>JAJJMB010000948.1:2263732-2288205 GCA_023531105.1 Papaver atlanticum
AACACAATCACCTAAAAATTCAGGGTTCATTCTAGATAATGAACTCCAACAACACAATCACCTAAAAATTCAAAGTTCATTCTAGATAATAAACTCCAACAACACAATCACCTAAAAATTCAGAGTTCATTCTAGATAATGAACTTCAACAACACAATCACCTAAAAATTCAGAGTTCATTCTAGATAATGAACTGCAACAACATAATCACCTAAAAATTCAGAGTTCATTCTAGATACAAAAGCATCTAAACATTCAAAGTTCATTATAGATAATGAACTCCAACTACACGATATCTAACTGCATATAAGTAGCATCCATATTTACATTACTAACTCTTTGTAGAGTGCATTTCATAGAATGAACAACAACGACATACCTAAATAAATTCAGAATCCATTTTACAAGATGAACTCTACAAGAGTAGCATCCAAAGCTATATTACTAACATTTTTTAGAGTTCATTTCATAGAATGAACAGCAGCAGTAACCTAAGAAAATTCAGAATTCATTCTACAAGATAAACTCTAACAACAATAGCATCTAGATCCACATTACTAACATTTTTAGAGTTCATATCATAGAATGAACATCATCAATACACCTAAAAAAATTCAGAATTCATTCTACAAGATGAACTCTAACAACAATAACATCCAAATCTATATTACTAACATTTTTTAGAGTTCATATCATAGAATGAACAACAGCAACACACCTGAAAAAGTTCAGAATTCATTCTACAAGATGAACTCTAACAACAATAGCATCCTTAGAGTTCATTTTATGAAATGAACCTAAACAAGGTATAACTACCTACAACTAAATCAACATGCAAAATAAATAGTATATAAGGTTTATCTAGATCTACACTAGTAACAACAAAAAACGATGAACATTTTAGAAGAATATTCATTCAAACATCAAAAATGAACTTTTCGAACAGTTTGATTAACGCTGTAGCTTTTCTGGTTAATGTTAATGGTCACACCACTAAAAAAATCATCAGTCTAAACAGGCGTTTCGTAAGGCTATTTTGGTCAGTTTCGTATTAATGGACCAAACTGAATGTGCGTTTTTATCGGTGGACCAAATTAATATGGTCCCAGTTATAAATGGACCAAACGATATTTTTCCCATTTAATTTCTCCAGTATCTCCTCCATTCAAATCTGTTAGGAACCACACAAATCTGGAGTGTAACATGATTTTAATTCCTCCGGTATCTACTCCATTCAAATCTGGTTGGAACCTGCGATACACAAATTAAGTACACTACAATCAAAGAGAGACATACTTTTAAATACCACGCCAAACCTCTTAATGTAAACTTATTAATTCTCATGATTTGGTTCAGTGAAAGACATCCTAAGGATTCCTAAAAAAACTATTCCAGAACCACTTCACAAACTAATGTTTGATCCATCTCTCCCTATGTATCCACACTGATAAGTTTTTTCTCAGAGTCGTGGGAAATGTATCTAGCATCGGTTAGTGATAATCACTGTATCGCTTGGTGCAGGCTGTTTGCGGATGTTGTAGACGAAGAACTAAACCCCAAATTATTGTATAAACCCCAAGTATGATATTATTGAGAGAAGAAAGAGACAAAAAAATGTCCAAATAGTAGTTCAAAGGTCATTAGTAGCCTTTGTCACCATTAACCGAAAAATATCAAAAGACGACGTTCTGAGTCTAATGGTGTCCAAGATCCAAGATTGGGACTATTGAAGTGTCGTTTATATATACACTATTTGCTTGATTCCCAGAGTCTGCTTCAGTTTGCTTGGATGCGAGATGGAAGCAATCCCGGCACGCCATTAGGAATGGCATACACAAAAAGCATAACACACCATTAGAAATAGCGTATTGGCGAATATTCGTAAATATATTCTCCGGAGCGCCATTAGGAATGGCGTGCCACGGTACTTAAAATGGCGTTTTCTCAGTACGCCATTACAAACGGCGTACTAGTTTTATATTTGTTTGACATTTTTTTAGCTACACCCCGTTTACACTCTTATGTTATACAACACTCTCTTCGTGTATACTTTGTGGAAGTGAGAGTTGGTTAAACATACACCATTACGAATAAAGTGATATTGACATTGGGGATACATGGATGGAATGATTACAGAATTCTAAACGATTATTTAATTCTACACTTCGATAAATTTCGCCGAAAGCGCGGCAACACATAGCATGTGCGGCAAGCCTTTAAATCGTTATGTGGCCATAACGGTCGAGTTTTGTCTCGTGAGGGTTTACATAGAGGTATACCCACAAAACCATTACGAATGTCGTTGATGCGGTTGTTTTAATCTTCCTCTCCTTCTTGAGGAGGATTTGGTGGTGGTTGTATCGTGTTTAGTTCCGGGAAGTTAGCCTTCATGATTAAGTAGCATTGATAAAACATAAATTCTTTTCCTGTATCCCGAACGTATTTCCTATTTGCATATTGCTCCTACAAAAAATAGTCATAAGTTGGTTAGTGTTTTTGGTGAATAATACGACCAAGTGGTCGGAGTAAAAAGTTAAACTACTTACAAGTCTCTCAACTGTCCATAGAGGAGAACGGTTCAGGGCAATATAAATTTCTTTCTGGTAACGTACGTAAACCCTCACTCCCTTTTTTATTACTCCGAGCCTACCCTTTATAGTTGCCGATGTTCTTTGATGAATATTTGTGAATTGTTGTGTGTAATTTTCGAATATGTGGTTCCAAACCGTATTAGCCGGAACCAAATGATGGTCAACCTCGGGAAGGGTAACAACACTTTCCCACGCATTTGTGATTGCAACATCCTCTTCCACGGTATACCGAGCCATTATAAGTGTGTAGTGCTTGCCGGATAGAAGTGATGAGAATGACCAATATTCCCGGAGAAGATGTGACTGGATGGATCTGAATATCTTATGTTTTGCGCTATAATTTTGGTTGGCGAACAATTGATTTTATAAAGGACTTTGTGTAACAGTCCTTTCCTACAACGATGATGTGTAAGGCTTATCTGGTTTTACAAGTTGGTTGAGAGACCCAATAAAAAACCCCGACATGTCAGACAATTTAAATCACTTCGTTGATTTATCATTCAAAGTTTACCTTGTCGGAATAAGTAAATGAGGAATAAATAATATGATAATTTTTTTATGATGATTGTGTTTTTTATCCCCAAAGATATTTTTTAGGATACAACGTCCAGTAAGAATTTAAGCGAATTGAAACAAAATTTTCTTTATTTCATTAATTTAAAATTAGCACACGTACGGTGATCCGATATAAAAGTTCAATAATACATGCCCAACAAGCCTTTAAACCGGTAGGTGTCTCTAGCGGCCGAGTGGTCTCTCGGGAGGGTTTACAAGAGGTATACCCACAAAACCAATTAAAACAGTGTTGTTACATTACCCCATGCGCCTTGCTAGCGCCAACGGGTTGAAGTCATCCTTGGAGTCCTTCAAAAGAAGGTAGCACTCATAAAACTCAAATCTGATATCGTTTTCCCTTCGGAACTGTCTTTTCGCCATGGATTCCTACATGCAATCAACAATAAAACCATTCATTACGTCCTCAAAACTAATGTTTTACAAATAAGGAACGAAAGCAATAATTACTTACGATATTATTTGTATTAGAACCAGATGCTAGGTTTCTGAACATCTTAGCTTGGATGATAGCATACATCCTAACATGCCTCAGTATTCTTCTAGCAATGAGTTTTATATCATCTCTTGTTCTTTGGTTAGGATTCAAAAAGTCTGCAACAAAATGGTTATGTACCAGTTGACAAAAGTTATCTTTATATGTCTCTACTCGTTCTACAACTTGAATTGTAGCTAATGCGATCCATGATGCTATAAATGCTATTTGCTCTTGAGGGGTTGATGCAGGATCCATATTGCAGAATAGAAATAAAAGATTAGATGTAGAGATTAAATAAGATGTTCAGACTTGTGGTGTGTAACTGTCTATACAAAGGACTCTTTTTATAGGATATTAATTAAGGGATGTGTCCTCCCTTCGACACACTCTAAACTGATGGGTGTTAACCAAACAGTATGACAGTGTTCTAGACACGGGTCATTAATTATGACTGGGTGTTAATAATGCAACATGCTAGGCGGTGTCGGTGATAGGTTTTTTCAAATATGAATTCCCTATTTGTATTTTATTTTATATTTTGAGGTTGGGTGTCCGCTCAGCTCAGTTAGAATAAAGTGACAACTCATAACACTGGATAACATTGGTCTTCCTCACGTTTGGTTGTCGGACAAGATATGATACCAATGTTTGTCTAATTTGGAACACAAGAATATTCGTCATTATCAACACATATAATTCCTGAGAATACTAACGGTGAGTCAATTTCTTGGTGAATTCAAATAAGTTTTATTTTATTTCATTAATTATGGATTGTTACACAAGATATTTCGTTGATCCGATCTAAAAGTGCAATAATAGCCTAATTCACTGTCGCAGTCACCGCGGTTGCACTTATTACGTCTAACCATCCTTTAAACCGGTAGGTGTCCCTAACGGCCGAGTGGTGTCTCGGGAGGGTTTACAAGAGGTATACCCACCCCAAAAAAAACACGGTGCTGTTACATTATGGTGCGCGCCTATAGAACCTCCTCGGATTGTACTCGTCGAAGGCGTCCTTCATAAGGACGTAACATTCATAAAATCTGAAAGGCCGTCCGTTTTTTTCAAGGAAATATGCTTTGGTCATTGTTTCCTGCTTCAAGTAAGCAAATAATCAAATGATAGAGTATGTTTGTTAAAAACCAGTATTTTAATTACTTACAATATCCATATCCGCTGTAATTAGTGCTGGTGGAACGTATATAATTAGTCTAGCTTGGAGGCTAACATACAATTTCACGTCTCTTTTTATACTCCCAACCCTGATTCTTATGGCTTGCTTCGATCTACGGTTGGGATTCGAAAAGTTTTCTACAAAATGGTTATGGACCATTTGCCATATGTTTGGGGGGGGGGTCTATCAACCCCTTCCACAACCGGAGCTATCAATACACTAACCCATCCAACAATAATTGCAATATCTTCCCGATCGGTGAATCCAGCCTCCATTTGGTAAAATTTGTATAAAATAATATAAGAAAAAAGTAAATGAGATGTTCAAGATTGTGTATTCCATTTTGGTAGACGGGACTCTATTTATAGGAAAAAATAAGAGATGTGTTGTCCCTACGAGTCAGTCATCACGGGTGTGCAATCTAATTCACTGTTAGTGTTTTAAAAAAGGTGTTACATGTCTCCCCACTTGATGAGTGTCGTCGACCTGTCTTTCGGAATAGGAATTCTTTTGTCCATATGAAATTAAATTATTATTTTGAATAGGTGGACCAAACTTTAGCACTGGCACTAATCCAAGTGATTTTATAAGGGAGTCGGTGTGACAAGTCGATTCAAATTCAAGAGATAGGAATAATACATGCCAAAGGACCAACAAAATCAAAAAAACAGAAATTTTATAAATAGACGTCATTGTCGTCTGACCCGCGATTACACTTAGCACGTGTAACAAGCCTTTCAACCATTAGGCGACCCTACTGGACGAGTTTAGTCTCGTGAGGGTTTACAAAGAGGTTTACCCACAAAACCATTAGAGATGGTGCTGCTGTCTTAATCTTCGGCTCCATCTTGTGGATAATCTTCTGCCGGACGATGAAAGATCTCAGGATTATACTCCCCACCAAATTGCGTCTTTAGAATATCGAAAACCCCGGCATGTGTCCATCTTTGTTCTTAATCTTCATATGCAATTTGCCCTTCACGGTACTATGTAAAATTCATTTACTGTGTTAGTTTAGTGATAATGTCTCAAAAAATATTTTAAATAATTATTGTTTAATAAACTTACAGCCGTTGCAACGTTATAACCCCCAACATCCATTCCCCGGCAACGAGCTCTCACATGACCCACATATCTCTTTACCATTTTTTTAAAGTTCGAGGTTCTTTGTTGTATTGACTTTAAATTTCTTGCAGTGTCGTCGTCAATTGCTTCTCTGAATTCCGCTAGAATGCGGGCCCAAAATACCCTCGCGTCCATATCTTTGTCCATAAAAGGATCACTAGCAACCAAACAATAATCCCGAATTAAAGCGACATCCTCGGCGGTTGAATATCCAGGCATATTGTGGTAAGTAAAAGCAAAAATTAGGGTATGATAAAATAAAAAATGAGATAACGAAACTAAGAGTAGTTGAGGGTGTTTGATTTCGTATGAATACCCACACTATTTATAGAGGGTCTATTATCAGTTTGATGACAATTCTTTTTTTCCCAATTGGTGGCAAAGCAACCCTTACTTAATCCAAAAGACATTCCCTGCTCAAAAACACCCAAAACGTTTTTCAAAGGTTGGTTACTGTTATCAGACAAACCTTACTTTTTCACGAAAACCAACCCAGTTGATATTTTGAAACTTGTCATTATACCGTCAATTAAACATTACATCATAAAGTGGGTGTTAGAATCACGTGGGTAGGAAAATCAAATAAAGGAAAAGAAAATCTCCACAAGTTTGAAGATTCGTAACAAGATACGTGGGTACAATACTCAACTAACTATCTTTGGACAAACCAAAAAGAACAAAACAAAAAAATTCATTAATAATAATGCATGGAAAAATACAAGGAAAATATGTCCTTTTGACATGACACATCAACATTTATTAAGCCAAAAAAATTACATTGGGTCATTACCACACACATTCATAAATTAAAAACTAAAACCCAAAAAAAAAAAACGGAAACATTATAAATCTATGTCATTGTCGTCTGACCCACGATTACACTTAGCCCGTGTAACAAGCCTTTCAACAATTAGGTGACCCTACTGGACGAGTTTAGTATCGTGAGAGTTTACATAGAGGTTTACCCACAAAACCATTAGAGATGGTGCTGATGTTTTTATATCTCGCCTCCATTTTGTGGAGGAGGAATATTAGCTAGTTGTTCAAAGATCTCTGGATCATACACCATTGGAAAGTGTAATTTCAATACCTAAAACACCGCATCATGTCTCCATCTAATATTAGCTGGTTTTTCATCTTCATAATCAATTCTACCTTGGTTGTACTGCAACCCATGCTCCCACAACTCCTGAATCTTCTTCACTATTGAAGCGCATGGTTTGTATAATTCAAATTATGTACTACTTTGTCTCACAAGTTATGTAAAAGTGGAATGGGTTATTTGGATGACCTTAAATAGGAAGGCCGAGGGTGGCTTCCATACAAACTATTTGTTTTCACTTGCGATTATAACTCATTGCCGAAGATTGTGTTTCTACCCAGTTTTAAAGAGATGTAAGATACTTTGTGGATATGATATTCAAGGGTAACCTTACTGACGTTTTTATAGTGTAACTCCAATGCAAAAGGGACGTTTATGAACAGCAAGGGCCGTTTATAACAAGTTTATAGCATTGGTGACAATAACGGGTCATCTTTAAATAGTGAAAATACTCTTTCAAAAAAGTTTAGGTCATTTATTGTTACCGTGAATGTTGATTACTAGTTATACATAGGCTGCATCATTTGCGATTGAATAGGGTGAAAGAGATAGGGGCGTTTGTAGTAAAATCATAGGAGTCTGAACGTCTAAGCTTAATTTATAATAAAAGTGCTAATGTAATCCAAAATGAATTGTACTTGGTGTTTAAACTGTAATTTAATACTAAACTTAAAAACTTAAAATGTTATAGGAAATAAAATAAAAATGCATAACAAGTCTTGGGATATAAAACATAAGTGCATAAAAAGTCTTAGGAAATTAAACAAGTGCAAGAAAAGTCTTAGGAGATTAAACATAAGTGCATTCTACTCTCCGTTCTCATAAAAGTTATCAGCATCAGTTGGATAAACATCTGCGTTGTCATCCACATCCATAGTACCCTCATCGGAAGTGGGGAGGGCATCCTGCACCCATGCGGGGCCGAATTCACCGTCTCGCAATCCTTGCACGCGACGCTGTCAAATGTGCTCGGTTATATCTGTTTGTAAGTGTCTCCACCGGGCATGGCTTCTCATATACGCACGCGCTTCTTCCACGTTACCTTGTACTGGAGGTGTTGCTTCTCGTCCATCATACCTCGCCCATTCCCTATCACGATATTCATACTCCACACACATGTTATGCATTATTAAACAAACTCTCATAATGGTCTGTACATCACGAGGAAACCAGTAACGACAAGGATTCCTAATTATACCCCATTTGGACTTTAGACCACCAAAAGCACGCTCCACGTCCTTCCTTTTCGCGGAGTGGTATTCATTAAATTTCTTATGGATCGCCGACATAGTCTAGCGTCTCTTATAGCCATGGACCACCCCCGGCATTTTATTATAGATCCCGTCGACCAAATAGTATCCATGTTTGTACTCGTGACCGTTGATGCGAAAATTGCAAGTAGGAGCTACCACTCTCATCTCTCTATCAAATAATCCCGACTGCGCCAAAACATTTAAGTCGTTGTTAGACCCGCCCTCACCAAAATAACAGTGCCAGAACCATATGTCGTATGATGCCACAGCCTGTAAAACAAGAGTAGGTTTCTTATGATGTCCCACGTGTCGGCCTGCTTCTTCAGTAGGACAACACCTCCACTCCCAATGGATACAATCGAGGCTTCCAAGCATTCCAGGAAAACCACGAGCTTCGTTCTCAGCTAATAGCCTCTTAGTATCTTCGGTTGTTGCGCGCCTCATGTAACGGTCTTTAAAAACCAAAAGTAGTGCATCCATAAACTTTTAAACGTACATGTATATTGTTTCCGCAGTCATTCCCGTGTAATCATCTAGGCTATCTGCACCTACCCCCTTTGCTAGGTGTTTCATGACGGCGGGAATTTTCATATGAGGAGAGTGACCCGGGATGTTACAAGCATCTCTTCGCTGCATAAAATATGGATCTCGGGCGCAAATTTCTGGCAATATTCTAAGAAAAAGTTCTCGGGGAAAACCGTGACGTCCCTTAAAACGCTCAGGTCCGAATCTGCAACCGGGGTTGAAGTAGTGCTGCATCATCCTAGCATCTGCATCAACACGACATCTGTTAATGGTTCTTCTATTCAAAACCAACATTGGTTCGGGTTAGTGCAAATCATGCGCCTCCTGCAACACTTCCTGATACATGATTGCGTAATCTCCATGACTATCATTGTGGTACCGTCGGGGGTATACCGACTCTCTCCGTCGTCGCATATATCTAACGATAGCGGCCTCCATTTTACAGCTAAAATAAAAATAACATTTTAATTTTTATCAGTCACGCCATAGCAATAAAACTGTGTGTTGTTTCATAAATGTCATTGACGTATACTATAAAAGACACATAAACATGAAATATCAAGACAACATAATATGGATAATACGATGTCCAACTTATATTAGGAGAAACTAAATATATCAAACAAGATCAAAATAACAAACATATAGTACACCCTCGCTAATCAACACCATTTTAACCAGTTTTACTAGACTAAAGGAAAAACTGACTGTCTGGCACAGCTTCCATATCAACACTATCTTCACCTCTTTGACCACTACCATGAACACTACCCTGCCAATTCCCACCTAAGCTCAGGCCTAAGAATTCACTAGAGTTTGGTAAATCACTATAGATTGGCGAGGCATGCGCCATTGACATGTGGGGCTCTACAGGAACGTTACTTTCAACACCAAGAGGGACATAATATTCATTCAATGTAGAGGGGTCTCCTTCCTGACGCTTACGACGGTGTTGGGTTTCCTGCAATGATACACCTGCGTTATAAGTGCTAGCAAATGTTTGTTCTTCTTGACTTGAAGTGAAGAGGCCATCAGATGTTTCAGAACTACGATGTGTTATGGGGGTGTTATATAATGCTCGACGACGAGACTCATCGTACACTATTTGTCTGGTAGTTTGGAGGCACCAGTAAGTCTCCGCCGCCCACTGGAATACCTCTTCCTAAAAAATTAAAATTAATTTTTTAACATACTTATCTAAGAATGTATAATATTCAAATGAAAATGAAATATAAAAGGACTAACCACTGAGGCATTGATATCAGAAAAATTGTATGGGTTTGGTGGTTGCCTGGGGACTGGAACTAGATCGTCAAACGATTCTTTGTAGAAAGGCACATCCCATTGTACGGTTGGTAGTTATGTCATGAACGGTCCGGCTTGGTCGTATGTGTATGACTGGGATGCCATGGTAGGAGGTGGGTATTGGGGCATCAAACTCCGGGGTACACCGATGTTGCCAACTCCGAGATCATCACGTGTATTTATGTGGGTTGTCTTTGTCCTAAGAGCTCCAACGCTATGACCTCTCCAAAACTGAGAATACAGTTCTTCCGGGACATAATGAAAGTGGTCACCCATCTCAAGCTCTGGCTTATCATATACCAGATAAGCAGAAACTCTTGTTCCCTTAATAACATCCTTGAAAACAAATCTCCTCTTAGACATCTCAAGTGCTATTTGAAATTCTTCGGTCTGTTGGTGTAAACTATCCTTGAACCAGGGGTCCCAAATAACCGCATCTCCCATCCTCATGTCTATCTGAGCGAGTGAATCAGTCACAGAGTGTTTGTGAAGATCTACCTGTCCCAAGCCCTTAAGGTTCGTCTCATGAAATAGACAAATAGCAGGGTGTGGATCAAGTTCATCATCTCTTAAGCTATCCTTCAAAACTGGCTGACAGTTACGAAAATAAAAATAATATCAGAATTCTAAGATCATCTACATCTCACTCATATCTTTTTGTTTGCACGAACTCCAATCATCCAGACGTTTATACAAATTACCCAAAGCGGGAGTACCCCAATCATAAGACCCAACTTCTTCCAAATTATCTAATAGTAGACACCATCGTTTATCTACTCTGAGACTACAGTCTGCAAACAAAAAAGAACCAATACACCAAAGCAAGAACATTCCACACAATTCATCTGTAATGTCGGTGTTGATAGACGGAGGTTTCCTACTAGAAATGTAATTAGCCAGGTGAGAAAGACGTATGTTACATGACTTTGAGTCATAATCTCCACTTTTCATATCCTGATTTCTTCTAGATCCCAAATTATCTAATACCACGGAAATACTTATCATCCATTGCTTCATATTCTTGTGATGTGAGTGTTTCGTTAGGTAATTCTGGGATTGGATTACCTCCTCCTATTGGAATACCAGTCAACCGGAAGAAATCTAGAGGGGTCAAACCAATCTCAAACTCACAGAAGTAAAAAGTTTTAGTCTTCTTCCACCACCTCTCACACAAAGCTTCAACCAATCCATTATCCGCATACTTAAAATTAAATTGAAATATGGAACCAAAACCACACATCTGAAGAATGAGCAGTGCACGAGGGTTGTTATGAACCACTATCTTGTAAAAATCATTTACTATAGTCCAACTACTCCTAAATTTAAAAATTCTCTTACCTAAGTCCTCACATTTATGTTGTATCCGTTCGTTACCTTGAGATATTTTGGATAACTTCTCAAACCTAGACAAATCGATATGCTCCATTATCTAATAAAGCAAACAGTAAGGGAAACACAATCAACATGTGAATAACAAACAAACATCCACATATATTAATCTATGCACAATCAACATATGAATTCCAACAATCAAATTCACATCACATTAAGGTATGCACAATCCTCATATGAAAACCTCAAACCAAATCATATCAACAACATCAATTTCACCCGTATAATCATCTCCACATCAACTTAAAAAAATACATGAGTTAATCCTCAAACTCATGACAAAATGCTCAAAAAAAAATTGTTAACATGCTTATCAAATTACAAATAACAAATACATGAACCCTGCCAAAACACAATTAAATCATTTAAATACAATCAATCAATTTTTGTAACCATGAATGAATCAATCAATGAATTTGTGTTTCCCCTAAATGAACCCCAATATCCAAAACCCTAAATTCATATTCCAATTTTTCAAATTAATTGAAACATTGAGCTACTGCTCCATGACAACATAATCAAGTTTATACATTCAATAGGATCGAAATCAATCGTTTATGACTAAAATCAAGATCACAAATTAAACAAAATCAATCAAAACTTAAATTTCATACCTAGTCTTGGTTTGTTGATGAAATTCTCCCAAAATCCCACCAAAAGATTATCCACAGCAACTAGAACAAACCCTTGTAAGATTATCCGCGTCTTCGGGTTTGGGTGGAGGAAGAAAAGAGAAAAGAAGAAAAGAGAAGAAGAACTGCTGCTGTAGCGCGTGTTACTGTATCCTTACGGCACGCCATTAGGAATGGCGTTTTGACCGGTCAACAAGGTCAATACGCCATTAGGAAAGGCGTATTTGAAAATTACGAGGTCACGCCATTTCTAATGGCATACTGCGCCTTTTAAAATGGCGTCTGGAGGAAGAATGTTGGATCTCCACTGCGGCCGGGCGTTGATTTTCGGTGACGTGGATTCAGCAATAAGGTTGAATCTTGGACACCCACTAGACTAAGTCTTAGGCATGCCATTGAAAGCCCTTCTGGCAATTAAAAAAAATCACCTTTTTGCTCAAAAATCTAAACTGCTTGTTTTGTGAGTATGAACACTTCAACGATCGCGACCGAAAAAATCAAATAAATATGCAAGCATCATATTGTACTTTTATTGAGTTGGTTGCAAAATGACGCTAACAGCAACCATTCCCCTGAGTCATAGATCGCTGCACAAATCCAGTTTGAATTAAAGATGAAGAAATACACCTAGAATCAAGTTATCAAGAAAAACCATTAGCCATTGTAACAGCATGAATGATGTCCTGCAAATTGTATACGCTATAAGAATTGATCAAACCTAATATAATTTATACAACTGTCTTGGTGAGGCATCCAATTTATTTTATACGACCTTCTGGAAAACAATTATGTTTTTCTTTTCATGCCATTTTGCTGTCTAGACAGTAAATTTGTGAAGAAATGTTAGCAGATGTATCCTCCGTGTATGATTATTTTTTTTGCCTTTGTGATAGAATTTGTTTATGATAAGGTTACTCGTTTTGACATTGTGACAAAATATGATCACCCTTGCATTGTTACTGCTTTAAGTTTTACAAAGTGTGTAAGAATGAAATGGCTAACCAATAAGCACATCTCTAAATAGTCTCATAAAGGAAAATGTTGTTGCAAACCGATAAGACAAATAAGCTTATACAACCATTAATGCTTACAATAATGAAGAAGACAGTGGCATTAGATAAACCCCCTACCTGAGCTCCTGATCAGATCACAACCATTTTTTATCTAAACCAATACTAACACTGAAAACAAATATTAGAATTTCACTAATTTTTCTCAAAACCGAATAACATTGTAAGATTTCTCATGAACTCCAACATCTTTGGAATCACTTCCTATAGTATTCAAGATATAAACAAATCATTAAAAAAAAAAGAGAAAACAAGATTATGCTACTACAAATTTCAAATTCAATATATATATATATATAGAGAGAGAGAGATAGATAGGTGTAGAATACACCTCGATTTAATATCTATTGATTATGCTTTTTTTGCTATTTTTCTTGTAAATTATGCATTTTACGCGTGTTTTTGAGTTATTAGGTACTCTGGAGTCATACGAAGAAAAGAAGAAGAAATCACCCAAATTGAGTCAAGAAGGGCAACATTTGTCATTTCACATACAAACACTATTGGGAGCCAAGCCAAGGTTAAGGGTCGACTAGCTGAAATTCCTACAGAAGGACTAAAGATGGGCCAGCTGAGGTTAAGGGGCTGCTAGCTGGGCAGCCCTTATCAAGGTGACCGGACACGGAATATAACTCTACTTCTACAACCCTAAATCGAGAATTTATTCTCAATCATTATTTGCACCTTTCACCTGAAATTGAGAAGAAAACCAGACAGCGGCTGCGTCTGAAATCAAGAGGTGGAATTTGAGATCGAGAAATGGAACTCAGGGAGAAGAAATTGAAGACGGTGATGAACAGAGAAAGTGGGTGTTTGCTGTTGAATCAAGACCGAAATGGAATAAGGGTATGTTGATGGTGAGATTAAGATGGAGATTGAGAAAGATTTTATGAGTTTTGAAGAAACCAGAGTTGAAGCAGATCGAGATACAGGAGAAGAGATGATGCTGCTGATTTCGGAGATAAAGAGATGAAGGTTAGGGTTTAATCGACGAAATGTTGTTGCTGCTGTTTCAATCGATTCTGCTGATGAATATTAAGAATGGGTTTGTGGCTGTGGATTGAGTTGGTTGCTTCTGTCGGAAATTGGTGGTGGAATTGTTGGATTCAAGAGTTACAGCGAGATAGAGGAAATAGGTTTGTGCCGAGACTCGAATTCTAAGCGAGTTTTCATTGATCTGATTGAATTGGAAGAATGGGTTTTGATTTGTTTCTGTAATCGAAGAAGTGGTGGTTTGCTGCTGTTCAAATGAAGCTGAAATGGGTTTGAATCTGTTTGAAGCTAAGAAGACAAAGAGAAGAAATTGGAGATGGATCTGCTGCTGTGCAAGAAATGGATGAACTGGGAATTGAGAAATTGGTATGGATGTGACTCTTTGCAGATGGAATGTGGTTTATGGCTCAGATGCAGTCAGCTAGCCATTGTTGATGGTGCAGAAAGGATGGTGCTGTCGCTTTGCTGGAATACAAGGTTTGTAGCTGTGGCCTGAGATGGTTGCAATGGACAATGATGTTGCAGTGGTGATTTTGGAGTTGTATACAGAGATGGAGTTGGTAACATTGGCATGAAGATGTAGCATTGGTGATGCTGAGCTGAGAAGTCCTGCAACAGATGCAAGAGCTGAATGAATAGGAGCTCTGCTGGTGATGTGCTTGAATGAGTAGATGTATGCCTAGGATTGTTACAGGGAAATGAAGACAGAAAAGGCCGGAATGTGGCCTGGAAATGCCAGAAAACAAACAGAACTCGGCTGGGGTTTTATTCAGATGAGTCGACTCAGTGACTCGGTGCGCCAGCTCAGTGATCCAGACCCAGTAAGACCACTTAGATGATTCAGACTCGGCTGACTCCCTTCTGACTTGACCTTCCTGTCTAACAGAGACCGTTAGTTTGATGGTTAGATTTAACGGCACGGCGACGGAATATTTAGTCGACGGAGAATATATCAGTGGGCGGTGGCGGCGTTTTTGGCCGTATTTCGGTGATCCCAAGGACTTCTCCGGCGACCAAAAATAACAGATTTTTGTGTGAGTTTCTCTCATGGGGTGTGAAGACTTGGACTTGGAATTAGATGGAGAATTTGGCTCGAATTTGGAAAGAGAAGATGGAAGATTTGAAAAAGACTTGGATTTGGAAGTTAAGCAATAAAGGGAAAAGGAGTCTATTCCTAAGAGGATTGCTAGCAAATTGAAGCTTATAAATAGAGAAGTTCTCTACACTTGATAGACTTCTACACCTCTACACACACAACACTTCTCTTTTTTTTATTCTTTGTGTGAACTCCTTAGCATGAGTAGCTAATTTTATTATTGATTGAGGATGAATTCCTAGTTCTTAACATGCTTTGAGTTTAGTTTTAAATCTACTTTGAATTTTTCACATGATTATCGTTTGTTTTTGCTAATAAGAATGTTTATGCTTGATTGATAGATTGTTTAGGTGGTCAACTAAATTGATTTGTTAATTGATCTAAAGCCAGTGAAAGTTAGGGGATAAGTAATTGTTTCTTGACTCTTTACACAAGTAGAAAACACGAGACCTTGCGGAGGGATTCTGTGGAGCAATTGTGTGTGAAAACAACGTAAGCAAGTAGACCTTGATCTAAGAATCTAACTACTAATATCAACCTAATAAATTCATAAATCTTAATGTGTTTAACTAAATTACATCTTGAGTGATCTACTACTAGGTGGTTTGGTAAATAGAATCCGGTAGTCGAGAACTTCTGTGTCCGGTGATACAAGGGATTTAGGGGTTAGCACTGATCTAGCTGCTATACCTACGGTTGGTGATAATTTGTGACTAATAAAAAGTGGAAAAGAACATAACTTGAATCATTGTTTTGCAACGAAGAACGATTCCTTGGTCATGTTTCTCTTATTGATTTCAACTTTATCCTTTTAATTGTTTTGTTTATTTATTTTGCTTTATAAAATCTAAAACCAAAACCCCCCCTTTGTGACATTATAAGACAACTAAAACCTCTTGCTCCTCGTGGGAACGAACTTAACTACACTATATTACTTGTTAATTAGGTGGAAAAATATTCACTAATTTGTTGTGGTTACGACACGCATCATATAAATATATACCTTTTTGGAACTGTAAGTTACCACAAAGCAATCAAACCTGGTCTCCTTGTAGCCATTGTAAAACAAAAGTTTCTGCAAATCAAAATTGAGTTCAATTCAATCAATTAACAAAATTACAATTCAAAATATAAGATACCAATCATCAATTGGAACAATGTTGAACTAAAAGCAGAAAGAGATAATCACATGATAGAAATAGAAGATTAAATTTAGCTCGCCTACATTCAGATTCCCATCCATCAAGCTCCAGTATCTGTTAGCTTTTTCAGCGAAGAAGAAAAGAAACCGAAGAAGAAGAAAGCTATAGATTGGGTATGGGTTTAGATAAACGGGTATAGCTTACCCATGTCAGGTTTGGTTAAGTTAACCACTGAAGGAGGTCTATGTAGTCATTTTATACCGATTTTGAGTGAACTAGGAGTCTAGGAGAACTTATTCGACTCAGTCCGTCAACTATAATTTACTGAAACATCGTCCTTTTGCGAGGCTTGACCCAATCCTTTTTTTTTTTTTGATGGAAAAGGTTAATATATTAAATCAAGCAATGTAATACAGAAGATCTACAATTTCATTTTCAACAAAAATGTTAGAAGTAATACTCTCTTTTCGCACTCGTTGACACAAGTGCGTTGACATATGATGAAGTCTTCTGATCCTTGCTTCTTTTGCAACTGAGTCCGCTGCAACATTGTAATCTCTGTTTATAAATTTTACCTGAGCTTGAGGAAGTTTATCCAACAAAGAAATTGCTTCTTTAATAGTATTCTCTGCAACCCAGGAAGCATCTGTATCTTTTTTAGTGATAGAATCCATAAGGAGTTTACAGTATGTGACTATACAGACGCTTGAAAGAATATTATTTTCTAGCAAATTTAAAGCATTTAAAAGAGCTTTTGCTTCTGCATGTATTGCTGAGGAAGCCCAATCAGAGCCAGCTGAAATATGAAGGAAAGCTTCTTGGTCTGCCGAGTACAGAATGAAGGCAATATCCCATGGATAGATTTTCTTTTTTATAGGACGCATCAATGAATATTATCCAATCCGACCTGATGTTGTTCCACACGTGAATGGGAATCTTCGTTTTTTGGGTTCCTTGAGATTTGGTCTCTTCCTTGATAACTGAAGACTGGATGAACATTTTTATCTGCTGAATTAAAGAAGAGGGGTCCGGAACGGTTTTTCTGAAAACTACCTTGCATCTATATTTCCATATGAACCAAAGAATGATTGCAATTTGTTCCCTAAATTGTGAGAAGTAATGATCAGCGATCCATAAATCAACCCACTTGCTAATTGAATATGTGTTAATCCGCGAGTTGACTGCATCTAAGGAGCAACCGAACCAAAATGCTCTGGCAAAAGGGCAAGTTCTAAATAGATGATTTTTTGTTTCCATAACTTGGTTATTGCACATTTAACACTCTGGGTTATGAGCCGCTAGTCTACTCGAGGTCGGTAAAGCTTTTTAAATTAATTTCCAAATAAATAGTTTGATCCGAGGTAGAGTCTGCATCTTCCATAGTTTTTTCCACGGGAAATCTATATCATTTTCATTATCTGGAGTACGATTAATGAGAAAGTTATAAATATTTTTTGCCGAGAAATCTCCTGATTGGTGATTATCCCATCTTATCTTGTCTCTGTCTTCTTTACTTGGGGTAATAGCTTTTTTCTTTTATGTCTGAAGAGAACAAATCATCTAGCTTTTCTGTGTCCCAATATCCTTCATTATTTATTAGCTCTTGAACTTTTTGTGGCAAATTGTCATCTCTGTCCCTTGGTTTATTTATTCTGTCCATGTTGGGAATCCAGTCGTCCTCCCATATCTTCGTACTAGCTCCATTTTTCACTTGCCAAATATAATTTCCTATATGATATTTAGACCTTTCTGAATGCTTGTCCAAATCCATGATAGCTCATAGTTTCTTGTAGGATCGAACGGATTGGAATTATAGAAGTATTTCGCTTCAAGAAGTTTAACCCATAGCTGATCTTTTTCCATCATTAATCTGCTAGCTAGTTTTGTTAAGAGGGCTATATTGAAATTATGAGGATTTTTTATTCCCACTCCCCCTTGTGTTTTTGGCTTGCACATGCCTTTCCACGCCTTTATATAACCACCTTTACCTTTTGACCCATCTTTCTTCCACCAAAAATCTCTCTGGATTTTATCTAATTTATCTAGGGTTTCTTTAGGAAGAGCTAGCATCTGCATCTGATATGTCGGGTACGCTTGAAGAATGGATTGAACTAAAACTATTCTGCCTGCTTGAGATAGCAACTTTGCTTTCCAACCTTGTAAGGTATTATAGTATTTTTGAAGAAGCGGTTCGAAATTCTCCTTCCTGTTTTTATCAAAGAAGAGATGAGTTCCTAGATACCTGTCTTTTTTAGTCAACAACTGGACTTTAAGGATTTTTGCTATTATTTTCCCATGTTTGGGATGAATTTTGGGGGTAAAGTAGATTCCTGATTTTTGAAGATTAACCATTTGGCCTGTAATTCTCCCAAAATTAGATAAAATATCCAATAATTTTTTTACTTCTCCCAGGTCCGCTTTTGTGAAAAGAAAGCAATCATCGGCGAAGAAGAGATGTAGTGTTTATTTATTTGAATCCCCGAGATTTTATTTTATCTTGTTGATTTTTCAAGGAGTCTTGATAGGATCTCCATGCAAATTAGGAAAAGATTAGGGGATAAATGATCACCTTGTCTTAGCCCCCTTGAATTGGAAAAGGTTGGACCTGGGGATCCGTTTAGAAGGATGGCAAAGGAGGTAGTGGAAATGCATTGAAAGATGAGATTAACCCAGTCACCACTGAAGCCAAATGAGGATAAATCTTTCTTAATAAAAGGCCACTCAACTCTATCGAAAGCTTTGGAGAGATCGATCTTAAGAGCAAAAAACCCTTTTTTTCTTTTTGGAAGTTTTCGTTGAATGAATCAATTCACGGGCTATGATAATATTGTCTGTAATTTGTCTCCTTGGAAGAAAAGCTGATTGGTTGGGAGAAATGATCTTATTCAATAAGGGTTTTAATCTATTGGCTAAAATTTTGAAAATAAGTTTATATATCGTGTTGCTGAGGATGATAGGTCTGAAATCCGCTGGGGTTTGAGGTGTTGATATTTTTAGGATAAGAGTAATAAAAGAATGGTTGAATTCTTGTGTCATAATCCATGTTCTAAAAAATTCTTGTATGGTATTTGTAATATCCGACCCAAAGATATGCCAATTGGCTTTAAAAAAAACCCAGTTAAAATCCATCCGGGCCAGGAGCTCCCCAAGGGTTCATTTTAGAAAGAGTGGATCGAATTTCTTCTTTGGATGGAATTTGGGTTAGAGAAGAATTTTCCGAATCTGATATACAAGGTTGGATTATTTCTGAGAGGTCGACATTGTAGTTGCTCATTTGAGAAGTTCCAATTTGGGTGAAATGATTGATCAATAGATAATTGATTTGGTCTCGGTCTGAGATCCAAAGACCTGAAGGTTCTCTAAGAGAATGAATTGCAATGATCCTTTTTCTATTGGAGGCAGTAGCATGGAAATATTTGGTGTTTTGATCATATTCTTTAAAAAACTTATCTCTAGATAATTGATGGTAATAGTCATTTTTAATCTTGTACCATTTCCCAAGTTCAACTTGGAGGTTCTTGAGTGTATCAATTTTTGAAGAGAAGTTCCCAGATTTGTGAATGTTTTCTATTTTGTTATTAAGAGTTTTTATATTTTTATGAATATTGCCGAAAACATTTGAATTCCATTGAGCAAGGTCTGAGGAGAGAGATTTTAGATTAGAGGCAAAGTTTCTAGCCGGGGAATTTGATGAAAGGAGCTTCCAAGATTCTTCCACTACTGTTGATAACGTAGGGTGCGTAAGCCAGGATCTAATGCATCTAAATGGTTTGCTAAGTCTTTTTGTTTCCGGGTTTGAGTCAAAAAATATAGGAGTATGGACTCTTGATAGGTGACTTACCTTTGTGTTATGGAAGATCTGAATCTACTGGTAAGATATTAAAGCTCTATCAATCCTTTCGCAAATGTTAGCATCTGCGCTTCTGTTATTTGACCAAGTAAATGGGGATCCTTCATATCCCGCATCTTAGAGGCCCAGAGAGTCAATCACTTGAGTAACAAAAGCCTTGCTGCTAGAGCTCGAATTGTTGCCGCCTTGTTTTTCTCCCGAATCCAAGATAATATTCAGATCTCCAATTAGTACCCAAAGCTTTTGAATTTGTTTGGCTAGATCCCTTAGCGATGACCCAATCCTTTGGATTTCGGATTTACATGACGATTGCTGTTCTTAAAACGTCTCTCGTACAACGAAGATGATCCCACTAAATATCAAGAGATAATTTGTTCACTTCATTCTATCAAAACGTGTACAGTGCAGGTATAGCAAGCTATGTTAACGTGGACGACGAAGATTAAACCGAAAAAAACGACCCTACACCCAATCCAACGGTGAAATGGGATCTATCTTTAACCGACTTTCCTTTTTGCATCATATATACGCCCTTTCTTTTACTTTTTGTCATTCTCTCTCTTTTTTCCGTTTCTTCTCTAGATCACCTGTTTTCTTTGAGATCATTAAATGGGAAAAGGTACTATTAAATCGTTCGATAAGAAGACATTTTCTGGATATATAGCACCTGCTGATGGTGGTCGAGATGTATTTTTTGATCATCAGTTAAATCTGATGACCGTAGTTGTGAGAAACAACCAGTTACGTATCAGATCCGAATAGGTCATTATGGGAAGATCAAAGCGGTGGAAGTGACTGCCTCCGGCGGATAAGCTCGGAAACGTGTGGTTGATGATGGTGCTGGTGATAGCTATGGTGGTGGAAAACGTGGTCGAGATGGTGGTGGTTATGGAGGGAGACGTGGTTATGGAGGTACTTGCTACAATTGTGGTATGTATGAGCACTTCGCCAAGGAGTGTGATGCCGGCGGTGGAATCTCCGGTCGCAGTGGAAGTTGCTTCATCTGTGGCGACTTCGGTCACTTTGCCAATAATTGTTTTGCTGAAAGAGTTGGTGGTGATGGAAACTATGGTGACAGCGGTGATGATTCTGATGACGATTACGATGATTGTAAGTGCAAAATTTGTAGTGGTCCAGGGCATTTGTATAATTAAGGGACTCTGTTTTAACTTCTTTACTTTCCTGTTATTAGTCTTTGATATTATGAGTCTAGACTTTTGAACATCAGAAACCCATTGTATTTAGAGAAAGAGATCATTAGAATGGGTTTCCGATCTTGTTAGTAGTTGTGTTGGTTCTCTATTGACTGTTGTTCTAGTTTGTTGGTCTCTCTTTTGCCTAGTGGCTTATATGCTGCTCTTGCAGCTTTGTATATATATATATATTTATTTATTTATTTATTCTGCAATCTATTATAATATATTTTCTATGTTGTCGCCTCAGCCATTACAATTTATTTTTATCATGCATTTCCTGTATTTTTCTTAGCTTAGTTGCCATATTTGCTTTTGTACAAAGTTAGCTGTCTTTCTGCAGTCTGAGAACAGTGTAGTGTAGGACGTACATATTCCTCCTGTTATTCACTCTTCTGTCCAATGCTGTGGAAAGAAAAATACTATTCAGTCATGGGAAATTAGTTCCTTTATCTGGGTGAATTTTGAGTCAATAAAATTGCATATCTGACCAAAAGAATACACCCCAAGTAGCCCGTGACCGAGTGAAATCATTTATAGATTTCCGATGGAAAAACTTCGAGAGTTGAAAGGTTCCATTACTGCAAAAGACAGTTTAACAGATTCAGAACTCTAAATTTTATCATACCTGTACTGAATTCAATTACAATGTGAACTAAATTCATAAGACTATTAACTCGAGATTTGTTTTCCCTTATATCACTGAAAATCATGTCTGAACGGAATGACAAGCTTCCAACTTAGGTAGGTGTCGGCAGTGTGCTCCAAACTTACTTTGACAATGGCAGTATGCTCCATTGCAGATTCTCAGTCTATTCGCACTTGGCCTTTTTTGACTAAAACTTTATTCGGCCCATACTAAATCAAGTACACACTCCATTTGATGTATAAAACACTTAGCAAAACAAAGGGGTAAATGTACCAAGAAAACTTATTTTTATACTAAATCAAGTACACACTCCATTTGATGCATAAAACACTTATCAAAACAAAGGGGTAAATGTACCAAGAAAACTTGTTTTTACTCTTGCCCGAAGCCTTATTATCCTATCATTTTAAAGGGCGATCCCGAAAGAATTAGGGGCCACTAATAAGATAAAAAAGAGTCACCCAAACGTAAAACCAAACCACTCCTTATCTTAAATTTTTTTCAAAATGGCAAATATACCTTCCATAATCGGTAGATAATAATACAATCGGTAGTTAATTTTGATGTATTTTAGTTTGTGTTTTCAGAAATTATAATTGATAGTTAATATTGAAAACGGTAGTTAAAATACACCTATAATCGGTAGACAATGACATTTAATTGGCTTCTGATTACAATGTAGCCCCAAAATTGGATTGTGCCAAAGTTCTTAAATTTTTGAATTCTCTACACAAACATAATCTGTAGTAATAACTTCCGATTATAGTCGGTAGTAAATGAACTAGCATGATCGGTAGTTTAGTGATGTTCATTATATACCGATTTTGGTAGTTTCTCCAAATTCAAAATTATCTAAAACCAATGGAATTATGAATTTCTGTATTTTCACTAGTTTCGTGATGTTTATTATCTACCGATTGTACAATCGTAGTTTAGTGGTGTTCACTATCTACCGATTGTGGTAGTTGCCCCTGAAAAGACGAGGGTACCCAAATACACCATAATCTTTAGTTTATCCACCTATAAGCCCTCTTACCGAAAGTGATTGTCTATGGACAAAGTCGAGACAATACGACAAATCGGTATCCACACTTTATGTGATCGTCTATGGATACGAGATCGAGACAATACAACAATCAAAGTGTGATTACTTGATAATAGGTTCGGACTTAACCAAACTCTATAGGATCACTATCAAGTAACACGGAGTTCTTTTTTTTCCTTTTTTTTTATTTATATTTTTTTAATACGAAAGGAGAAAAGATTATAATACGGAGTTAACGTTTGTGTATTTTACTTTTTTATTATAATAAACAATTATAATTGCGGAAATAGAAAAGTAGAAGACACATCAAGATTTTGTTAACGAGGAAACCGCAAATGCAGAAAAACCCCGGGACCAAGTCCAGAATTGAATACTCTCATAATTAAGCCGCTATACAAAATCTAAACCAACTTCGTATAGTTGAGACCAAGCAACTAACCCTAGTTCACTTAGTTTCTTCAGTATCACTGCGTTTCCGACATTCAATAAGTGCACGCACTGGAACAATTCCTTTGGATCGTATTCAAAACAGTAAAGGAACAACAAATATGTTTGGTAACAACTCTATTGATTCTTTCCAGATAAAAATATCTCAAGTCATATGCAAAGGCTCTTCCGTTTAAACTGAAAAACTCCTTTGCCTGGTTAGATCAATCTATCCAACAACTACCGAAGTAGCAGAGTTTAGATTTGCAATCAATCAATATAGAATCCAACAAGAAACTATAAAGCAATGCCGATCTCACGCAACTAATCAATCGAATAAATCCAATTCTAGTTGGATCCCAGCCGATCAAAGTTTGTGCTACACAAAGATATGAGAAACCAATAAGAAATCTTCTTCGTCTCAAATCTTCTCTAATCTTTAATTAAACATGCACAATACTACTTGAATCTCTTGTGATCAATCACGCACAGAACGGAGTCTGTTAACAATGGATTATCACAAGATGTCTTTAGATCTACAAACAGTTCTAAAGATCCCGTCGACAGTTCGATCTAGTTTGAGTGAATCTTATATCAGAAGAGAAGATCCTCAAGAATCAGTGCTTTGAAGAATCTCCAGTGAACAATAAAAGCACCACTAGAGATTAAGTTATATGCTGTAATATTTAATCCAAACAAAATAGACATCAGTTTTTTATTTCTTTCAATTATTTTGTAAGGTCTATTGATGAATAAAACTATCTATTTATGAATAAAATTATTATTTTATAATTTTTCTTGTGATAGTTTTTGATTACATAGCCTGTGCTTAAATGCTTTATATTATTGCTATGTGTAT
>JAJJMB010000948.1:2295935-2331241 GCA_023531105.1 Papaver atlanticum
GAAAAAAAAGGAAGAACTGATTCAACCGAATAGATATGGGAGAGTAGAAAAGATGCGGCAAGTGAGAGAAAGTTTAGGGTTATTAATTTTGGCGGAATATTTTCTTGTGAACTAATTTGCTTCCTAAATCACAAAATAAACAAAACCCTGTCAATACAATCAAACATGAAATTGAAGCAAAAAGGAGGTTCATTAATCTCTTTCATA
Source organism: Papaver atlanticum (assembly GCA_023531105.1). Classification (NCBI taxonomy): domain Eukaryota; kingdom Viridiplantae; phylum Streptophyta; class Magnoliopsida; order Ranunculales; family Papaveraceae; genus Papaver; species Papaver atlanticum. Next base: position 2,296,143 of record JAJJMB010000948.1, read on the forward strand.
CAGAGCAACGAAGAACCTGAGCAGACAAACAACAGAGAAGCACGCCGTCGAGGGGGAGAAAAGTGGCAGGAGTAAACATGGCCGTATTACTTTTGAATACCGTGAGTCTTTTTCAGCCGTCTAATAATTACTCCATCCGGAGCTTCCCGACCGATCGGGCCTATATTAAACTCTGATAGTTTTTATCATCATGGAAAGACTCAGCCGTCTAATAACTACTCCATCCGGAGCTTCCCGACCTTCGGATCGGGTCTATATTAAACGTCATTCGTCTGATAGTTTTTATCATCATGGAGACAAACACCATATCTTTTCACCACTATGCTTGCCATTGTTGATTTTAAAAGAAACTTCCTACCTCCATGATTGGATCACTATTTTGTTTTCGTAAATAATCCGGGCATTCAAGATGGTTAATAAAAAGTGGGAGTACTCTCACAAAAAAGGTTTCAAGTGTACGTAAGTGGTCTGCAAGGGGTAAGCACAAAGCACGGCTCGTGATATTAGCGAGATATAGTCGGTCACAAAGTACAATGAAAATGATGATGCAGACATAGTATAAAGCTAATGGATTCTTATTTCTCTCGTATATTTTATTCTATATGTTAGAAAGTTCACCCTGATGTTGTTCAATTTCATAGCCAAATTCAATGTCTAAATTCAAGGAATTAAAAACATTGTACATACTTACATTTTCTTCATCGACAAAAGTATTCCACTACATGAAAAAGTTACAATTGATTGAGAGATGAACAGAATATCCGAATGTGGGTTGAATTTAACCACTCTAGTGCATTTCCGACTGATTTTCAGTATCCAAATCTTATTATGATTATCTAGCTAGATTAGATTACAAAAGATAAACCTTACTTAGTAATCAAATTATGATATGATTATATCACTCACCACAAAGATACACTTCTTGATTACATTTTATAATATAAAAGTTCCGAAAGATTTTTCTTTTGAAGCACAAAGTCGGAAAGATAAACCATGGTTTATTATATATTAATAAAACTGAACATATAAACTCAATCTTCTCATGGCATTAATTCAAAGGGGCTCACAACCCCGCGTGTTAAATGCCTTGCTTGCCTAGTATTTAGGGGCTAAATTTAACTTGAAACACGAAAAACACTACGTCATCATCTGAGCAAGTTGCGTACAAGTGATGTGACGCTTATCACGGTTAAAAGTTAATAAGCGCGCGACACATCTTTAGATATTTAATCACTTCTTTCATCAGTCAAGTCTTAGCTTAACTTTAAGTTTTTATTATAGGACGAATATCATGTTTTTTTTGGTTCTTTAACAACTGAAAAGGGATATGATTATTCATTGCGACTACTCTAAGTCTTAAACTTTCAACAATGGAGTTCTGCAAAGACCTATCGTAAAGTTTAGTCAGTGTGAAGTGTGAACTATTAAGGTCCTTTTCCTACAGTTTTTCTCTCTACTTTGCATCATCAACACATTAGTCGGCTAAGTCTTAACTTTTTAACCGAGTGTACTGTGAAGTGGTCTTTTTTGATTATTTCTTTCCCATGTCTCTTCCTAAAATCTAAAACAGGCTGTTAGTGTTACCTCTTGGTTCTTGCGGTATATACTATACTTTGAATGGATATTCCTATGAGCTCACTTCATTTAATATCGGCGGTCAATTTTTTACACTTAGGAACACGTTTGTTCTATATGAACCGCCCTTTTAAACAAAATTAAAACCGTATACACACAAATGGATGGACCCCACCTTCGGGAGAAAAGCAGGGTCCCGTTTTAGAGTTTGAACGTGAGGGCACGGTTTTTTCATTGTTTAAAACCACGGTCAAACATAATTTTTGTTAATATATACCTTCATGCAGAAAAGATGAATGAAACGCATTAAAAACTATTAGTACAATGTAATACCCTATGGGGTTTTTTTCTTTGTAGTTTGTGGAAATGGTAATTCCCATTTTAATTAGTTCCCATGCCGTTGAGTTTGATCATAAGAAACTGATGGTAAATATTGGCGAGCTAGCAGCTCTTAGCTGATTTTGTCAAACACTACATACTATGTACAAGTAAAATCAGGGATATGTTTTAACAACTTATAAAAGTAATGCATGAGAAATCAAAGACAAAGTTTGTCCGTTGAATATGTAAAATTACGGATGCATTAAAAGAAAAATCACGTTTTAGAAAACCAATATACTACTCCTTCCGTTCCTAAAAAACAGTTATTATTCGTTTTTCAATTTGGCTTATTTTTAGGCTAAAATGGAAAAATGGTATTGCCTTTTCTAAGAACGTGCAATTCGGGGATACTCAAACTAATTGGGGGATATAAATTACTTCCCCCAACCAATAGTGTCTGCTAAGGGTGATTTTTGGGTATGAAAATACTAAAATACCCTTGCGTTAATTAAAAAACATTATGAAAATACTATTATACCCTTTCTCCCAAAACTTAAAATCAAAATAACCAAAACATATCCCCCATTTCTACACCATCGGTTCCGGCACTCTTAGGGTTAGGTTTTTGAAAAAATAAAAAAATTCTTCATCTTCTTCATCGTTCTTCATCCGTTCTTCATCGTCGATTAACCGTCGATTCAAAAATATCTTCGTCGATTACCCCAATCTATCTATAATCATGCCTCCTCGAAAGAAATCAAAAGCTCAATCGAATTCAAAATCGATTGTTCAACAAAAACAACAAGAAAGAATCAATCGGATTGTCGAAGAAGAAGAAGAAGAAGAGGAGGAGAACTCGGACAATCAACCTCTCGTAAACATGGCTTCTGTGAGAAGGTAAGTGATTTTGAACTAGTCTATAAGTGTTTGAATCGATTTACAGCAGTGGGTTTATCTTAGAATCTCGAACCCTAACTCAAACAGTTGAGTTTCAGTGAGTTCCGGCATTGACATTTGTATGAATACAATGCCGGTACCAAGTAACGGCATGAAATTTACGTTGAAGGCAATGCCGGTAGATAGTTACGGCATTGATTTTAGTATGAATGTTATGCCGGTATTGAGTTACTAAAACGCCTGAAACTGAATGTTTTGTCCCGGCATTGATTTTAAGTTGAATTCAATGCCGATAGTATGTCACGGCATTGATTTGAATTTATTCTTGTATGCCGGTAGTACATTTTAAGTACACAAGAAAACCCTAGGAATTTGTTATCAATACCGGCATAGAATGTAGGTTGAATACGATGCCGGTACTCTGTTACGGCATGGATATGAATTCTTACGTTTTTGCCGGCAGTGTTCTATTTGTACACAGAAACTTCCTAGGAATTACCTAAGACTACCGACATTGTCTACAATAATTCGACATTGCCGGTACCTTGACCCGACACAGTGGTTTTGTTAAATGCCAATGCCATTTTTTGGTCCCGACATTGTAAATATTTCCCGAATCAATGCCGGTATTGATAATTCTATGTCGTTTCTTGGTATATCTATGCCGGCATCAATTATGAAAGTGAGTTTTTTTATATTCATTTAGGGTGTCTTTTGATATAGGGCTAGAGCCAAGGAAGTTAACAAAGGAAAAACTAAAGATGCTGGCATTAAGAAAAGAAAGGACGGTATTGGTACTCCTTAGTCTCTTCCTCCTCGAGGGAGAGATCAAGGTCGCGGCAAGCATTTGGCGCAGGCTCTACAAGAGGGAAAAAAAAGGGAGAGTGGTGACCGTAGTCGACTCGTAATCCGTGAACCTACTGAAACAGTTGAGCACAATGAGCCAGATAATGAACAAGATGAAGAGGAAAGTGAGGGGGAAGATAATGAGGTTGAACCAAGTCAATTAGCAACCCAAAGCCAAGTTTTAGAGGAAGATGGTGGGCCAAGTCAAAAACCAACACAAGGCAAAGGCAAAGTAAAAGTTAAAGGTTCGCACCTTCCTCATACTAATGACATGATACCTGACCTTGATCGTGGTAGAATGTGGGGTGAAGCTGACGATACGAGAATGCTATTTGGCTACAAGGACATGTGGGCTAGTACTATCTATCAAACCCATGTAAGAAATTTTTATCTTGTGCATAGGTTTTGTTTTTTATTTATGTAAAATCTCTTAATCGTATTATCTCCTAATTGTAGGATCATAAGAAGGCTGTGCGTGTTTGCCGAAACCAAATCCAATCTCATTGGGATTTGTCTGAGGAATGTGAAGAGGTCGAAACATTAGTAAGGGAGTCTGGTCTATATTGTTTGGTTAAAAATTATGTGAAGTGTGATTCTGTCACAGTCAATTGCTTCGTCGAAAGGTATCATGGTGAAACTGATACCATGCACTTCCCGTTTGGAGAGATGACCTTTATCCATGATGATGCTCAGAACATTCTAGGCTTGAATGTTATCGGCAAATCAATTGCAGAAGGAGATAACTGTCCGGACCTAGAATGGTCGAAGTTGCACGCTCTGACTAACAAGCTGTTGGGTATGGACTACAAAACTTCTGTGGAAAGCTTCTATGTATCTAAGAATAGTAAGACAAAGACCATCAAGCTGAAGTTGCTTAAGGAGAAGTTTGAAAAAACGAAGAAAATAAGTTTGAAGGATGGATGGGACCCTGCACAAATTCGTTATACAGCCGCTGCGTACCTTTTATTCATCTTGGGCACTAAGGTATTCCCTGACGCTAGTGGCAACAGGGTTAGTGCAAACCTCCTTCAATATTTGGATCCTTTGGAAGAGGTGTGTAACTATTCTTGGGGTACCGTGGTAATGGCACATTTGATGGCGGAGATGAGAAGGGCCTCCAAGGCTGTTACAAACCAATTTGTCGGGAATTTCACTCTACTCCAAGTAATTTTGTTTTTAAAATTATGTTCTTATGTATATTGTTCACATGTACCCTTATTATGAACTTAGAAACAAAATTTACTGCTTCTTATATGTATCATTCCACATTGGTATAGGTGTGGGCTTATGAACACTTCCCAACATTGTTCAAGGACTACCCCTTCTTGAAGATCAATAACCTTTCCGAACCAGAGGAGCCTAGAGCTACGAGATACGAGTTCAACAATATTCCGAAGCCCGGTAACAATCGTCGACTGATAGATATGAGATTGGCTCTGGACGCGATGACTACCAAAGAGGTTGTGTTCGACCCTTACAAGGAGGCTAGATAGAACCACCAAATTGTGAGGTTTAATAACGTTGCATTTTACAATGGACCCTTGTTCCACCCAAAGGGATACGTTATGGCTAATCCCCGACGTGTCATGCGGCAACTTGGATATAAGCAATTACCTTATCCAGACACAGCCTCTCTTAAAAGGTACGAAGTTAACTGTTCTCAGAGCTTTTCAACTAAGCTGAAGTTGAAGGTAGAGTATGATCCAATTCCAGAACCAACACATTGGAGGGATAGGGAACCACGTCGTTTGGTAGATATTAGTAACTGGGAGCTTACAGAAAACGGTGATGAAGCCTTGGAGAATTACATGTATTATTACCTAGAAGGGTCGCATCCGTTTGTCCTGTGCCCGGACAACGTCAAAGTTCCACCCCAGGAAAACCCTCCCGCTCCAACTCCTACAGAGGCACCACCTACGATGGCCCAACTTAATAAGACTGTTGGATTTCTAGTAAGTATTGTTAATTGCTTAGTCGTTTAATGTACACATAATCTTATATTAGCATATATATACTAATTATGTGTTGGATGTCGGCGTCGGCTTGGAAAGTTGAAGAAGATGTTTGGTTGCAAGTACGAGAAATGAGAGGTGCTATACCTTGAAGAAATGAAGGAAGTCGAGGAAAAGCTTGATAAAATTGAAGACCCAAGTGCAAAAGCTTTGTTCGGGGAAACGAGGAAGGTGGCGGTCCACACCGTACAATCCCATTCCTTGACATTGTCTTTTAAATGGAATACAAGCTTAAATGGGAAATTATCCTTCCTCGTACGAGTCTTGTATACCCTATTGGTCTTCTTTGGATAAACATAACCCTTTCTCTTGTGGCTATTCTTCTCCTTGTATACCCCACTTCTCTCGCAAGCCATCTCAAAACGAGTTTTTGAACCTTGGGTATTCCTCACCAACACACACATGTGCTTAAGAGCCGTATCTTTAGCCTAAGCAATTGCTTCCATTGGAGATTTTATTCCCTACATAAGGACAACAATGGGAGATTATAAAGTTCATTACAACCAATCCATTAGTAAAGTTCAAGATACTAGGTGAAAAGTATACTTTGGTAACATACCGGAGGCATTTTATAGTATTCCGACGTATCCCAACCAAGCGGTCTTGCATTTGTTGGATCAATATATGTCACAACCTAAGGATCGAATGAAAAGAAAATAAATAAGATCCAAAAAAAATTAAAATACTATGCCGGACCACAGTTCCGGCATGCTCGACCAAGGTTCCGGCATGGTCGAACTGAACCGAACTGAAAACCAAATTTGAAACTCTTTCTGGCATACAAATTTCATATGAAATCAATGCCGAAAATGTAGGTGCCGGCATGTTCGTTATCTATGGTTCCAAGCCGGTACATAGTTCCAGCGTAGCCCATAATTAAAATACCATGCCGGTATTTAGCTTTGGAAAACTAATTGGTTCCTGTATGATTTTTGTAGGTACCGGCATGGTAACGTTAGAATTAAACCATGCCGGTAAAGTTGTCGGCATTCATGTTATGTGTGGTTGCAGGCCGGTACATAGTTCCAGCGTAGTAGATAATTATTATACCATGCCGGTATTTAGCTTTAGAAGACACTTCTTCCTGTATGTTTTTCATACAGTACCGGCATGGTAACCTTAGAATTAAACCATGCCGGAAGCATATTTCGTAGAATATTCCGTGGTAGGTAAAAAGTAACTTTTGTACCCGCATAGTTGTTTGGTCGAATACAATGCCGGATTGAATTTCAAAATGGGGGATATCAGGCTGCCGGCATGGCCGTAGTATGAATACTATGCCGGTATGGCTGCTGCCGGCATTGTATTCATAACACCTCCATGCCGGCACTGAGCTTTTTCAGATGCAAAAATGGTGGATACAAAGAAAAAAAATCAAATTTTCAACCTCTTAGCAGCTTTACCTGTGTATTGGGGATGCTTGTATGTTGTGCAAGTTTACTTTCTCGTGTAGGTTCTTCAAAAAACTCTCCATGCTCGTAAAAATCATCATTCAAGGGTGTTGGTTCCAAAAAAACTTGCAATTGTGAGTTGTTGTCATTAGCAGAAGATTGAGGATATGATCCTTGTTGTAGTTGAGCTAAAGATTCAGCAGCAGCAGCAATTCTCTCTTCACAATCATCCTCCATTTCCCCCCAAAAAAGTTCCCTCTCAAATATTTTTTCCCTCCTTCTACTCTCACCTCACTTACCAAAATACAAATAAAAACACACACTAATCTTTTATCAAATAATCTTATGAATTTACTAATTATAATTAAGCACTAATCCTGATTAGTGAGGGGTAGATTAGGTATTACGTAAAATACTTAGATAAGGGGTGACCCTGAATTGATATTTAGATCCAGGTTTTGTCCTTTTCCTCTATCCCCCAATTAGTTTGAGTATCCCCGGTCGCGCGTTCTCTTTTAAGAAGGTAGTATTTAAGATGAGATAGTAATTTATGTTGCACTTGGCAATGCTATATTTTGATTATGATATTTTATGATTGTCCATATTGACCACTTTAGAAGTTCATTAATCTAGTGTACATTTATATATAGGTTTAGCATATAATCAGTGAGGAAGGTTCTGTTCGTGCATACACACGTTGCTTCAAAAGATTTGTGCCATCTTTTCTAATACTAAAATGAAAATGGATTCATCTTTTTAGAGCAATTGACTCGAAATAAAAGAGGTAATTATTATCATCCTCGTAAAAATTTCGGTAAATAAATTCACGAAAACAAATTACAAAAACAGAATTATCAAGATAGAGTTCCCACCAAATTATTCAATAAACACAACAAAAAAGAAGATGTAACTAATAACATGACCAAGGAAAATAACAAATTCTTTTACAAGAGAATTGGAACACTAGCTATATCGTCCAAAGATAACTTCAAATTTTTAAAGTTAGGCGCGTGCGTTCGAAGTTGCTACTGCGAAGATCAAGATCCAATACTTGGTTCACAAGTTAGATCAACTCTTAGAAAGAACTAATAACGTTTGTCGCCGAAAAAAATACTAAAAATAACAAGAAAAAATGTATTAAACGTGTACCTTGAAAAAAAAAAAAAAGAGGAAAGTTGCACCAAACCTAAGAATAGAAATTTTGTCGGTTGCACCTTGGGTTCGCGAACTCACCTATTTGGGTACGTAAACACAAGTGATATCCAGTTCAGCAATTTGAAAACTTAACTGGATTCGCGGAACTCAAGTGATTTGGAGTTCAGCAACTTTAAAGTTTAACTACCCTCACAAAATCAAAAAAATGGGTTCACGAATTCAAGTGATTTGGAGTTCAGGAACTTAATTTAACAAGGTTCGCGAACTCATTGGGTTCGCTGACTCAATTGAATTTCCAGAATTCAAGAACATTTTATGTTAAGTAGCTTCGTGAACTCAACAATTAGGTTCGCAAACTCAAATACGTAGATTTCGTAGAACTTTTCTCGCTTGGTTCGTTGTTTCAAAATGTATCAAGCCAGAACTTGAATTCGTAACTAGTACAAACAAACACCAATGAATAGTCTGTGATTTGATCTTCCTTTGCAATTCGATCATTTACTATACTAAAGTCTCTGTATTTGCTACGATAGATAGATATAAATAAAATGAGTCTGGAAAGAAAATGTCGCATGATCTGCATGCTGAGTAATAACGGCTACTCCTTAGGCTGCCTGTAGCTCCACTCCTGAGTGCCTCAGCAATATCAGTTAGTCTGTCAATTCGATTTATTATACATGTCGACCATCCATTGAGTATCCCTTTAGGGTTTCAATGATTGGTATAAATTTATAAGAGAAGAGTCTTCTCAGGACATGAACATTAAATAAGAAAACCCTAATGGATGCGCTCTTTTTCAGCATAGATTATGTCCTAGATCTCTGATTTAGGAGGAAGAAGAAATTTTTGAAGAGGCCATTGAATCTCCAGTACAATCAGATGTTGAGATATCTTTACATGCTCTCACTGGCTCTGCTATTGGAGATACCATCAGGATTTCTGGCCTCATAAATAAACATAAAGTTTTCATTCTGATTGATACAGGAAGTACCACTAGCTTTATTAACAATGCCTTAGCTGCTTCACTTCAGTGCCACATTTGACCAACTGATCCATTGATGGTTACAGTTGCTAATGGAGAGAGGACAGTAAGCATTGGTATATGTTCACAACTTCACTGGAGCATGCAAGGGCATCAATTTGTGGAGAATCTGAGACTTCTGCCACTTGGAGGTTGGGATATAGTTTTGGGTGCAGATTGGCTCATGACATTAGGTGATGTCATCTTTAATTTCTCCAAATTGAATATCTCTTTTAAGTACAATAATAAGCAAATTACCTTGTAGGGAACTACACCCAAGTCTTCCTTATTGTTGATGAGTGCTGCAGCAGTCAAGAATTTTTTTTCAATAACATCTCATGGCATTGTAGGCCACTTGTTCTATATTTCAACACCTCCTACCCCACCAACTACTCCACCCATACTTTTTCCTTTACTAGAAGACTTCAAAGACATTTTTCAGGAGCCTACTCAATTACCACCAAAGAGAAATTTGGACCACTCCATTCCCTTACAACCACATGCTACTCCGATTAATCAAAGAACCTATAAATGTCCTTACATTCAAAAAGGAGTAGTTGAACAACTAGTACAAGAAATGCTTCAGTCTGGCATTATTCAACCAAGTCATAATCCTTTTGCTTCTCCAATTTTATTAGTGAAGAAGAAGGATAACTCTTGGAGATTCTGTGTTGATTACAGGAAGTTGAAAAGCATTACTATCATGGACAAGTTTCTGATTCCTATAATTGATGAACTTTTGGATGAATTAAAAGGGACCATATTTTTCTCCAAAATTGATCTGAGAGATGGATACCATCAAATCAGAGTGGTTGATGCAGATATTTTCAAGACAGCCTTTAGGACACATCAAGGTCACTATGAATTTGAAGTCATGCCATTTGGCCTCACCAATGCTCCTGCTACTTTTCAAGCCCAAATGAGTGACATCTTTCAGTCAGTTTTAAGGAAGTTTGTGTTAGTTTTCTTTGATGACATTTTGGTTTACAACTCTAGCATGGCTGAGCATATTAAGCATTTCAAGTTTGTCTTCTCATTACTTAGACCTCATCAGCTCTTTGCTAAATTATCTAAATGCTGTTTTGGTCAATCTTCCTTGGAATATTTGATCCATATAATTACAGCTGAAGGAGTGTATGCTGATCCTAACAAGATCTCTTGTATGCAACAATGGCCAACTCCTAAAACTATTAAAGATCTCAGAGGATTTCTTGGTATCACTTGCTATTATAGAAAATTTGTTCAAGGGTATGGGGTTATTAGTAAGCCACTAACTGAGTTGCTCAAGAAGAACTCTTTCCTATTGAGCCAAGCAGCCACAGATACATTTAATAAACTCAAGGAAGCCATGGTTAATACTCTCATCTTAACTTTGCCATATTTCAATAAGACGTTTGTGGTTAAAAGTGATGCAAGTGAAGCTTGTGTAGGAGTAGTTCTACTTCAAGAAAATAAACCAATTGCTTACTTCAACAAGCCTCTGGGACCAAGAGCACAAGCCTTATCTACTTATGAGAAAGAGTTTTTAGCCATAGTAATGGCTATGCAAAGATGGAGACATTATCTGCAAGGTAAAAAAATTATTATCAAAACTGATCATCAAAGTATTCAATATTTTCTTGAACAGAAAATTACAACTGCTTTACAACAAAAATGGCTTATGAAACTGTTGGGGTTTGATTATGAAATCCAATATAAGAAAGGATCTGACAATGTGGTAGCTAATGCTCTTTCTAGAAGACCTTCAGACTCAACTATTTGCAACTCTATATCCCTCTCTACACCAAATTGGGTCCAAGATGTACTTCTCAGCTATGTCCAAGATACAAAGACAGAGAAACTCATTTCCCAACTACTTCTGCAGCCTCATTCTGTTTCTCATTTCACATATAAGGAGGGAATCTTAAGATATAAACATAGGTTGTATATTGGCACTAGCAGCAATATAAGACACAACCTTTTGGAGTCATTGCATGCTTCTGTTGTGGGTGGCCATTCAGGCATGCAGGCAACCTATGTAAGAGCTAGATATAATTTTTATTGGCAAGGCATGAAAAAAGATATCTTGTTTTTTGTTTCTCACTGTGATACTTGTCAACGAAATAAAGGTGATTCCACTACTCATGCTGGTCTTCTACAGCCTGTCCCTATTCCTGATCATGCTTAGCAACACATCACTATGGACTTCATCGAAGGGTTGCCAATAGTGACAGAAAAAGTGTTGTTTTGGTCATTGTGGATAGACTTACCAAATATGCTCATTTCATTGCTCTCCAACATCCATACACAGATGTTTCTGTGGCAAAGGCTTTCCTCAATCATGTATTCAAACTTCATGGATTACCTTCTTCCATTGTATCTGACAGAGGCAAGGTCTTTACAAGTATTTTTTGGCAAGATCTGTTCAAGGATTTGGGAACTAGTTTGAACTTAAGTACAACATATCACCCTCAGATAGATGGGCAAACTGAAAGAGTTAATGCCTGCTTAGAGAATTATTTGAGGTGCATCACTGGTCACAAGTCTGGCAACTGGACTCAATGGCTTGTAGTTGCTGATTGGTGGTATAATACAAGTTTTCACAGAGGTTTAAAAATGACTCCATTTCAAGCTCTATATGGATATTCAGCTCCTCACACGACATTTCCTTCTACTGCCACCACCTATGTAGCTGCTGTAGAAACTTACTTAAAGGAGAAAGCCGTAATGATGAATCTGCTTAAAAAAATCACTTCACACAGCTAAAGAGAGGATGGAACTATATCTAGACACGTCCAGAGTTGAGAGGTCCTTTGCAGTGGGAGATTTAGTCTATCTCAAACTCCAACCATACAGACAAGCATTTGTTTCTGTGAGACGCAATTTCAAATTCTCTGCTAAGTTTTATGGACCATTTCCAATTTTTGCAGAGGGTTGGCCAAGTCACCTACAAGTTAGAGCTACCATCCCATTCTCGTATTCACCCTGTGTTTCATGTATCTCGGCTGAAGAAGCACATTGGTTCCAAAATTGTTCCTTCTCCAACTTTACCAGTTGTTGATCTCAAATGGGCTGTCATCATGTTACCAGAGAAAGTGTTGCGCACTAGGATTGTACTCATAGGCAACAAATTGGTTCGACAGGTGCTGATCCAATGGACCAATTCCTCACCAGAAGACGGTACATGGGAAGTCGTATCTAATATCAAAGCTCACTATCCCAGATTTATCCTTGATGACAACAATGTTTCTCAGAGGGAGGCAATGTCACATGCTCTTCATGCTGAGTAATAACGGCTACCCCTTAGGCTGCCTGTAACTCCACTCCTAAGTGCCTTAGCAATATCAGTTAGTCTGTCCATTCGATTTATTGCATGTGTCGACCATCCATTGAGTATCCCCTTAGGGTTTCAATGATTAGTATAAATATGTACTAGAAGAGTCTTCTCAGGACATGAACATTTAATAAGAAAACCCTAATGGCTACGATGATTTTCAGTATAGATTATGGCCTAGATCTCTGATTTAGGAGTTACTATTATCAATTCTATACATTTTTATCTGTTTTTATTCAAATATGTTTGTTAATTGTTATAAGTATACAACAGATAATTAGTCTTTGTTATTAATATTTGATGAAGTTATTCAAATTATGCCTTCGTGTGATCTTCAATCTTCAAGAGTAACTTGAATTTTCCCAAGATCCATTAACTAATTTAATCTAGACAGAAGGTGACTTTAGTAGGTAATAATCAAGATATAATTTTGACATCTAAATTTAAAAACAGACTTGACATACCAACGCTTGTAGGCTCAACCGAGCATTCGCTCTAATATTAATTAGTTATTCATAGATTTAGAGAAACCTTTGATATACATAGAAGAAAATCAAAGTGAAATCATTGCGATGGTGAAAAGGCTCTGAAACACTAGCCTTTTATCCTTGTGTTGATCTCCTTCAAAAGTTGATAAAAATATATGTCAAATCCAAATAAAATCGTCTCTTATATGGAAACCTAAGTTTAGAAGTCTTCGTGCTCGGATCTTGGTCGAAAACTAGGTGAATATATCCAAATGTAGGGCCGTAACCATCTGAGTAAAGTTGGCCCGTGAAACTCATGGAGTAGGTTCTCAAAAAACCTATATAAAAAGATTCCAGGAAATTTTGTTGAATTTGGATTCGCGAACTCATATGATAGGTTTGAATGTATAAAAATCTTCTTGCACTTTTCACAATTTTGTTCATAACTTTTTCGTTTTGCATCTGAATGATCTCATTCTTTCGTCATTGGATTCATTTCTGTTCCCTTGGATAGGTTACCCATGAGGCTCGCTGGTATGCTAGCACAGCAACTTGTTCAATTAATGTAGTAGTATGTTGTTGGAGCTTAGCTTGTTAGGCTTCCAACTAGTTAATGTAATACTCTTTATCCAATAATAAAAAAGTTTTGAAAAAAAATTAGAAAAATTAGAAATTATTGACTTTAATGAGTTCATTTTGTATATAATCCATCTTCATTTGTAGACTTTGATTCCTTAACAGTTCTAAAATCATTTCCATTAATTTTTAGATGATTTACTAATAAAAAATAAAAAATATAAAACAAAGATAATGCAAGGTAAAATGTAAAAAATCTAACTAAAAAGGTGGAATTAACATTAAATACATGTAGATTAAGCACTTATCACCTGGTTATCTGTAGAAAAATAGTTGATAAAACGTCCAGAGAGAACGAAGAAGAAATAACTTCAACAAATTTTTTTATTATTTTATTTTTTTTGGATGATAATTGTATATAGTGCCACGTATTCCCTTTGTCAAATGAGTTGTCATGTGCTAGGATTTTATTATTTCATTTTTCTTATTATTATACTCAGCTCATCATGTTTTTCTTTTGAGTAAAAACACCATCGTGATTTATGGAGTTGACAATTTTGAAACTTGGAATAATCATCGAATAACAACTATTGATATTATATGTATTATTTTTTCACATTGTTAACTACACATAATAAATGAGAGAAATATAACATGCGAAGTTATATATATGAATCTCTAGTATTAGAGACTTGATCAAATGAAGTCTCTAATACTATTTTTAAAAGTTTCAAGGAAAAATATACAAGTTGTATCACAACTTTAGTATATTGAATTATGAAGTATACCGTCTATCTTTTGAACTTCGTAATTACGACATAGACACTATTTTTGTAACTTGTTACTAGATTGTGTAATGAACTTAGGATTGATTCCATGCCTAGAAAATTATATATATAACTTTGCATAAAATATTAACTAGACTTGTTTAGTAAGATTTTCCTGAGTTCTTTAAACCTGCTTTCTGACTTCTTCAAGTACTTACATGTTTGTTTTTTTATATTATGTTCTGGATTATTTATATATTTCTTAGCATCCTACCTAGACAAGGAATCCCGAATTTAAGATTGTAGATACAACTAATGAAACTTTTAATGATTCAAATCTTGTCGATGTGAATATTGTTGGAGCAGAATAAAAGCAAAGAACAAATCAATATTGGTTGCCAAATAGAAACACTCATTCATCATCATGAGAACCATGTGACACAACATAGCCCAGAACAGACTCCGTGGAAAAAACTGTACTGCTATGTGACTCAAGATTCACAACTGAGTCTCCAACTCCAAGATCTTCAAGGTTAAGTGAACTGTGTGCACGAGCATCCAGAAGTGCACCAGCTTGGACAACAATCAAACGAAAACAAGATGTTGTTCACCAGCCAACACAAACACATACTCCGTGGAAGAAATTATGCCAGCAATCAAACATCACTATATTTAGTTGTTGTGTGTGTTTGCTAGTACCTCGATTTGTTTGTCGACGCAAGATTATTAATACACGTTATTGAGTTTGAGCTTTTAGTTATAGATATATTTTTTCTGAATTACCATGCTACCTTTTCTGTAATTCAGGCCGAATCTGATGCTCGGGCTGTTATATACGAGAATAAACCTAATTCTTCGGTACTTACTTTGGTAAGTTATTGTATTTAGAAAAATTAATTTTCATTTAGGTCAGTCCAACTAGTCACGAATTTTTATTACTAGTGGTGAGGTATGTGTTTTTTTTTCACTTAGGTTTAACATATAATCAATGAGGAAGGATCTATTCCGTGCATACACACATTATTTCAACAAATTTGTGCAATTTTTTTCTACTACTAAAATGAAAATGGATTAATCTTTTTAGAGAAATTGACTCGAAAAAGAGAGGTAAATATTATCATCCTCGTAAAAATTTAGTAAATAAAATTCACGAGAGCAAATTACCAAAGCAAAATTATCAAGACGATATTAGGGTTCTCACCAAATTACTCAATAGACACAATAGAAAATGAGATGTAACAAACGACATGACCAAGGAAAACGACAAATTCTTTTACAAAAGAATTGGAACACTAGCCATATCGTCCGAAGATAAATTAAAATTGTTAAAGTTAGGCGCGTGCATTCGAAGTTGCTACTGCGAAAATTAAGATCCAAAACTTGGTTCACAAGTTAGATCAATTTTTGGAAAGAACTAATAACGTTTGCCGCACGAAAAGAATACTAAGAATAGCAACCATAAGCATACAAATCGTTTACCTTAAAAAAAAATAGTGCACCAAACCCAAGAATATAAATTTGGTTTGTTGCACTTTGGGTTCGTGAAGTCACCAATTTTGGTTTGCAAATAATGAAAAAGGATAATTTATTCAGACCTCGAATTATTCCTAGGAATAACGATTATGAACAAAGATAATTATATGGACCTTGGTTTCCCGACTATAAACAAAAATCAGAATTAAACTTGAACAAGTTTAATAAAATAAATTCTATTAATGAATCAACTGTCTAAAAGTAATAGCAAAAAGACTCTTAAATAGACTTGGGGAAAAAACCATAACTTATGCTACAAGAGGGGATGAAAACATCCCAAAACCGACTCAAACTCGAAATTTGCTATTTTTAGAAAATTTGAGATTTTCCTAAATAATGAAAGTACTTATAAAAAAAAACTACTGGCCACAAACGACGACTAAAATGGCTCCTAAAAAAGAAGTTATCAGCAAGACGAAATTTTCATAAAGCGACAAAAACAACTTTTTCAATCCATAAACGATGAAGTTTGGCTAAATTCTGAAGATCATGTGACAAAGTGGGGTTTTGTTATCTTGTGCACCCATGCACAAAATAAGAGTCAATCATTGTCATGGGAAATTGAAAAAACAAATAAAATATAAGAGAGAGAATGCTTCTTTGCATTGGAGAATGCATTTGTAGAGAGAGAAATTCAAAAATTCATGAATATTTGCATTCTCAAATGCAAAGAAGCATTCTCTCTTATATTTTATTTGTTTTTTCAATTTCCCACGCCAATGATTGGCTCTTATCTTGTGCATGGGTGCATAGGATAACAAAACCCGACAAAGTGGCATGTCTTGATCGTTGGCCCGTTTCCCATCAACATTAATCCATCTTGAGCTACATTATAATGTACGGGCTTTTTGCCTCCAAATAGGCTATAACTTGCTCATTTGCATCATTAAGTGAATTAGAGTTCAGGAACTTTAAATTTAGACTAAGTTCGGGAACTGAAGTGATATGGAGTTCATGAACTTCAAATTTCAACCAGGTTCGCGAACTCGGTTATTGGGATCACCAACTCAAATGAACTTTTAGATTTTAAGAACTTTCGACGTTATGTAGGTATGCGAACTCGAATGCGTAGAGTATGAATTTTTTTTTCCACTTGGTTCGTTGTTTCGAAATGCATCAAGCCGGAACTTGAATTCGAAACTTCAACCGACAAACTTCATTGAATAATCTGTGACATGATCCTTCTTTGTAATTCTATCATTTATTATATTGAAGTCTTCGATCGATTTTGCTACGATAAATAGATAAATGGATGGATAGATAGAAGGGAAAAGAGTTTGAAAGAAAAAACAGTATTCGTTACTAATCTTTGATAAAGTTCTTCGAATGATATCTTCATGCGATCTTTAATCTTCAATCTTCCAGTTCCTTGGATGATCCTAAGACTTAAACTTGACTTACCAACGCTTGTAGGTTCGGCCGAGCATTCGCTTTAATATTAATTAGCTACTCATGGATTTAGAGAAACCTATGATATATATATAAAAGAAAATCAAAGATAAATCGCTATGATGGTGAATCTACTCCAAAAACATAGCTTCTTCTTCTTATATCGATCTCCTCCAAAAGCTTGATAAAAAGATGCGTCAAATCCAACTAGAATCGTCTCTTATACGTAGAATGTAAAAAACTAACCAAAACAAGTCTGAATTTAACACCAAAAACATGTAGATTAAGCACACATCACCTGGTTATCTTGCATAAATTGATGCGAAAAATGAATTTATTGTACTGAGTTTTGTACGTCAATCTAATGGGTATGTTATGCACTTTCTTGGTTCCTGAATCTAAAGGAAAACCAGTTGAAGAGATGTTCAGAGATAACGAAGAATAAACAACTTCGATTTTTTTTGTTTTTTTTGATAATATTGATATTTAGTGCCACGTATTTCCCTTGTTAAATAAGTTGTCATGTGTTAATATTTTATGATTTCACCATTTTTCTTC
The DNA here is from genome assembly GCA_023531105.1 of Papaver atlanticum. Lineage (NCBI taxonomy): Eukaryota > Viridiplantae > Streptophyta > Magnoliopsida > Ranunculales > Papaveraceae > Papaver > Papaver atlanticum. Next base: position 2,313,964 of record JAJJMB010000948.1, read on the forward strand.
TTATACTCGATTGTATATCAATCTTAAATTCAAGTAGGCAGTCCAGTTTGCTTACTCGATTACATATCAGCCTTAAATTCAAGTAGGCATTCCAGTTTTGGGTGCAAGATTATTAAGATAAGTTGTTTAGAATGAACTTATAAGTTGTTTTCCTAACTTTTATGGTGTCTTTTTTTTCCGTAGGTTCAAGTTGATTCTGTTGTTTATCTTAATGCAAAGAAGCCCGATATAGCTCTTGATACTTTTGTAAATCATATATTGATGTTGTGTTTGTTAGCTAGTACATGTTTGTGGACGCGAGATTATTGATTTAGGTTGTTTAGTTTGATTATCTTATTAGTTTTTTTTCTAAACTCATTTGCTGTTTTTTGTTTTAGGTTCAATCTGATTCTGCTGCTCAGGATGTTATCACGAAAAAAACCTGATTCTGATGTACTTTCGACGGCAAGTTACTTTATCTGGCTAAAGTCACTTTTTATCTAGTTCAATCCCATTTAATAGTGAATTGTTATTAATGTTGATGTATATGTTCATATTTGCTAGTGACTAATATTTTGTTTTCGTATGATTAATTTCCTTACAGGTTGGTTCTGGTGCTCTTCTAGATGCTCGTACACACAGTTCAGTTGATCTTGAGGATCTTGGAGTTGAGGAATCAGTCGTGAATCCTGGGCCACAGGGTGGTGCAGTTCCTTCCAGGGAGTCGGTTTTGGCCATGTTGTGTCACAAGGTTCCCATAATGATGATGATATTTATGGGTTTAGTTTAAACTTATTTAGTTGTTTTCCCAAACCAAATTAGGCTATTTAAACTAATTATGTTAACCGTATGGAATAGTTAGGATTCTAACGTGGATTTTGTCCTATAATTATGTTGTTGAATGGTTTTATTATATTGGTTATCTGTTTAAAATATTTATGATAATTAGAAACCTGCTGGTCAGTCCTGCACTTGATCACAATCCTATGAGCTCTCTTGTCTTTAAAACGGAGTATTATTACCAATGTATCTGAGGCTTGCCACTTTACACATTTTTTTCATTGTTTTAGCTAATACTCACTTGTTCGATGGGACCAAAATTACCAATTGGAGTAATACTTCTGTGATGCCCTTAGATGTTCTGGGCCGCACGCGCGCTACACTGATGTATTCAACGAGTATATAGCCTTGGCCGACAAGCCCGGGTAATCTTCGAAAATTTCATCGTGATGGGGATAGATCATTGCAATGGCCTAAAGCCGGCATCCAGGCTACCGGTCCCTTCGACGGTTGAGCGTTAAGGCTTTATCGCGATGGAGCATCTGATGGAGCGAGGTGTATCCCTGAACTATCCTCGGATATTAAGTTATATGCGGATACCACGCAGGGTCACACTCTCCGATAAGCTATACCCTCAACATGCGAACATGTTACACCATCTGCTAGCAGGTTTTCCTTGCTATGCCTCTCTGGAAAGGGAACATGTGGGTATGCCAATCTAACGGTCGTGAATACGTAAACCCAACTAGAGTGGTGTGCCAACCCCCTGTCTGGTTAACCATTGCGGCACGGAATGTGTCAAAGATTTTTCCTACGTAATGTGGGTTGTGCAAGGCGTGGCAAGCCGGCGTAAAAACTATGCTAAACTTTTCGGAGATTCTCTCTCCAGCCTACCTGGTACTTGTTACTGAAAAAAGGTTTCAGTTCTCGGTTTTCGGTCCCAGGCTCTCCTCCTCCTAGCTGGAGAAATTAGTTTTAGGAAGCAGCAAATACCAAAAAAGTTGCAAAAGTACAATGCAACGTGCAAATCATGCGAAAATCTCTTTTCGAGAAGGGGACTCGAGCAAGACAGTGAAACAAAGGTATCCACCTCCAGTACATACACAATCAGTAGCGTTTTCCCACATTTTGCTAATAAATCACGGCCAAACCCAATTTTAATATCTCTAGAAGAATCCATATAACATGGTGACAAACAGCACTATGCGATTCATTCTACCGGCCACTATATGATTTTGTTCTGATTTTTTGTTCTTTCAGGTAGCCGAAATCTGTTCGTTTTTTTAGTTATTTTTTATTTTTATTTTTTGTGGCTATATTCATTTGGTCGAGATATCGCTCTTACGTAGTTTTTTATGGATAAATTTCCTCTTTGACTGAGTAGAAAAGAACGATCTATAATTTACCAAGCTCGAACAGACATCCAGGTTCTCACACTGGCGCCGTTGAGTATCAGAATCAAACCGCATAAGGCATAAAGCCGTCTGTCGATATTTCCGATCTGACTTTACGTTGATATCGAAGTAAAAATTTCTACAAATTTAGGTCCCCTTCTTCCACCGAGGAGCTCATTTTTCATTTCGTGTATATAATGCGGTGGGTCCGGTATTTTATACTTTTTTAACATGAGACCTAGTATACAATGTTGAGTCCCGCTTGGCATACGACATTATAAAACACTCTTTAAAGAGTGTGACTGACCCCTTTCTTTGAACTATCATCCCCAAGTGGTCCTTAAAAAACTAATCAAAAAAAATTATGGCACGTTTTCTTCAGTATCTAAATTCTCAGAAGATATAGTATAAAACCCACTCTGATGGCCTCCACTAAAGCTCAACCAGCCTGCTTTCGGATCTCTCTTTCATCACCATTTCTGATATCTAACGAAGATACGGAGAAAAATACTGAACCAATAGTTTCAACTCTTTAGAAGACTCATTTATAAGAAGAAGAAGAAGAAGATCGGATTAGGGTTTATCAATAGCTAGCTCCAATTAAGGAGGATAAATTGAGTTAATAATACTGATCAAAAATGGTTAGGGCTCCTTGCTGTGAGAAGATGGGATTGAAAAAAGGTCCATGGACTGCTGAAGAAGATCAAACTCTCATATCTTACATTCAACAATTCGGTCATGGAAATTGGCGTGCTCTTCCGAAACAAGCTGGTAATATACTAATCACTTCATCATCGTGATCATCAATAGTCTGTCGATTTCAATAATAATACTGAGTTTTTGATTTTTGATTAATAACTTGCAGGTCTGTTGAGATGTGGGAAGAGTTGCAGATTGAGATGGACAAATTACTTACGACCTGATATTAAACGAGGAAATTTCAGCACTCATGAGGAAGAAACTATCATTCAATTACATGAAATGCTTGGCAATCGGTAAGTCATTAACTCATTATTCAATTTTGAAACCTATCTTTAATTATTTCTTTTTTATCATTTATCATGAGAATTAGTGCTTATTGATAGACATCAACCAAGCACTTTACAGTTGAATCTATGAATTTTATAAACACAAAATGCAGGATTCGTATCCAGTATATTCTGATTTATATATATATATAATCTTGTGAATTCAATTTTAATTATTCGCAAATCAAAAGATTCGAGTTTTCATAGATAATTTAAGTTTTGATCTGTAAAAAGATTCGAAATGTTTTGGTAGTATTAGCGCAATTCCCACGAGCTGCTCGCGTCTTCCCATATGCACATCACTATTTAATCACTTTGTCTTCTTCTGAATAAATTGCTGACACGTAGTAATGAAATCTATACAAGCTTTTTTCACGTCAAAATTTAGCTGCTGCTAGTGCTGCCAGGCCACACCATATGCGTAGAAATTCCACATCAAGTATGACTTTTGAGGTCCTTTTGAAATTGAATGGCCATTGATCAGATTTTTCTCAAAGTTTTTGGATTTTTTTTCTTTTTGACGGACATACTCACTGTTGAATTACAACTATTTTGAGCTGTTTTTAGTCGGCAAATCTACTAGGCCAAAAAAGAGTAAAAAGAATAAAGAATAAAGAAAGACAAATATCAAGCAGACATGGATGAATTAAGGATTATTTTAGGCAGGCGGCTCATAGCTCTAAAGTGGCATATAGTAGTGATTGTCTCTATCAATCGAAAAGGAACTTTGATGGAGGGGATAAAGAATAGTCTCATGATATATGCATTTGCAGTCCTATAATCTTGTTGTTACCAAATGGAAAAGTAAATTTGTGATAGATCTCGTGTAAAAACATTTTATGCATATATGTTTCAGTAAAAAATTGGTGCCGACGAGTTTCAAACTCGGATCACTGGTATCATCACCTAGTGATTTTATCACTGTACTACAGTATTAACAACGACTTGACGTCTGATTTTAAACTTTTTTTTCTTCTTCAGGTGGTCTACAATTGCATCAAGATTACCCGGACGAACAGACAATGAAATTAAGAATGTGTGGCACACCCATCTCAAGAAAAGACTCAATCAGAATCAAAATCAACCAAAACGTGCAACGAAGCAGCGGCAAGTAAATGGAAACACGAAAGTTGATCCTTCAGTGTCTCAGCAATCTGCCGATAATTCAGTGTCACCTCAACAATCTTCCTCCAGTGACTTCTCCTCTGGTGTGGACGACTCGTTGGTCTTAACAGCAGATGACTTCAACATGGGCGTCAAAGATGAGGATGCCGATTACTCCTCCGGAGCGTTTCCAAGAATTGATGATAATGTATCGGATGCCGATAACTATTACATGCCGGAAACAGTGGTTGAACCAAAGGTAGAACACCCTGTTGCTGCAGTGGATACAACTTCAGTGCCTAACATTGACGAAGACATGGAGTTTTGGTATAGCATTTTCGTAGGGGCAGGGGAATTGACTGAGTTGCCTGAGTTATAAGGGGCAGTTTTGACCTTTTTTGATTTTGTGGAGAAATGGAATTTGATTAGTTGGTACCCTGTTTTTGACTTCTTTTAACAAAGTGGGTTTGGAATATACTGATTCTTGATCTGGTGAAAATCTTTTGAACAGCAAATAAAAATGTCATAAAAAGAGGAATAACTTTTGGAGGTCCAAGTCCAACCATCCTACAGTGCAAGGATTCAAAAAATCGTGTATAGATGTTAAATTGGCAATGCGTTTGTCAGACAATAATGGGCTTAGAGATGTAACTTAAAGATGCATAAACAAATTTCATCGTCGGTATGGTTTGAAGTTGTTGAAATTGTAGAATATTTAGTCATGAATCAATGAAGTTTCAATAGCTTTGATGAATGTAATATGATTTTTCATCGTATTATCTATTACTATATATGAGGTTGTCTCTTTTCGGAAAAAGAAAATTTTTTGTTGAGCTCGGAGAATAAACTTGAGGATCCGTTGTTGACAAATTTCTATTTATTTGTAATCATTTAGTAAGATTTAGTAAGCGACAAATTTCAAACCAAATAGATTTTACCCTCCAACAATTTTACCGGAGTAAGGTTGTCTATTAGATATATGTAAATGTGTGAACAGTTTGTGTGTCAAGTCAACAAATCAATATTGACTTGAGTTGTGTTGTATTTGTTTCAGTGCCAGGCTGCTGTGTATTAGAGCATCTCCAATGCTAGGGGTGAAGGTCATAAAAAGGCGTGACACATAGGATTTAACACTTTTTTTACCAAAAGTTTATCTCCAATGCTAGGGTGGAGGTTAATTAAAGATGATGACATGGTTGCCATCTCATAGGAAAGGGTAAACCAGAAAGTCATATCTTCACCTTCTCTATGACCCCAGGTCTAAACACACATCATCATTTTTTATTCCATTTTTTTCCTTTCTCTTAATTAGGAAACATTAATATTCCAAATTTTAGAGTAATGCATTGGAGATGAAAGTTTAGGTAGAAAATCTAACTTTTATTTGTTTTAGCCACATAAGAATAACCCCCAACAAAAAGGTATTATTAAGACCTCCACATAGGATGGCCTTTACCCTTAGCATTGGAGATGCTCTTACAGCTTATCATTGTCTTTTAATAGGTTGTAATAACTTCTGTTTTGATTATCTTATCTGAAAACCTTTTTCTAATAATAATAATACGATCATAAGTTTCTCATGGTATCAGACGCTGAGACAAAAATTATCATCATCTACTAATATCGTTTCTCAATAATTTTTTGCAGAAATCTTTGAATTCAACAAGCTTTTACAACATCTTTTTACGATTCACATCAAACTTTTCAATATCTTTCATCAATTTTTCTTCTGATTTAAGTTAGTTAGTATCACATCAAGATCTGGTTCTTCATTCCTTCATAACAATTTTCTCGACTTTAGTTGATGTCATCCTCGATGGGTTATACGAGAAGAAATCTGGGTTCCAATTCAAATTTCGCTGCTCAAATGGGTGATTCTCTTGACTTTATCTTTCATTTCACCAACATCTATAATTTTGTGTCGACAAAATTGGGTCCTAATAATTTCTTATTATGGCGTGATCAAATGGAGTCTATCTTTGTCTCAACTGACTTGTATGGATATGTTAATGGTGATGTGCAAGAACCGGTTAAACAAATAGAAGTTGATGGAGTTTTAATTTTGAATCCAAAGTGGATTCATTGGAGGAAGATAGATTGTTTTGTCACAAGTTGAATGAAGGCAACATTTACTGATTCTGTATATGGTGATTTTTTGGGACTTTCTACTGCTAGAGAGATTTGGTCATTTCTTGAAGTCAGCTTCAAAAGTCAATTCATGGCAAGGAAAAGTATGCCCAGAAATAAACTTTACATATCACAAAAGGTAATATGACTATTCTGGTTTACTTACACAATATCAAGACTATAGCTGATTCTTTAGCTGCAATTGGAGAAAGAGTTAGTGATCCTGATTAGAAAATGTATGTATTAAACGGGTTAGGAAGAGAATTTGATACTTTTGTTGTGGCTGCACAAACTAGAGAAAACCATTTTCGATTTGCTGAAATAAAACCAAGGTTATTAAATCATGAGCAATGGCTCATTGGTCAACAACAAGATTCTAGTATTGTTTTTTATGCACAACATCCTACTGCTCTTTATGGTGGAAATGGAAATACTGGTAGTGGTAGAGGAAAACCAAGAAATAATGGGAATTTCAAGAATAATTCTATTTACAAGAATGGTCAAGGGAGTAGTTCAACTCAAGGTAGCACTTCTGGACAGGGAAATGGTGGTAGAAGAGATTATTCTCAAGTAGAGTGTCAAATTTGCAGAAAGAAGGGTCATTATGCTGGTAGGTGTCATTTTAGATATCATCCTCCAACTTTTCCTATACCTGCAAGTGAAGCTCAAAATGGCACTCATTAACAAGCTTTTACAACTTTGAATGAAGATACTTCTTTTTCTGATCCTTCCACATCAACTGCATCACATTGGATATCTGACTCTGGTGCTCTGCACACATGACTGAGGATGAACATTTATTGCAGAATACTTCTAACTACAAAGGCAAGGATCAGGTTCAAGTTGGAAATGGTAAGTCTCTTGCTATTACTTCAATTGATACTTCAAAACTTCATACATCTGCAACTAGTTTTAGATTGAACTAAGTGTTGTTAGTACCTGATATGAAACATAATTTACTTTCTGTAGCATTCACTAAGGATAATTCCTGTTACTTTAAGTTTTATCCACATGGTTATGAAATTAGAGGCTTATATTATGATGTTGTGCTTGTTCATGGAAAAGTAGTCAATAATTGTATCATATTATCAATATGCTTCACACTCAATAAATTTTTTTTCTGCAACTTTATTTGCATTTCCTCATACCTGGCATGATAGGCTAGGACATCCATCTAATCAAATTCTTCAAAAACTTCATTCTGATAAACAAATTGTTTTAAACTCTTATGTTCCTTCAACATTGTCTCATCCTTGCCAGCTTGTAAAAAGTAAAAACTTACCATTTCAGTTATCTTCTTATCATGAACAAAATCCTTTAGCTTTAATACACTGTGATGTTTAGGGTCCTACTATTTCATCTCTCAAAGATTATAGGTACTATATTTTGGAAACCTATTATAGGGGCTTCACTAATAAGACAAAAACGGGTCACTAACTAGTAATTTCAAAAACCCCATATCCAATTATTTTTCATAATGGCTAAATTATCCCCATTTTATTAGTGATAATTATCTAATTAAGTTAGATAATCGTTAAATTAGGTTAACGGTTTTGATTTAGACAAGAATACTGATTTTGAACTAGATCCGCTTTTGATTACGGTTAGGAACGAAGCTCTCTATCCAGCCGTAAATGTATTCTCTTGCAATCTACGGCTACGATACGAAGAACTCCTAGCCGTAACAGGCTTGAAGATTGTTTACGGCTAGGAATTCTAAATTCAAGCCTAGCCAACAGAAAATTGTATGGGGATGTTTACCGAGAACCGTTACTGTATGAATTGTATGAGGCTGTTTTGATGAGAGAAGAAGCTAATAACATCATGAAGGGTTGAGTTGGCTGCTGCCGTTTCCATGGGTGATCGATCATAATCATGATTGGATGATGATTATTTTCGTGAAGATATTTCGAGCTTTATTGGACATCATTGGGCTGTCGAAGATGATAGATGAGTGGGGTGTTTGTGAGATGAAATTTAAGAAATAGTGCAGGTTCTACTACTATCGCTGTGGTGATCAATGGAAGAAAAAAAGGGTGTCAAGTTTGCAACAAGCTTCACAACCCCAAGTTTTCTCTTCTCTTCCTCCACCAAATCCCGTGACACTAGTACTGTTTTTTGTTGTTGTTGTTGGGGTTCTACGGTTATGATTTCTTCCTTCTGTCTCATTTTTTGTGGCTTTGGTCTGCACTGAATTGTGTAACACTGCAACAATAGCCAATGCGAACTTTATCCATTTTTTTTTATAAGACATCTAAATCCTAAACGATGAAATTCAGTGATAACTTTATCCGAAAAACCTAGCTGGGATGCTTGCAACTTGTATTAAGTGTTAGTCCGAGGGATTTCGACATAGTTGCAAGTGAACTTTATCCCATTATTTACTGCTTTTTAAGAAAGATATACAGTATTGATCCATCATATTGCTGTTTTATTTTGATTGCGTTATTTTGGAAAAGTGCGTTAGAGAAATAAAAGAGAAATGGAATCAAAGGGAGACAAAGAAAACACCGATAAAAATGACCAAAAGAACTAGTGTATGGATATTCCCAATGAGAGAAGAAGCCGAAAATATCTTGTGATACCTGTGAGATGAAAGATTTGTTAGTAAATAAACTAGACACGAATAGAAACATAATGAAAAAAAACTAAAATAAGATTACGGTTAGCTATGTGTAACGAAAAATCCTAACTGTATATATCTGCGGTTAGCTTGATGAGTCGAAACGAACCGTAATAATATTACGGTTGGCTACTTACCAATAAAAACTAACCGTAATTTTGACCTGACCAATTTCACATAAGTCCAGGAATTTTTACGGTTGATTAGATATTTTTTTTAACTAACCGTATTAAATTCACGGTTAGGTTTTATAAGACTCGATACCAACTGAAAATTTATTTACGGTTAGAAATTTGAGCATACCTAACCGTAACTGGTTTTGGAAACCTAATTTTTCTAAACGATTTCAAATAAAAACAGGGAAAAAAATAGATGGGTTTATGTTTAGTCATACCTAACATAAACCATTGGGTGTCGTTGAGGAGTTTGATACTCTACACCGGCTTCTTCTTTGTTATCTCGATTTGATCATTGATAATCATTTTCTTCGTTGGATTGTCGTCAATTATCATCACTAATTTTGTAAGAGGAAAGCCATGATGAGCGGCGAGAAAATGGAGTTGATTCAAGAGATGAAACTGATTTTGATTTTAGGTTTTTTTGTTGTTGATTAGATGGAAGGGCAAATTTGATTTTTTAAATGCCTCTAGGACACCCTCTAACCAGGTAAATAGACATTAGGGATCATGGGTGAAGCCCCTCTATTGGAATGTGACGCCCCAATAATAGCTTTCATATTTTGTTTATAGATGATCTTAGTAGGTTCCATTGGATTTATCCAATGAGACTAAAATCTGACGCTTTACAATGCTTTCAACATTTTAAAACTCATACATAAAATTAGTTTTCAACTAAAATTCGAGCCTTTCAAGTTGACGGTGCAGCAGAGCTTGTTAAAGAACCATTTCAAATGTTGTTACAATCTAGTGGGATCAATCTTAGAATATCTTGTCCTAAAACACCAGAACAAAATGGCCTCGCAGAAAGAAAGGCATATTATAGAAATGGGCAGCACTTTTGTTTAATTCTTATTGTCCTAAGGAGTTTTGGTATGACGCTTTTCTTACTACTACTTATCTTATAAAGAGAACTCCAACTAGAGTTTTAAATTTCAACTTTCCTTTTGAGGTTTTGTTTGGTGTACCTCCACATTATACATTTCTCAAAAATTTGGTACTATCTGTTATCCTCATCTTGCTCACTCAAGAGCAGATAAATTTTCTCCTAAATCAGTAAAATGTATTTTCATTAGTTATAGTCCACTTCATAAGGATATAAATGTTACAATCCAGCTACAAAAAGCTTTACATTTGAAGATGTGTTATCTTTTCTGAGACAGAATTTTACTATACATTTACAAATACTTCCCTAGATTCAACTTTTTCTTTTGAATATACTTATAATCCTTCAACTTCCACTGATGTCATTCATTCTAGTACAATAGTTACTAGGTCTTAAAAAGGTATTTCAAAACCCAATTTTTTTTCCAGATCATGTCACTCATCTTTCTATTAAGCATTCAGTTTCTTCAAATTATACAACTTTATTAACTACTTTAATTGAGCCTAAGACTTTTAAGACAACAATGAAGGATCCTAAGTGGCAAGAGTATATTGCTTTGATGGATAATAATACTTGGAAATATGTTGCACCTGAGTCTCATATGTATATATTATGATCAAAATGGGTGTATAGAATAAAGCAAAAATCTGATGGCTCTGTTGACAGATACAAATCTAGGTTAGTTGCTAAAGGATATGACCAATAAGATGGAATTGATTTTAATGAAACTTTTAGTCCAGTTGTTAAATCTGCAACTGTTAGAGTGGTTCTTTGTTTGGTTGTTACCTACAATTGGCCAGTACGACAATTATATGTGAGTAATGCTTTTTTACATGGATACTTAGATGATAGGATGTTTATATGTCACATCCACAAGGATTTCTTCACCCTGATTATCATTCTCATTATGTATGTCATCTCCTAAAGAGTTTTTATTGGACTAAATAGGCTCCTTGAGCATGGTTTCACAGATTTGGTTCTTTTCTTCTTACTTATGGGTTCAAGAAGTCTATATCTGGTAATTCAATGTTTGTGAAATCTTCTACAAGTGGCATTCTACTTTTACTTCTATATATTGATGACATATTATTAACTGGTAGTTCTTATACATTAATTGATGAACTTATTACTTCACTGAAGAAAGAGTTTGCAATGAAAGAGTTAGGGGATTTGGCATTTTTCCGTGGGATTGAAGTTGTTTGGAATAGTGATTCTATTATACTGACAAAAAAAAAATACACATTAGAACTGTTGGATAAGGAAAATTTATTGGATTGCAAACCCTGTGATACAACAGTTGTTAAGTCTAGTAGACTTTTTATTCATGAGGGTGTCTAGTTGGATAATCCTAGTGATTACAGAACTATTGTGGGAGGATTGCAATATCTAACTGTTACTAGACCTGATTTTTTTTTTGGGTGAACTATGTTTCACAATTCATGAATTCACCTTCTGATATGCATTTTCAACTTGTCAAGGGGATTTTAAGGTATTTAAAGGGCACAGTTGTTATGGGTATTACTTTGAGGAAGAGTGATATAACTAGTTTAAGAGCATATACTGATTTTGATTGGGAAGGTTGCCCGTTCACAATAGAAGATCCACTTACGGTTTCACTGTATTTTTGGGTTCCAATTTGATATCTTGGTCTTTTAAAAACCAGCCAACAGTTTCAAAATCCTCTGCAGAAGCTGAATACAAATGTCTTTTTATTTATGCTTGTTAGAGCATTGCTCAGTCGAACTCACAAGTGTTGCTATCTCAAGCTTGTTGCCAAATTTAGTTGTCAAAACTATATCTTTATTTCTCGTCTACAATTAGTTAAGTCTCAGATTAAGATAGAAGTGTAGTTGAGAAACGGACATCACGGCAGTCATCATTGCGTTCTACCGTTTGAAGGCGAAGATCAACCAAAGCTTTTGGAGAACTTCTTCAACAAAAGGTAAGTGATGACCGAACCACCTATTTCTCAAGTTATATTCACCTTTCTATCTAAGAGACGTTGTCGCGTAACTAATTAGACTATCATAAGCATATCAAGAATTTCGAGTCAAGTTTATCTTGTAATTAGTCCTCGAAATATGACTAAGCTTAATGAACATTTCATACCTGATGAATTTCGATTAAGAACAATTTATTGTTCGGAATCTAAATAGTGATTCAAGAATTATCATTTGAAAATAGCCTGGAACAGTGATATGTGGCATTGATGTTATTCGGGAATGTTTCGAATCCATTAGAGAGAAATATAGAACTACTGTTAATTCGGATACAAGACAATATACATATCTTTGTAATTGGTGTAACCGGTCTTGGTAAATGGTGCAACCGATCCTGGTAACTGGTGTGACCGATCAAAAGCAATACCATGAGTATATGGTAACCGGTCCTGGTAATTGATGTAACCGATCCTGATAACTGATGTAACATGTCCCGGTAACTTGTGTGACCGATCATAGCCATATTAAGGTATAACCGATCTTAGTGATTGGTAGAACCGATTGAAACCGTATATATGATTTGATATTTGATCAATCACATAGTGATCTTGGAATACAGGTGAGCCAATTCTAAACTTGTTTGGAAGTGTGGTATAACCGATTCCAAGAATGTAAATCCATGTAAATATGGATAAGGATTTAAAGTGAAAAGATGTCAACATACTTTGAACACATTCAGTAACTCTTATCATTTATTGTTCAAAGATATCCCTTAGTACTCAAGGAGATCCTGTGCCGAAATAAATTGAAAATCTTTTAATTAAGGCTTTTGGTTTTATATGCTTTAATTACCAGCAATTAAATGCATATCTCTAGAGAATAAAAATTAGTAATGTGCATTTGCTAATTAGAGGTTTTCTATTGAGAGATTTTGAAACTTTTGGACAAGCATTTATTGGAATTAGTAAAACCGAATTTCGCCATTCATTACATATCTTGAAAATATTTTCGGTTTTGGAAATTCCTTGGTGTCCAAACATCCTTGGTCTATAAATACATAAGTTTGCATTTCTATCAAACTATCCTAAGAGCCATGAAAACTTCATCTTTTTGTTGTTTCTGGTGGAGCCGTCTATCCGAAGAGGAAAGTATCCTAATTAGGCGAAATCTCTTACGACCGCTTGTTTAAATACTTTTGTGGGATCAAGAAGATCTACGAGTACCGTTGGTGGGAAACTAGATAATTGTAGTGTTATTAGTTTTCGATTGATTTGATCGACTAACGGTTGTTGAAACTTTGATTGCGCCTAATTTGTTTATTCTTGAGAATCTTCTTTCCTGATATAAGATTCACTCAAACTAGATCGAAGTATCGACGAGGTCTTTAGAACTGTTTGTAGATCTAAAGACATCTTGTGATAATCCATTGTTAACATACTATGTTTTGTGTGTGATCTATCACAAGAGATTCAAGTGGTGTTGTGAGGGTGTTTATTGAAGATTAGAAGACAAAGAAGATTTCTTATTTGGTTCTCATATCTTTGGGTGTGAACAAACCTTGATCGGCTAGGATCCAACTAGAATCGGATTTATTCGATTGATTAGTTGCGTGAGATCGGCATCACTTTATAGTTTCTTGTTGGAATCTATATCGATTGATTGCGAATCTAAACTTGACTACTTTGGTAGTTATTGGATAGATTGATCTAACCAGGAAAATGAGTTTATTAGATTAAACGGAAGAGCCTTTGCGTATGACTTGAGATATCTTTATCTTGAAAGTATCGAAAGAGTTGTTACCAAACAGATTTGTTGTTCATTTACTGTTTGGAATACGATTCAAAGGAATTGTTCCAGTGCGTGCACTCATCGAAGTCGGAAGCGCAGGGATACTGAAGAAACTAAGTGAACTAGGGGTAGTTGATTGGTCACAACTATACGAAGTTGGTGTAGATTTTGTATAACGGCTTAATTCTGAGAGTATTCAATTCTGGACTAGGTCCCGGGGTTTTTCTGCATTTGCAGTTTTCCTCGTTAACAAAATCTTGCTGTGTGATTTACTTTTATTTTCCGCAATTATATTTGTTTATATAATTTAAAGTAAATTACACAAACATTAACTCCGTACATACTTGATAGTGATCCTTTAGAGTTTGGTTAAGTCTTAACCTATTTTCAAGTATCACACTTTCGTTGTCTTATTGTCTCGATCTCGTATCCATAGACAATCACACAAAGTGTGAATACCGATTTGTTGTATTATCTCGACTTTGTCCATAGACGATCACTTTCGGTAAGAGGACTCATGGGTGGATATTTTAAAGATTGTGGTGTATTTGGGTACCCTCATCTTTTCAATTGGTATCAGAGCAGGCAAACACGAAAAGATCTAAGAATCTGTGTTATGTGCAATCCATCCTATAAGATTTGAATCAAAATGGTCACATTTGAACCTGTAAATTATTCAGTTAACGAAAAACAAGATGAAGAATTAACACCTAATGAAGTCACCTTCTGTGAATCCACTGAACATAGTGATAAGTATATTGAAGATTCCGATGACTGGAAAACTTGCCTTGAAAAACAACTTGATGTAATTTCAGAAGATGGTGATTCAGAAATTGATCAGGATGTAGAAAAAGATATCTATGTATTTTCCTCACTATTAGGTGTTGTTTAAAAAAAAGGCTATCCACCTCTGATGTCGTTGGACTTCTTGCTCCTCTCTGCAGAGAAAATGGAAAACTGAGAAAGATCTTCTCTGGATTTTATTATGGATATCAAAATACCCGATATCTTCTGAAGGACTGCAGAGAAAGTCTAAACTTAAAGACTCCCGATTATGAGAATCTCTATAGAAAACATTATATGTTGAATAAGAAACTTGTTGAAACTGAATCAAAGGTTAATTCTGAACAATTAATGTGTGAAGAAAATGAGGAGTTTCCAAAGAAAACCTTCTTAAGGTTGACCTTGTCAATGCTCTTGACAAAGTTAAGCAATTGAAAGAAGAAGTTGCAAAACTAAAAAGGCTCAATGATAGCACAAGCAACTTGTCTTTTTTGTTGGAAACAGGAAGAAGTCATGGTGATATGCGTGGTCTGGGATATCAGGGAATCAATACTTCATCAATCAACAAAGAAATAAAGTTTATTAAGGCTACATGTTCAACCACACCAGAGGATCTACCCAAACCAGCTGATTCTCCTGATCCCTCAAAGAGCTCTTGTGAGATTCTAAAATAAAATTGTTCCAAAAACAATCTCACAAAATCCCATATCAAAGATCAGCATAAGGGCAAAACATCACATAAAGGTAATCCTAAAAACTACACTCCTTTTAGTAAGCATTGTTATTATTGTGGAAATAAAGGTCATGTGCAAAGGAGTTGTAAAATTCAAAAGATACAGGATGCTCTATCCTTTGTTTCAAAAGAATTGTGTAATTTTACCTCTAAAAAGATCTCAGATCACTATTGTCCTATCTTGAGACAAAAGAATTATTATAATAATTCTCATTCTTATCCTACAAGGTATATTCCTAAAAGGAACAATGATAAAAGGGTTAATGCCTTTGTCAACAGGAATATGAGATTTGATGTTTCAGCTTGGAAAATGCAATTTTGCAAGAGATGAAAAATCTTCATTCCAAATCCACCTACAAGTGGATGCCCAAGTCTGAAGTGAAAAAGAGATCATCTAAAGATAATGCTAAGAAAAACAATCATGTTGTAATCTTAGATAAAGATGACTATGAACGTCTTATTATTAGACTCAAAGAGGATTTAAAAACTTCCAGTGATATTGATTCAAAGATATCTTTCGACAATTTACTGCAAAGTCTGAGAGGAAAAAGGAAGCCAATCAGGAATCCCTGATTATACACATCTTATTAATATGCGATTAAAAAAAAAGTTATGATCGCATAAATAAGATGGGTTTTGATCATTAGTGAAAAAGTGGGGGTACAACAACCTCACCCAATAATTCGCTTAGCAATCTGTATGGACTAACTCCAATATACTTTTAAGAGAATCAACTCATAAAAAGTATATCAAAGAGTTATATCTCAATTTCTAAATTCAATACTTACTCAAGCAAATAGAAATCTGCGAGTCCAATTGAATACAAGAGAAATTAACTTGAACGGTACCAAAGACAAATGTTCAAGTATCAATCAATTTCAATCAACAACCAAAGGTCGGATTTCCCAATTGATTGATTCAACGCACAACCTGTGATATTTCAATTATATAAAAAAAAATAATGCGGAAAAGAAATAACACAAACACCAGAAGTTTTGTTAACGAGGAAACCGCAAATGCAGAAAACCCCCGGGACCTAGTCCAGATTGAACACACACTGTATTAAGCCGCTACAGACACTAGCCTACTACAAACTAACTTCGGTCTGGATTGTAATTGAACCCCAATCAATCTCACACTGATCCAAGGTACAGTTGCGCTCCTTACGACTCTGATCCCAGCATGATACTATGCACTTGATTCCCTTAGCTGATCTCACCCACAACTAAGAGTTGCTATGACCCAAAGTCGAAAACTTTAATAAACAAATTTGTATCACACAGAAAAGTCTACATAAATAGATAAATCTGTCTCCCACAGAAATACTCACAAGTTTTGTTCCGTCTTTTGATAAATCAAGGTGAACAGGAACCAATCGATAACCCGGACTTATATTCCCAAATAACAACCTAGAATTATCAATCACCTCACAATAATCTTAATCGACTAGCGAAACAAGATATTGTGGAATCACAAACGATGAGACAAAGATTTTGGTGACTACTTTTCTATATTGCCTATCGGAGAAATTAATCTCGAGCCAATTTTACAATTGTACTTAATACGATAGAAACAGCAAGATCAGATCACGCAACTACAGAGAAAATAGTTGGTCCTGGCTTCACAATCCCAATGAAGTCTTTAAGTCATTAAGCTACATGGTCTCGGTAGAAACCTAAGGTTAAAGGAGAATCGACTTTGGCTTATACAACTAGTATCACACAGGAGGTGTGGAGATTAACTTTCCCAGTTGCTAGAGATCTCCTTTATATAGTCTCCAAATCAGGGTTTGCAATCTAGGTTACCTTGGTAACAAAGCATTCAATATTCACCATTAGATGAAAACCTGATTAGATTCAAGCTAATATCTTTCAACTATTAGATCGAACATAGCTTGTTATACACAAATGAAATATACGTCATTTAGGTTTGAGTAA
>JAJJMB010000948.1:2331251-2465560 GCA_023531105.1 Papaver atlanticum
CAAACTCCAATAGATATTCACGGGACGTGAACTTCCGGCAGTACGCGTACGGGCATGCGGACTTTAGTTCTGGTTATCCTGAGCAGCAAAGTACGCATACTTTGGTTCAAGGATTTTGGACTTACACACGTATGAGTTCACATACAATGTTTATATTCATTCAAGGTTATATATTATAAACTCCCATTTCAATCATTGAAACATTCTTAGAGGATGTTAAATATAGGTTATTCACACACTATTCTTTATCAAAGCAATTTTCAAGATATTGAAATAACTAACATGACTTTCGTCACTTGTAAAGATGAACTTGGCCAAAGTGAAAGCTTACCAACACATATTTCGAGAAATAGATAAGCAAGATAAACTCGGCTCGAAATAGCAAATGTGTATAATCGAAGTCTATATAGAAATACGACTTTTGTCTCAAGATAGGAGATAGAGTAGATAGACTTTTGAGTGATAGATAAGTTCAAGTCTCCACATACCTTTTAGTCGATGAAGATCCACCAGTTCCTTGAGTAGTTCTTCGTCTTTGCATGATGAACGCCGTGAAGTTTAGAGCTTAACTACACTTTCTATCCTAGTCCGAGACTTAGCTATAAGTAGACTAGAAATCAATACTTATAGTTATGACAACTAAACTTGACAAACAAGCTTGAGATAGCAACGCTTGCGAGTTCGACCGAGCAGTGCTCTAACAGTTAGCTATTAAACGAATAATTTCCTTTTTAATAATACTTCCGAATTTTGAAGGTTTCCTTAAAACCTCTTTCGAAACATACATATATATATATATATGTTCGGTCCTGTTCCTTTTTCTTACAATATCAAGCTTTCACAACAACCATGTGATATTGTACAATGCTCTCTCCCTATGTAGAGAGTGAGGAAGATCTAACATAAGAAATTTCGGATGTAATTAACTCTTGCAGCTCTGTACCTCGTTCGAAAGTACTACATAATATTCATTTCTTAATAAAGGAAAGAGAATATAGTGATGTTTTCTGTGATTTCAGTGTAGAAAAGATTGAGAGGATTATCAAGTCAAGCTCCACATACTTTGAGAAAGGTAAATATGCACTTTTCTCCGAAGATTGTTCTTCTCCCATCAAGACAACTCTCTCAAAAATATTTGCTTTAAGTTTGTTCGAAGGAACGATGGAACTCATTGGAATAAGAGATCTAATCAAAGATAATATTGTCGGTGCCAAAATGGGAATCTCTGTGTTAGAGCATAGCTCGGTTGAACCCACCAAGCGTTGGTATGTCAAGTTTGGTTGTCATATTTTAGTGAATCAAAACTCATCTAAGAGTCACTTGATTATGTACTAGAGACAACTTCGTATAGGTTAAACTCGAAAGTTTAGGAATATTGAGACATACAAATATTACTCGAAGACCTGAAGAACGTGAAGAAGTAACGAGCTACAATGATGACATCATCCTTCCTCTTGAGGTTAGTAATATTGACTTGAACTGTTTCATTCCTAACATATCTTTCAAGTCGTTCTATATTGAAAACATAACTGCGAAGCTGTGCATGAATATTTTATTCTAGTAGTGACACGTGATCACATGATCATAGTATTAAGGAATTAGACTACGAAGTATAACGCTTATCTTTTGAACTTCGTAGATATGACATCGACATAATTTTATGAATGCTGTTATGATTATGTGTATGGGTAAAGGTGAAGATTTCATCCTAGGAAACAATGTTTTACATTTGTTTAAAGGAAGTACATTCATGAACTTGTTTTATGAATCGAAAGGGAAATCGCTAGGCTTATTTGGTATTGTTATTCATTGCAAATATTTGGATTACCAATATGTGTGAGATGGTAGAACCGATCGTAACTTGTTATGTATCTTGGTATAACTAATCACAATGCCTGACTTATGATTTGGTATGACTAGCTTTGATTAATTAGTGTAACCGATCCTAAGTAATCACCTGAGATGGTATGATCGATATTTGTAATTGGTGTGACCGATCCTAGTAATTAGTGTGACCGATCAGAAAAGAGTTGTGTAATCGATTCTTGTAATTGGTGTAACCGGTCCTGGTAATTAGTGTAATCGATCCTAGTGACTGGTGTGACCGATCACAAGCAATACCATGTGTATATGGTAACCGATCCTGGTAATTGATATAAACGATCCTGGTAACTGATGTGACCGGTCCTGGTAACTTGTGTGACTAATCACAAGTGTTCCATATTAAGGTATAACCGATCCCAGTGATTGGTATAACTGATTGAACCCATGAATGTGATTTGATATCTGATCAGTCACATAGTTGTCTTGGAATACAGATGAACCAATTCTAAACTTGTTTGGAAGTGTGGTATAATCGATTCCAAGATTGTAAATATGAAAGATGATTTACAAATAAAAGATGTTAACATACTTTGAACACGAACAATATCTCTTATCTTTTATTGTTCAAAGATATTCCTTAATTACTCAAGGAGATCCTGTTCCGAAATCAATTAAGAATCTTTTAATTAAGGTTGTTAGTTTTATGTGCTTTAATTACCATAAATTAAATGCATATCTCCAGAGAATAAAAATTAGTAATGTGTATTTACTAATTGGAGATTTTCTAATGAGAGATTTCGGAAAATATTGGACAAAGCATTTCATGGAATTATGAAAACCGAATGGGCATTTATTGCATATCTTGAGTATACTTTCGGTTTTGGAAATTCCTTGGTTTATAAATACCTAAGTTTGAATTTCTAGCAAACTATCCTAAAAGCCAGGAAAACTTCATCTTTTTGTTGTTTCTGGTGGAGCCGTCTATCCGGAGAGGAAAGTACCCTAATTAGGCGAAATCTCTTATGACCGCTCGTTTAGAGACTTTTGTGGGATCAAGAATCTCTACGAGTACCGTTGGTGGGAAACTAGATAATTGCAGTTTATTAGTTTTTGATTGATTTGATTGAGTAACAGTTTTTGAACTATGATTGCACCTAGTTTGTTTATTCTTGAGAATCATCTCTTCTGATATAAGATTCACTCAAACTAGATCAAAGTATCAACGGGATATTTAGAACTGTTTGTAGATCTAACGACATCTTGTGATAATCCATTGTTAACAGACTCCGTTCTGTGCATGATTGATCACAAGAGATTCAAGTGGTGTTGTGCAGGTTTAATTGAAGATTAAAGAAGATTTGAAGACGAAGAAGATTTCTTATTGGTTTCTTATATCTTTGTGTATCACAAACCTTGATCGGCTGGGATCCAACTAGAATCAGATTTATTCGATTGATTAGTTGCGTGAGATCGGTATCACCTTATAGTTTCTTGCTGGAATCTATATTGATTGATTGCAAATCTAAACTTGACTGCTTCGGTAGTTATTGGATAGATTGATCTAACCAGGCAAAGGAGTTTATTAGATTAAACGGAAGAGCCTTTGCATATGACTTGAGATATATTTATCTTAAAGAATCAATAGAGTTGTTACCAAACAGATTTGTTGTTCCTTTACTATTTGGAATACGATCCAAAGGAATTGTTCCAGTGCGTGCACTCATCGAAGTCGGAAGCACAAGGATACTGAAGAAACTAAGTGAACTAGGGTTAGTTTCTTGGTCTCAACTATACGACTTAATTATGAGAGTATTCAATTCTGGACTAGGTCCCAGGGTTTTTCTGCATTTGCGGTTTCCTCACTAGCCAAATATTGATGTGTCTTTTACTTTTCTATTTCCACAATTATAATTGTTTATTATAATTAGAAGTAAAATACACAAACGTTAACTCCGCTTTACTTGATAGTGATCCTATAGAGTTTGGTTAAGTCTCAACCTATTATCAAGTAATCACACTTTGTTTGTTGTATTGTATCGATCTCGTATCCATAGACGATCACATAAAGTGTGAATATCGATTTGTCGTATTGTCTCGACTTTGTCCATAGACAATCACTTTCGGTAAGAGGACTTATAGGTGGATAAATTAAAGATTGTGGTGTATTTGGGTACCCTCGTCTTTTCAATTGGTATCAGAGCAGTCAAACACGAAAAGACCTAACAATATATGTTTGGTGCGATCCAACCTATAAGAATTGAATCTGATGGATGATTCAGTTAACGTAATAAAAGGATTTGACTACTTCAAAGACTCGTGGTGGAAGACACGAATGAAGTATATAATACTCTTATTCCTAAACGCATTAGGAATTGGGATTAAACCTGTGTATGTCTTGAATGACTTACATATCTCCTTGGTTATCATTTTATTGTATCTCATGGTATTGATTACTACTAAGGCTAGTAACAATGATACAATACTCTATGCGACATGTTGCGTCTTGGAAATGCATAAGATTCTACCTAAGATTTTTCATTATATGAACCATGACTATTCTATTCTTGAAAATTCTGGGATCTTAAATATATTTTGGATTTCCAACCGAAATATATATATGTACATTTTCATATCTAAGACTGTCAATGTATCGCTGATTAGGTTGCGATTTTGGAAACTTTGTAACTTTACAAAGAATGATTTTTCAGTTTATTATTCTATTAATAGTGGATTGCTTCATACACCCCACAACTATTTTAATGAAACAAGTAATCTTTTGAAATATTACAGGATTTATGATTCTAAAGATATTTATAGCAAATATCTTGTTGTGTTCAAAATTGTTTTTGTATACTCTATTGGAAAATTCTTGAGTGAATTTCGTAAGATATTATCAAGTTTTGATAATTATGGAGTAAACAAATCTTTGGACATGAATAAAGGATTAATCTGTAATATAGATCCAGTCCATGAAAAATCGGTTTTCCAAAAGAAAGACCTAGTTACAAAATAGGATTTGTTTCCCCACAAGTCAAGGTTTCCGATTTTGGAAGAATTTCCTAAAACTAGTTATTTCTGAAATTTGATATCTTCACTCCCTATAAAAGAAGATTATTTTGTGTTGTTTTTACAAATATCCTAGGAGAGATTGTCCGGAACCGAAAATAGGATTTTTCATATTCCACTGACGTTTGGAAGAATGAGAAAAAGGTGAAAAAACGTGGATCTAACAACCACACCCAATATTTCGCTTAGCAATCTGTATGGACAACTCCAATATAATTCCAAGAGAATCAACTAGACAGTCAGACTCAATCAATGGAAATATAACCAAGAGTTGTATCTCTGTTTCACAATGTAATCAGCAAATCAAACAGATAGAAATCCATGAGCCTGATTATTATGTGAAACAACTTGAACGATACCAAAGACCAATGTTCAAGTGTCAATCAATTTATATCAACAACCAAAGGTTGGATTATCTAATTGATTGAACTATGCACAACATGTGATATTTCAATTATATAAACAAATATAATGCGGAAAAGAAATAACACAGACACCAGAAAATTTTTTAACGAGGAAATCGCAAATGCAGAAAAGCCCCGGGACCTAGTCCAGATTGAACACACACTGATTTAAGCCGCTACATACACCATCCTACTACAAACTAACTTCGGTCTGGACTGTAGTTGAACCCCAATCAATCTCACACTGATCCAAGGCAGAGTTGCGCTCCTTACGTCTCTGATCCCAGTAGGATACTACGCACTTGATTCCCTTAGCTGATCTCACCCACAACTAAGAGTTGCTACGACCCAAAGTCGAAGACTTTAACAAACAAATATGTATCACACAGAAAAGTCTATAGTTATAGATAAATCTGTCTCCCACAGAAATACCTATGAGTTTTGTTCCGTCTTTTGATAAATCAAGGTGAACAGGAACCAATTGATATACCAGACTTATATTCCCGAAGAACAGCCTAGAAATGTCAATCACCTCACAATAATTTTAATCGTATGGTAGCGAAACAAGATATTGTGGAATCACAAAGGATGAGACAAAGATGTTTGTGACTACTTTTTATCTTGCCTATCGGAGGTTAAATCTCGAGCAAATCTTAGAGAAGATAATACTCAATCATGATAGAAAACAGCAAGATCAGAACACACAACTACAGAGAAAATAGTTGGGTCTGGCTTCACAATCCCAATGAAGTCTTCAAGTTGTTAACTTACAGGGTTTCGTGAAAAACCTAAGGTTAAAGGAGAATCGACTCTAGTCGTAACTAGTATCACACAGGAGGTGTGGGGATTAGGTTTCCCAGATGCTAGAGTTCTCCTTTATATAGTTTTCAAATCAGGGTTTGATAGCTTTAAAACAAAGCAATCAATATTCACCGTTAGATGAAACCTGATCTAAGAGTCAAGCTAAGTTTTCTTGAAACCAAAGCAATATCTCTCCACCGTTAGATGGTCTTAGCTTGTTACACACAAATTAAATGTACCTTCATTTAGATATGAGTAACCGTACCTAAATGATACTGCATGTTTCTGACCCGGCTTCAGGAACGCATGTGACGATTCATATTTTATGATTCATGAACTTTTCACGATCTCTGACTGTGCGAACATTCCTCTCAGAGATATGATGAATATGTTTCTCGAAAGGCCTCCTAGCTGAGCGTTCGATGCTTCACACATTTCATCATCACCTCTACATAGAATCAAAATGATTGGGCGGTTCCCTAGACATAATGTCTGTTAGGGAGCTTAACGCCTTCAGGACGTCACGCCGATCGTTTTCATCTTCAACTCTTTTGTTCTGTGATATTTCATCACGTCTCTGCTTTCCCTCCGCATCTGCTAAGACTAAGAAAGCATATATATTAGCACGAACCACTCTCGGATGATCAGGAGACATACCGTGTATCAGCTTTCAAGCATCTCTGAAAGGTTGATTCACCTTGGCATGAACATCTGCATAAGTCTTCATCTTTGACTTGATATTTCTGGAGCATTCCCCGGAAGAGCCAGAAGGGTGGTTGTAACTGGAAGTCACCATTATCTGAGGCGAAATACATGGAGTCATGGATATACCAATAACAAACACCCAACAAAAATGGTAACCATCCAACTCTTATCTGTTTACAATTTCACTAACAGTAGTGAACTTAGCACAAAAGTTTTTAAAACTTGTTCGCTTCTTCAAACCTGCAAAGACGGGCAAAGTCCATTATTCAAAAATCATAAATTGATTTTCATAAAATCGTGAACAACCCACGTAAATTTTTACTGTGTGAACATTCACTGGTTTTTCAAAAATTGGACAGACGTCCATTCTATAAATGTGAAAACTCACATACAGACATTATTTCACCATGTATAATTGTCTACTTTCAACAGTCGTTCAAAATCAAAACATTGATTTTACAAAAAATATATTTTAACGTGAAACTCACGTAAATTTGAAAAAATATATATATATTTTTGCTCCCTCGCGCGAGCATACGTCTTTGAAATAAGAGTATGTATTCAAAAATTTGTGAGAGCTCACATATCAAAAATAAAAAAATTCATGAAAACCCATAGACAATTTTTTTATTACTAACAGACGCACGTGAATTTATGTGTCTATTTTCATCTCTATTGTGTATATTTTTAGTACCCATTTTTGTACTAATTTTGGTATTTTATCCCTTTGTAGGTGTTTTTGGAGAAATAGGCTTTCACGGCAAAATTGGCTCGAAAAGTTGTTAAAGGCTCCTGGGAGGACACTTGCTATTCGGACTCTCATTTTGGATAAGGGGTAACCCATTTCCAAGCAGCTGCTAAGCACAGACCGGCACTGGATAGGGGGAGGTCACATTTCTCAAATTTTCAAAACAAAAAATTGGCGGAAAAACTTTTATAGAAAACAGAATTTCTGTTTCGAATTTTGGATGATTTTTAAGGCGATTCAAGGGCTGATTTTCGTTGGGTTAACCCTGTTAAGGATAAACAAGTATGGTATGAGCTGTAGAATCGATTAAACAGGGATAGAAATCCGTGTTGGAGCAAAACAGGGAGAATTCACAATTTGAGTTATTTTCGGTTTACAAAAGAATTTGTGAAGAGTTTACGGTAAGATAGGAGTGTATGGAGTCCTTATTTAGTCCTGGGAGAGTTTAAGAGAGTTTGGAAACCAAGTTGACGCGTAAAAAGAAGATTAAAATCCCGTAACGTGTGGTGATGAAAAAACGAAAAGATTTGGATTAACTCGAGTGATTTTGGGGTTTGGTGGATATATATAGGTTGATTCGAGTCATATTTAGGGATACGAACACTTTGGGGGAGTTTGGAGAAGTTTAGAGCTATAGAGAAGCGAGAAAAAAATCAACAGAGTCGAGTTCAGAAACTTTCCTGCTGCTGCTGCGAAGAAGAAGACGAAGAACATTAGACCCTCAGAGTCAGTCGCAGAGGCAGACTTATTTTCAGTGACAACGAGGTACGGTCGCATCTTCCTGCAGTCACAGAAGCTCTTCAGCAACAACTCGGACTTCTGTTTTAGACCTTCAGCAACTACAGAATCCGCTGCTTAGCACTTTTCACTCTTTTAATCAACTTTTGAATACCAAATATGTATTTTGAGCAAGTGGTTAATATGAGGAGCTAAACCCCTTAGCCGAGGCGACGGAGGAAGCCATTGTTCCATGAAAAGTGGTATAGTTCTATTTTAATTATTTATTGCAATTATTTTACATGATTATTTGCATAGAACTTAAAAGAAAAATTGGTTTTTATTGAGTAGTTGTGAAGTGTTTTGATGGGACATGCTTGGTTTTAATACTTTTGATGTTTCATGCTTCGTGCTTACAATTATTACTTCAAAAATCTATTAAAGGCAAATACTAGAATCACTTTAAAGAAGAATATTGCATGAATATTGATTAGAGTTTATCACTTAATTGGTCAATGGTGGAATCCAGAGTCTCGGTATTTTCTTATTATTGTCAAAACAACTCTATTTAATTTTAGAATATCCTTCACAAGTTCGAGCAACGAACCTTTTTACCACTACAACTATAAAACGACATCAGCACGTCTATTCAAAAAAAAAAAAAAAAAAAAAAAACTTTTCTCTCGTATGAGCATCCACCTTTGAAACGAGAGTTTATTCCATCTTGTGAAATCTCACATATTCAAAAGATAAAATTTTGTTTTCATGAATACTCATAGGCAAAGATTTTATCATTAGACGCAGGTCTATTAAAAAAAAATCTCTCTTATGCTAGAGATTATTGTTTGTTTCTTAAACTAACGAACGAACGAACATTCGTTCCTAAAACAAGGATTTCCCAAACGGCCCGGCCCGTAAACGCTAAACCGACCAAAACTGGACGTCAGATCGTCCAAATCAGCAGTGCTTCATCTCTCCGTTCTCACGGGATGACACTCTATCATACTGTCAGGGTTCTTACCTGGGAATTTGCTCGTACATGACATCATTGGAGCAAATCGGGGATTCTGAAAATGCCTTTGTACGACTAAGTTCAACTACTTATCTCGTCTACTGGAAAATCACCATCCAATGCTTACTACGGAACATGACTGTCCCTCACTAAGCAGGGGACTTAATGTTGATGGTGGATTTTCGACAAGGGATAAAATCGTAAAATCATGATACTGCATGTTTCTGACCCGGCTTCAGGAACGCATGTGACGATTCATATTTTATGATTCATGAACCGTTTCACGATCTCTGACTGAGCGAACATTCCTCTCAGAGCTATGATGAATAAGTTTCTCGAAAGGCCTCCCAGCTGAGCGGTTGATGCTTCACACATTTCATCATCACATCTACATAGAATCAAAATGATTAGGCGGTTCCCTAGACATAATGTTTGTTAGGGAGCTTAACGCCTTCAGGACGTCACGCCGCTCGTTGTTCCCTGACTATGTAGAGAGACCGTGTATAGAATCTTGATGATTGGGCGGTTCCCTAGACATAATGTTTTTTCGGGAGCTTAACGCCTTCAGGACGTCACGCCTATCATTTTATCTGACTATACACCCCCAGAACGAATATGATGCTTCAATTATCTCATATTTCGATTCTGCAAATAGATTAATTCTACCGTGAAATTCATCCACTGAATTCCTAGAAAATAATCTATTATATCTAATTACTCCATTCCCGGAATCCCCCAGCTGGATTTCATGGATTAGTAATAGATAACCACTATATCTCATTACTCCGTTCCCTGAATCCCCCTGATGGATTTCATGGATTAGTAATAGATAACCACTATATCTCATTACTCCGTTCCCTGAATCCCCCGGCTGGATTTCATGGATTAGTAATATATAACCACTATATCTCATTACTCTGTTTCCTGAATCCCCCGACTGGATTTCATGGATTAGTAATAGATAACCATTATATCTCATTACTCCGTTCCCAGAATCCCCCGGCTGGATTCATGGATTAGTAATAGATACTCAACTCATTTTATTACTCCGTTTCATGAATCATTCTCAGCCGAATTTCATGAATAAGTAATAATTATTCAAAAAACGGGCGTATGGGCCACCACCGAGTAAGCCCCGAGAAAATGGTGCAAGTGTACTTGACAATAGTGCTCAAACGAGCACCCGAACGCACGAACGAACGTTCGAAAATATGGACGAACGAGCAACTTATAGAGGAAAATAATATTAAATAAAATAAACAAGAGGCGTGGGACGGGGCCCACAGGCCGGCCGACCGTGGCGCCGTGACCGGTCCCCCTCTCCCGTTATTTTATTTGAGTTTATTTTATTTTTCCCTCATCTCATGGAGATTCCTTCATTTGAGCAAACTCCCTCGTTTGAGCGAAACTCTTAGTTTCTCCATATTTTTATCAAACAAAAATAGGGAAAG
This sequence comes from Papaver atlanticum, assembly GCA_023531105.1. Lineage (NCBI taxonomy): Eukaryota > Viridiplantae > Streptophyta > Magnoliopsida > Ranunculales > Papaveraceae > Papaver > Papaver atlanticum. Next base: position 2,341,980 of record JAJJMB010000948.1, read on the forward strand.
GTGTCACGGGACCGGGCTACCTAGCCGGCCGGCCATGCCCTAGCCGTGGCCGGTCCCACACCTCACAATCCCTTATTTTATCATATTATTATTTCCATCATCTCATGGAACTCCATCGTTTGACCGAAAACCCTAGTTTTTCAATATTTTCTCAAATATTGCTCAAACCACGAAAAAGCCAAAAATTCAAACGGTCACATGAACGACTAGGCCACTCACATCAAGTATTAAAATATTATCATTTTAATAATATTGGTCGCATGAGCAAAATTCTGCTCGTCCATTCGATCAAAATTGAGAGTTGCAGTCAAGATCAAACTCTTCTGAAAATCCGAAATATTGCTCGAACGCGCACCATAAAATTCCAAAACTCTCAGGACTGAGACACGGACATCATGGTGACACGGGCATGCTACCTTGACCGAATAAGGCCGGCCCTAAGGCTTGCAATGATCCGGTCCCACACATCTTCATAATTTTGACCTAATTTGCTATCAATTGTTCGCATTGGGTCCAAACTCTCTCTAACCAACTTGGGATTTGCTCAATAGACCGTCATCTGGTCCCACGACCACCAAGGGCCGGTCCCATGACATCTTGGTCGGTCCCTCATCTATCCATAGCTAGGTTTTACTACCTAACGCTCGCACGAGTAGTATTTAATGATTAAATCAGCGTTTGATCATTATTTCACCAATTGGTCAACAAAGGACTTTGGTGCATGCTCACTCGAGCACTTGGGTGCTACATGGTCGTCCATCATCCCATGTAGCCGGTCCCTCCTTCACTCATTGACCAATTTTCAGTAAATCATCAATTATCAGTAATTGATCAAAATTAGGGTTTCGAACAAATGCTCTGTAAATCATAATTCTGAGTGAGTTCAAACACAAATAATTCTATGTTGATCCAGCAATCAACATATGGGATTAATATATAATATTCGGTCCAGCTACCAATATTTTAATTAATATTTTATTTGGTCATGCTACCAATAAATCATCGAATGAGCAATACTTGCTCAGTTGCTCGAATATTGATCCAACAATCAATATTCAGTAATTTATCGAATGAGAAATACTTGCTCAGTTGCTCGAATATTGATCCAACTATCAATATTCAGTAATTTACTGATTCTCGAACATTGATTCAACTATCAATATTCAACGATTCATCGGACAATATTTGCTCAGACGAGCAATATCAACATCATTTATTCGATAACTATACGTCCTAGCAGACGTTCGATCCATGAATCCTAGAGCATTCGACAATCATGCTCCACCGAAAAATACTTAGACTCATCGTATAATCAAGTCAACGACTGACTAATCAAATACACATCTGCTTTACAGACTCCACGATCGTGAGATATCAATCACGTCACATGGGGGGATATTAATTAGGGTTTTTGTCTGGCGGCCTACGGCACGTGTGTTCATCCACGATGAGAAATGTGACTAAGTCGTGCAAGAAGTTGAGGGAGTTAGCAAAGTAGTGGGTGGACAATCAACAAAGTATCTGCACGACCTGGAACTGGTTAAATCACGATTTCCCACTTTCCCACTCTTTCACTTGAGCAACCGTCACACTTACTGGCGATCAATGTGTCTACAATTCTAGCAATATAAATAAGTCTATGAATTCACTATTGAAAAACAAGACAACGTTCGTCTAAGAAGAATTCTGATCCGAGCAATCACTCTCAAGAATTCAATCAATCGACTAGAACTTATTCGAACTCAACAGTTCACAGAAAACTTGCAGAAACCTTAAACACATTCACAATCCTTGATCATCATTGATCTCACACACTTCTCAGCTTCCCTCCTACAGATCAACCATCTTCCCTCTTTGTTACCGAATTGACTCTGGAACGACCATTGTATTGGTTTAGGCCGGAGTTCTACAGATTGATCGCTCGAATTCAAAACAATCCCGTGCAGTGCATCTGTTTTAGGTTACACAGTTTTCTCGGTTGAGAAGCCTCCGCCCGCACGGCCGTCTCTCCACTTCCTAGAAAACCAGCAAATCGTTTTTCCCCATCTAAAACCTTGTTGGCTCAACAATAGTTAACCGAAATTATCCATATGAATACTTTCTTATCAACCATATTAATCTTATCAACAACTAGTTCAAATGACTCAAATGAAACTAGTTATAGAGTTTTTCAATTGTTTATATTCTCATAGAAGTATACAAGAAACAATTGAAGCAAAATCGATTTTGATTCACTCGAATCAAGTCATGAACATTATAGCCACGGTTTGCAAAAGATTGCATTCCTTAATATATAAATGTATTAGTTCATGAAAAAACTGATTCTAGAACTTAACCCACTCAAGTATGCAAACGGGTATGCATACTTATGTAGTCGGACTTGGACTCTGTCCGACAGTATGTGAATGGGTACGCATACTATCACACATCCAAAACAACAGTTGAATTAGTACGCATACGGGTACGCATACATAAGTTCCCGGACTTCAACTTAGTTCGCCAGTACACGTATGGGTACGCATACAAGGCTCTCGGACTTTACCTGACCTTCCCAGTACGCATACGGGTATGCATACTATACTGGTCTTGGATCAACATATATGCAAGTACGCATACTATGTCTATAATCCAATTATGGTTAAGTGTTCTAAACTCTATTTCAATCATTGAAATATTCTTAGAGGATGACAATAGTTGTTTTCACTAACTATTAGCATCAAAGCGATTTTCAAGTTATTGAAATATCAATACGAAACATTCCGAGTCTACATCAAATGACTGTATCACACAAATCATGTAAGATGTTACTTGGAGATTTTCACATGATCGTCTTTTGACTTGCATCAAGAATATAAGATGAACTTGGTTGAAGCAAAAGCTTACCAACACATATTTCGAGAAATATGTAAGCGCGAGTTAAACTCAGCTCGAAATATCAAATGTGTATAATCGAATACTATATAGTAATACGACTTTTGTCTCAAGAAGGAGATAGAGTAGAAGTAGACTTTCTGAGTGATAGATGAGTTTTAGTCTCCACATACCTTTTGTCGATGAAGTTCCACAAGCTCTCCTTAGTAGTTCTTCGTCTTCAATTGATGAATGTCGTGAAGTATTAATGTCAACTACACAATCTATCCTAGTCCGAGACATTACTATAAATAGACTAGAAATCAAGACTTATAGTTTTGATCACTAAACTTGACAAACAAGCTTGAGATACCAGCACTTGCGAGTTCGACCGAGCAGTGCTATAACGAAAGGAAATCTAGAAATAATGAAACTTCTGATGATAGTGTCAGATATGATAAGATTGAAAGTGTTGATGGTGGTTTTTTAGTTCAAGGCTAAAATTGTAAAACCCTGTATTTAATGCGCTGTCATCCTGCAAAAGAACAAAAGCCATTCGAAAGTGATGAGTGCATAATCCTTTTCACTTACATATGTATTGAGCAATTCAACATAGTTACGAAATTTATTCAGAATGGTGCGTGAAGCAACAATCCCAGATATTCTGTAAATTTTAACTTATTGCATTATTCACTAATGCATGACCTGCATGGTATTTTCCTAATCATCTCTTTTCTTTATTATTGTCTTTCTATTCATATTATAAACCAAAACCCCCCTTTGTTATTTACTTTATCTTGTTATTTCAAATAACCTATCAATTACACAGCTCTCTGTGGTAACGATCTCTTACTACCGCTATATTACCAATTAAATAGTGGGAAATATATTTATTAATTTGTTGCATTAACGACACTCATCAGTGATTGATCACAAGAGATTCAAGTGGTGTTGTGCAGGTTTAATTGAAGATTAAAGAAGATTTGAAGACGAAGAATATTTCTTATTGGTTTCTCATATCTTTTTGTAGCACAAACCTTGATCGGCTGGAATCCAACTAGAATCGGATTTATTCGATTGATTAGTTGCGTGAGATCGACATCACTTTATAGTTTCTTGTTGGAATCTATATTGATTGATTGCAAATCTAAACTTGACTGCTTCGGTAGTTATTGGATAGATTGATCTAACCAGGCAAATGAGTTTATTAGATTAAACGGAAGAGCCTTTGCATATGACTTGAGATATCTCTATCTTAAAGAATCAATAGAGTTGTTACCAAACAGATTTGTTGTTCCTTTACTGTTTGGACTACGATCTAAAGGAATTGTTCCAGTGTGTGCACTTATCGAAGTCGGAAGCGCAGGGATACTGAAGAAACTAAGTGAACTAGGGTTAGTTGCTTGGTCTCAACTATACGAAGTTGGTTTAGATTTTATATAACGTCTTAATTCTAAGAGTATTCAATTCTGGACTAGGTCCCGTGGTTTTTGTAATACCCCGATATTCGGCAGTGGTTGGCCGAATGGAATATAAGTAATGATTTGTCCTTTCCTATCACCGAGGCCTTTTCAACACAGTTGGCTCCAGAGTTGACAAAAAACTCTGTAGTTAAGCGTGCTCGGGCGAGAGTAATCCAGGGATGGGTGACCATCCGGGAAGTTTCTACTGGATTACCGCAGCGATACCCGTTGAAAACACCACACTGCCGGATAACCGCAGTGGCTAAGTGGGGACAGTATCGGTGGAGGGACGGGTCATTACAAATGGTATCAGAGGCGATGACGGTTCACCTGCCAAGGGTGGGAAGGTACGCTGGACGGGGTTGGTCCAGGTGCTTCTCATGAGGGGCAGGGAACGTCGGATATCTGGGATTGCGAATATATTCTGGAGCCGAGGACGGCTCCAATTTAAGGTGGTGGTTTTGTAATACCCCGATATTCGGCAGTAGTTGGCCGAATGGAATATAAGTAATGATTTATCCTTTCCTATCACCGAGGCCTTTTCAGCACAGTTGGCTCCAGAGTTGACAGAAAACTATGCAGTTAAGCGTGCTCGGGCGGGAGTAATCCAGGGATGGGTAACCATCCAGGAGGTTTCTGCTGGATTACCGCAGCAATGCCCGTTGAAAACCCCACACTGCCGGATAACCGCAGTGGCTAAGTGGGGACAGTATCGGTGGAGGGACGAGTCATTACAAAATACCCCTTGCACAAAAGAGCTGGCACAGTTGGTCCAGTGCGGTACAATGCAAGTGGCAGGTCAAGGGTTCAAGTCTCACCCCTTGCACTTCTTTATTGTAATACCCCGATATTCGGCAGTGATTGGCCGAATGGAATATAAGTAATGATTTGTCCTTTCCTAACACCGAGGCCTTTTCAGCACATTTGGCTCCAGAGTTGGCAGAAAACTCTGCAGTTAAGCGTGCTCGGGCAGGAGTTATCCAGGGATGGGTGACCTTCCGGGAAGTTTCTGCTGGATTACCGCAGCGATGCCCATTGAAAACCCCACACTACCGGATAACCGCGGTGGCTAAGTGGGGACAGTATCGGTAGAGGGACGGGTCATTACAAATGGTATCAGGGCCGACGACGGGTCACCTGTCGAGGGTGGGAAGGTACGCTGGACGGGGTTGGTCCAGGTACTTCTCATGAGGGGCAAGGAACGTCGGAGATCTGGAATTGCGAATGTATTCTGGAGCCGAGGATGGCTCCAACTTAAGGTGGTGGTATTGTAATACCCCAATATTGGACAGTGATTGGCCGAATGGGATATAAGTAATGATTTGTCCTTTCCTAACACCGAGGCCTTTTCAGCACATTTGGCTCCAGAGTTGGCAGAAAACTCTGCAGTTAAGCGTGCTTGGGCGGGAGTAATCCAGGGATGGGTGACCTCCCAGGAAGTTTCTGTTGGATTACCGCAGCGATGCCCATTGAAAACCCCACACTGTCGGATAACCGCAGTGGCTAAGTGGGGACAGTATCGGTGGAGGAACGGGTCATTACAGTTTTTCTGCATTTGCGGTTTCTTCTTTAACAAAATCTTGTTGTGTCTTTTACTTTTCTAATTCCGCAATTATAATTGTTTATTATAATTAGAAGTAAAATACACAAACGTTAACTCCGCTTTACTTGATAGTGATCATATTGAGTTTGGTTAAGTCCGAACCTATTATCAAGTAATCACACTTTGTTTGTTGTATTGTCTCGATCTCGTATCCATAGACGATCACAAAAAGTGTGAATACCGATTTGTAGTATTGTCTCAACTTTGTCCATAGACAATCACTTTCGATAAGAGGACTTATAGGTGGATAAATTAAATATTGTGGTGTATTTGGGTACCCTCGTCTTTTCACTCTGGGTATGAACAATCTATTGCAAATTATAGATGGCCTGAAGATTTGTCGAAATTTAAAGGCGAGTTAGACTACTGTAAAAGGGATCTAACAGAAGTTGAACTCTCTGAAAAGGCATACAAATCAAAAATAAGACTAAATTCTTATTGAAATTTGGGGTACTAACGTACTAGGCCTATTTTTTGAATAAAACTATCATTATTAATGAATAAAATTATTTCTTTATAATTTTTCTGGTGATGGTTACCGATTACATAGCCTGTGAATGAACATTTATATTTTTGCTATGTGTATTCGGTTTATGGGATGTCTGATTTCGGTTTTCATAACCTTAATATTCGATCTCATATGATGTAACCCTTTTTGATTTAGCGGGATTAAGTTCTAGCCCATGTTGGTAGGCTTTATCAAAGGATCATAAGGTGTTCCGATTCAAACTCATATGTGAAAAGTCACAATATGTTGAATCAATTTAGGTTTACATGAGTTGTGTTTAGCATAAACATATGTGTTTCGGGTTTTAAACTTTTGCTATTGGCACGCATTAGTTAAAACCGTTTCAACCTTTCTCTGGTAAAGGTTGCTTTTGTTGTTGTTCTTTTGATCTTGCGAGAGGATGACAACATGATGGGGAGAGTTCTAACTTGAACTTGCGCTTAATGATATATCTTTCTGGGGAGAAGAGGCTGCGGAATCTGAGGTAACAAATTTTTTAGTTAATTTTTTTCCTGTTTAAGAAAAGCCTATTTATATTGCATATATTTTGCTTTTTCTTAACAAAATTTCGGTACAATTGATATGTTTCATTATTGTGTATGGATGTTTGTGTGTGTATTATTCAATTATTTTCGGTTAAAAAAAATTGTGTTAATTTATTTGGCTTATTGTTTGATATCCTCTTTATTGTTGGGTATCAAGTGTTTTTGCTTAACGAAATTCGGTGCAATTGCGGTGCTATAATGTCTATGTTTGTTTCAATTGCTTCCGGTTAAGAAAATAATTGTGCAAGTCAATTTACTTTGGTTTGTATGGATTGTTTATGGCTTAAAAAAACATGGGATCATTTGTTTAGTCCAAATCGATTCCGGATAAGAGAAACTAAGTTAATTCTGATCTTAGTTAGACTTATCAAATTGAAGGATTCGGTTATTCAAGTCTACCTGAATGCCCCGACAAGAAAAACTAGTTAACTAACCTAGTGTTTGTCTTGTCTAAAGAGAAAGGTCTAAGTTATTTTCTGGATAATTAGAGCCTGAGGAAAAAAAATATAGTTAATTCTGATCTTTATTTTGGTCTTATCGAAATAAGCGATTGTATGTTACAATCGGTTTAACAAGGGAATCAAGTTTCTTAGTCGGTTTATTAAACTATTAGGGAAAATTGCTTTGGGCAATTGTTTCCTTGATAACATATTAAAACTAAATTACTTGTAGTTTTGGTTTTAATGTTGGTTATCTAAAGTGGTATGTGAAACCTTCGTGCTTAACTCTTATAGGTTGTTTACAAGTCTTTTAGATTTGTAAGATCCTTTCGGTTTGTCCTTTATTTGCTCGAACCTTTGTCATTTTGTGACATAAAGGGGGAGAAATATATGGAGTAAACAAGTGATTTGCAATCACTAATGAAATGACAATTGTGCTTAAACGTTATATCTAACGAAAGAGTAAAGCATTGACTAAGGGGGAGAAACATATCATATTATTGTGTAGTAATTCTGACTACAAAAGGGGAATAACAAAGATGTTCGGGTTGAATATCTACCTAGCTTTCCTTTAGGGGGAGTATAAGCTTTGTTATTCAAATGTCAACAGCGGTATTTATTGATTGAATATATGCAGGTTATTGTGCTGTTGAAACTTGGAATCAGGCGTATGTAAAATGAATTCTTGTAATTTATTTATCCATATGTAAAAAGAGTTTTGTCACTAAAATTGACAAAGGAGGAGATTGTTAGAGCATAGCTCGGTTGAACTCACCAAGCATTGGTATGTCAAGTTTGGTTGTCATATTTAGTAACTCAAAACTCATCTAAAGTCGCTTGATTGTATACTAGAGTCAACTTCGTTTAGGTTAGACTAGAAAGTCTATGAATGTTGAGACACACAAGTATTACTCCGAAGACCTGAAGAAAGTGAAGAAGAAGCGAGCTACAACGACAACATCATCCTTCCTCTTGAGGTTACTAATATTGACTTGAACTGCTTTCATTCCTAACGTATCTTTCAAGTCGTGCTATAGTGAAAACATAACTGCGAAGCTGTATAATTTGTACATACAGTAGAACTTCAATAAATTAATCCGCGATAAATTAATAACTTCGCTAAAATAATACTTTTTTCCGGTCCCGACTTGGGCCAGTGTATTAAATTAATAACCTCGCTAAATTTATAAGATAATAAAAAATTTAAGTGTCCTATAAGGCCCAACTGAAATATAAATTAATAATCATTATAATAGCACTACATTAGGGTACCTTACTAAAATAAGATTCTAAAGTTGTTTGTTTCTTGTTCATATTTATGCAACATTGGACTTTATCTCTGATATTTTGTAGTCCCTTGAGGAGTTCAGGAGTGCATTTTTTCAAATTGTAGGAGGAAATCATTTAGCTTTACTGTGGGTAATATTTATTTTTTACGAGAAGCTGGCTCCACAACGCAACTATCATCCTCTAGTTCCTCTTCTTGGGGATTTGATATAACACTTGCAATAATTTCTCCTTCTGTCCAAATTTCTTCGTCGACATTTATTTGATTAATTACGGTAGTTCAACTCCTTTATTATCAATCCAAGTTCATTAATACCTTCATCTTCAACGAATGGTACATCTTCACTTTTTTGTGACCGAAGTTTACAATGTTGGATACAATTTGCAATTGAATTTTGTTGAACATTTGTTATCCATGACGAAACTGCAATATTAATTGCCTTAAGGACATTGATTTTTTCTGGACTTAATTTTCCCGTTTCATAACCTTCAATATATTTGTTGTTATGGAAAATCTTTAAGTTTAACTTAAATATTTTATTTTTTAAACTTTAATTTAGAATGTTTCGATAATTTAATAACTTATTAATTTATCGATAAATTAATACTTCACTAAATTGATATAATTTGGCAGTCCCAACATTATTAATTTATTGAAGTTTTACTGTAGTGTATATATTAGTCTAGTGATGTGACATGGTCATATTTGTATGATCATAGTATTAGGGAATTAGACTACGAATTATAACGCTTATCTTTTGAACTTCGTAGATATGACATCGACATAATCGTGTATATATTGTTTTGATCATGTGAATGAGTTATGGTGAAGATTTCATCCTAGGAAACAATGTTTTACATTTTTTTAAAGGAAGTACATTCATGAACTTGCTTTATGAATCGAAAGGGAAATCGCTAGGCTTATTGGTAGGGCTATTCATTGCATATCTTTGGATTACCAATATGTGTGAGATGGTAGAACTGATCGTAACTTTGTTATGTATCTTGGTATAACTAATCACAATGCCTGACTTATGATTTGGTATGACTAGTTTTTGTTAATTAGTGTAACCGATCCTAAGTAATCACCATGAGATGGTATGATCGATATTTGTAATTGGTGTGACCGATCCTAGTAATTGGTGTGACCAATCACAGAGAAGTTGTGTAATCGATCTTTGTAATTGGTGTATCTGGTCCTGGTAATTGGTGTAACCGATATTGGTAACTGGTGTGACCGATCACAAGCAATACCATGAGTATATGGTAACCGGTCTGGTAATTGATGTAACCGATCCTGGTAACTGATGTAACTGGTCCTAATAACTTGTGTGATCAATCACAAGTGTTTCCATATTAAGGTATAACCGATCTTAGTGATTGGTAGAACCGATTTAACCCATATATGTGATTTGATATTTAATCAATCACATAGTGATCTTGGAATACAGGTGAACCAATTCTAAACTTGTTTGGAAGTGTGGTATAACCGATTCCAAGAATGTAAATATGAATAAGGATTTACAGTGAAAAGATGTCAACATACTTTGAACACGTTCAGTAATTCTTATCATTTATTGTTCAAAGATATTCCTTAGTACTCAAGGAGATCCTGTGCCGAAATAAATTGAGAATATTTTAATTAAGGTTTTTGGTTTTATATGCTTTAATTACCAGCAATTAAATGCATATCTCTAGAGAATAAAAATTAGTAATGTGCATTTACTAATTGAAGATTTTCTATTGAGAGATTTCGGAAATTTTTGACAAGAATTTATTGGAATTAGGAAAACCGAATTTTGCCATTCATTGCATATCTTGAGAATATTTTCGTTTTTTGAAATTCCTTGGTGTCCAAACATCCTTGGTCGATAAATACCTAAGTTTGCATTTCTAGCAAACTATCCTAAGAGCCAGGCAAACTTCATCTTTTTGTTGTTTATGGTGGAGCCGTCTATCCGGAGAGGAAAGTATCCTAATTAGGCAAAATCTCTTACGACCGCTTGTTTAAAGACTTTTGTGGGATCAAGAAGCTCTACGAGTACCGTTGGTGGGAAACTAGATAATTGAAGTGTTATTAGTTTTCGATTGATTTGATAGACTAACGGTTGTTGAAACTTTGAATGCGCCTAGTTTGTTTATTCTTGAAAATCTTCTTTTCTGATATAAGATTCATTCAAACTAGATCGAAGTATCGACGGGATCTTTAGAACTGTTTGTAGATCTAAAGACATCTTGTGATAATCCATTGTCAACAAACTCCGTTCTGTGTGTGATTGGTCACAAGAGATTCAAGTGGTGTAATGCAGGTGTTTATTGAAGATTAAAGAAGATTTGAAGACAAAGAAGATTTTTTATTTGGTTCTCATATCTTTGGGTGTGCACAAACCTTGATCGCTGGGATCCAACTAGAATCGGATTTATTCGATTGATTAGTTGCGTGAGATCGGCATCACTTTATAGTTTCTTATTGGAATCTATATTGATTGATTGCGAATCTAAACTTGACTACTTTAGTAGTTATTGGATAGATTGATCTAACCAGGCAAATGAGTTTATTAAATTAAACGGAAGGGCCTTTGCGTATGACTTGATATATCTTTATCTTGAAAGAATCGAAAGAGTTGTTACCAAACATATTTGTTGTTCCTTTACTGTTTGGAATACGATCCCAAGGAATTGTTCCAGTGCGTGCACTCATCGAAGTCGGAAGCGCAGGGATACTGAGGAAACTAAGTGAACTAGGGATAGTTGCTTGGTCTCAACTATACGAAGTTGGTGTAGATTTTGTATAGCGGCTTAATTATGAGAGTATTCAATTCTGGACTAGGTCCCGGGGTTTTTCTGCATTTGTAGTTTTCCTCGTTAACAAAATCTTGCTGTGTGATTTACTTTTATTTTTCGCAATTATATTTGTTTATATAATTTAAAGTAAATTACACAAACGTTAACTCCGTACATACTTGATAGTGATCCTATAGAGTTTGGTTAAGTCCGAACCTATTATCAAGTATCACACTTTGATTGTCGTATTGTCTCGATCTCGTATCCATAGACAGTTACACAAAGTGTAAATACCGATTTGTTGTATTGTCTCGACTTTGTCCATAGACGATCACTTTCGGTAAGAGGACTTATAGGTGGATATTTTAATGATTGTGGTGTATTTGGGTACCCTCGTCTTTTCAGAGTGTAAATCTTGTTATGTAAATCAGATTCAAAGATTCATCTAACGATGGATATTGTTTGCTTAGTTTCAAAGCTATCCTAACTTAAACCTAAAGCAACCTATGCTTTGAACGTGTTTAAAAGGGGAACCTCAAACAACTGGGATCTTTGAATCCCGACATTACTTTTTTTGGTGTGTCCTAGTTGTAAAACTATAGTCGTCCTCTTCCTAAAACCCTTATAGTGTTTAGCGACTACAAAGACTTCATAGGGATTCGTGAATCCAGGTCCAACTATTGTTTATCTAATAGCTCGACTGCCCTGATCTTGTTCGATTATTGAGTTGCTCACTTGAACAAGATAGATAGTAATCATCAAAGTTATCTTCGTCTCAGACTTTGTTGACTCCACAAGTTTATACTTGTGAGGTGAATAATAATCTAGGATGCACTTCGGGTTGCACAAGTCCATATTTTGAGGTTAGATAGATTTTTTCTATTGCTATCGATTTCCAATCACCTTGATCTACAATCAAAAAGGAAATCACACATATATGCTTATATGTGGGAGGCAGATTGCTTTAAAGTCTTCAATTGAGTTGAAGCAACTCTTAGGATGTAAAGGACTTCAGCTAAGGGAATCAATTGTGCGAAGTCCTGCTGGGATTCAAGAGGCGTAAGGAACGCGACTGTAACTGAATTGCTGCGAGGGTTTAATTCGGTCTCAACTACATTCCATCCTGAAGTTAATTGGTAGTAGGCTAGTGTCTGTAGCGGCTTAATACAGTTTGATGTTCAATCTGGACTAGGTCCCGGGGTTTTTCTGCATTTGCGGTTTCCTCGTTAACAAAATTTCTGGTGTCTGTGTTATTTCTTTTCCGCATTATATTGTTTATCTTTATAATTGAAATATCACAGGTTGTGCGTTAATCAATCATAGTAGATACATTCATCCTTGTTTGTTAGATACAACTTGATTGATTACTTGGAAGTTGATCTTTGGAATCACCCAAGTACTCTCACACGTAAATCAGGTTAATGGACTAGTCTCCGTAAACTTTTTTATTGTGAGAGAAAGAGATATAACTCTAGATACTATTCCTTGGTTGTGATTCATTAAGTTGAACTCTCGGATTTGTGTTGAAGTTTGTCCATACAGATTGCCTACGAAATAGTTGGTGGTGTATTTTGGTACCCCCACGTTTTCACTGCTGCTAAGTTACAGTGGATTTCATATTTGTTAGTTGATTTACAGATTATTGTAAAGACGATGTTGTTATTGTGTGACAATACTAGTGCATTGTCCTTGGCATCTAACCCTATTTTTCATGCCAGGACCAAACATATAGAAATTCAATATCACAATGTCATAGAGCTTGTGGGAAAAGGTTTCTTGTAGCTACAACATATTTCTTCATCTACTGGGGCATCAACTTCAACAATTTCTACTTCAGTTACTTCTTCTGTTAAAATTTCTGAAATATCTACCTAATCTTTTTGTTGCACATTTGTCATGTTCTTTTCTGTATTTTCAATTTGACACTATGTCCGCCAGTATCACATTGAAGGGGGTGTATTAGATATATGTAAACGTGTGAACAGTTTGTGTATCAAGTCAGCAAGTCAATGTTGACTTGACTTGTGTTGTATTTGTTTCAGTGTCTGGATGTTGTTTATTACAGCTTATCATTGTCTTTAAATAGGTTGTTATAACTTCTGTTTTGATTATCTTATCTGAAAACATTTTTCTAATAATAATAAGATCATAAGTTTCTCACTGTCTATGACATTGTTAGATTCATAAGAATCATATTATTGGGGCTGCAAAGAAAGTGGTATGTGAGTTGTAATGGATTAAAATGTCCAAAAGGTGGATATAGGACCTAACCAAAAGCCAAAAATACCCTTTCACTATCATCTATCTATTCTTCTTCTCCATCCCCCTTCTTTCTCTTTTTTCTTCTTTAATGACGATCAACTGTCGATTCTCAACTAATTCATCTTCAAACGAAGATGTTGAAATTGAAAATCAAGAATTGGTGAAAGAAGGAGTTGAAATAGACGTTAGCTCTCCGGAAATGACTGTTTTAAGGTAATAATCAAAAAGGAATTTGATTTATTGGTATCCTGTTTATATGGAAAAATGGATTTTGATTTCTTGATATCCCGTTTTTGAAAAGTGGGTTTAGAATATACTTGATCCGGTGAAACCTTTTGAACAGAAAAAGAAGAGGAATGACTTTTGGAGGTCCAACCACCCCTACAATATTGCAAGGATTCACAATGTAGGAGGAAAATCGTGTATAGAATAGATATCAATTCGCAATGCATTTGTAGGACAATAATGGGCATAAATAGTATGTAACCTAGACATGCATAAACAAAGTCATATGGTTTGAATGGTTAAAACTGCGGTATGGTTGGAATGGTTAAAATCTTAGAATTTGTAGTCATGATTTGGTGGAGCTTCAATGCCTTTGATGAATGTAATATGTTTTTTGTGGTATCAAATCCAATGTTAAATCAATATTATCAGTCGATATATGAGGCTTGTCTCTTCTTAGAAAAAATAAAATAATTTTTTCACTTACTAGTGTTATTTATTGAGTTTTTATTTTTTGTATAGGAAAAAGGAATTGAGTTTTTATTTATTTTCAATCGTTTATTAAAATTTAGAAAATAATAAATTTTAAACCAAATAGGTATTACTATCCAACGATTATACTGGTATAAGGTCATTCACGTCATTATAAGATTCATAATTACGCCATTACTTTGGCATTTGCTTTTTGTGCATTGATAATACATGGAAGCTATATTCACTGCGAATTTTAACATGAACTAAGGCACTTTAGGCAAGTGGGTTCAACTATCTCCACTCTCGAATGAGGTGTTTAAGGTTATTTATACATGTTTAGGTGCAGATTTTTCATGTTTTGCCCCATACCGCCATACATGAGTTGGGCCAGTGGGTGTAGGGACGCACATCGGTCGGCCGGCTCGGTTTTTGGGCAAAACCGACCACCAGACCGACCACAGATCGGTTTTCAAAAAGGAAACTGTAGCCGAGCCGACAACCCTCCAGTTCTTTTTTAAACCGATCTGCCTCGGATCGGTCGGTCACGATTTTGATCCGGTTCAGTCGGTTTTGGCTCGATTTAACGGTTCGGCTCGGTTCCTTGCTGCCCTAAGTGGGTACACAAAAAAAGAAAGAAAAAAGAGGTTTCCCTGCCATGAACCAAAGTTGTAAAAGAACGCAACAATTAATATTTTTATTTTATTTAGTTAGTTAGTTTTCCCCCTTGTGACACAATCTCAGCCCCCATCCGCTTCAGTTTTTTTGGCTAGGTTATCCATGAGGCTCGCTGGTAGGCTAGCACAACAACCTATTCAATTAATGTAGTAGTATATTGTTGGAGTTTAGTTTGTTAGGCTTCTAACTAGTTAATGTAATACTCCGTTATCCAAAAATAATAATAATTATATTTACCGAAGTGTAAAATTTTATTTTGTACCTAAAAAAGATAAAAAAAAATAATATTCACCCTTCCTACTATAGTCGTCTATAAAATATCAGGCCGGTTTTGGTCCACGTGTCCAGCGGAATTGGCCATGAATTTTTTCAAAAAGTGTTTTTACTGTTGCGACTGAGGAATGAGGATACATTTTTGTTGTTGATAAGACGAAGGAGGAGTAAGCAAAGGCTAGACTCTCTACAGTACTCGGAGGGTGTTAATCAATGGCAACGGCATCCACTTCTTCACTTCATCAACCTCCTTCATCTCTCTTCAACAATGGTGGATTTTACCGTCAAAACATTTCGGTTCCGTCTATATTTCTTCGATTTAAAGATAGAAGGAGTTGCTCAAAAACACCCATCACAGCAAATCTCGTGAAAAATGAGTTGAAATATCGAAAACTTGGAGATTCTGACCTACAAATCAGCGAAATTACACTCGGAACGGTAAAAAGAATTCTTCAATTATCCACTGCACATTCATTATTTGTGACATTGTTTCTGAAGGAAACAGAATGTATTGTTTGAATGGTGGACAGATGACGTTTGGGGAACAGAATACAGAGAAAGAGGCTCATGAAATGCTGAGTTACGCATTCGAAAATGGAATTAATATATTGGACACTGCAGAAGCTGTAAGTCTCGTTCCGTAAAACCTCCATACATGTTCTTTTTATTTAAGTAATTTCTTGAATTTAAGTTCAATCTAGGAAGCTCAAATGCAGCCTCATGCTAGAGAGTTTAAGGGTTGTGCGTTTTTGTGGATGTTGTTGTTAATGTACTTGTGCAGAAAATTTGGTTAGATTAGATGGCCAGCTCCAGTGTTTCTTGAGTTAAGGAAAGATTAGGCTGATATTGAGCAATGTATTTAGTCAGTGCGGCGTAATAACAAAACAATTGCTGAATTTGACCCTGGTCTGTTAGTCAAACAAACAATCATCCATCAAAGTCCTAGAAGCTTGGTTTTACATGAGAGTGATAATTTCAGAAGTTGATCTCTTCCCTGTAATGATATTTTTTTGCTTCCTTATAGGTCAACTCTTTTAGCAGCCTCCTAGAGAGAACACCTTAGGAAAGCCTAAGTGAGAAGAGAACAGAAATGTAAGTTAAGTTTGTTGACATCCATTGGAAAACCAGTTGGTAAAGACTTAAGTGTCCCAGGTTGTTTACATACTTTTGTTATCCACTGGGGATTTTTCCCAATAATGTTACACAAAGCTTTCTTTCCCATAAAAAAGGAATAGTTGGTTTTTTCATAATAGTATACCATCTGGCTATATCAAGGTGGTGCCCGAAAGACTGTTTTGGTGGGCACCATCCTTAACCTTGTGTTTGGCAGGACTTGATTAAGGAAAAAATAATATGTAAGAAGAAAGAAGGGAACTATTAATCTATTGTGAGGCCACTTGTTTACTCCATTATCTTATGTTACTGTTATTACTTCTTACCTGAGCTAAAAGACTTTGAAAGTAAATATTCTAGCTTATCTCCCATAAAGTGGTTACATCTTGATACTTTACGACGTATACGTGTTAAAATGTATGTTATGTAGTGTTGCTTATAATTCAAGATATGCATTATAAGAAAAATCTCGCGTGTCTTTGTGATGCTTCATTTTGTCTTAAGCTGGTTGGGACTAACATATGTCTTGTTTCGTTTTGAAGTACCCAATTCCCCTGAAAAAGGAAACACAAGGAAGAACAGACCTTTATATTGGAAGCTGGATGCAGTCACAACCCCGTGATAAGGTAAATTTTCAAAGCTATCTATTTTCTGTCTGTTGTTATCTTTTTATGCTTCCTTGGACTAACCCAACAACTGGTTTTCGATTTTGAACAAACTTAATGTTTAAAACAATCGCATTCTTTCTTTTTCCATTGAGTATGCTAAATTTCATCATAGATTAAAATAAAAAGACTTCTACTGGTCCAATATTTTTTTCAAGTCGTGGAACGAAAAAGTTCGCGATAAAATTCGTTGTCTTTTTAGCATCTTGGGGAAAATGAAAGACATCATAACTTGTCTTGATTAAGGTTCTTAAACAAAGTGCTGCCTGATCTAAGACAGCAAGGAGTCAGTTTAACATATGCAATAGATCTGTGAAAGGAAATTCAATAAAGAATGGACGTAAGGGTAAAGTGAGAAGCTGAAACTTTTTAGTTATGTTTGCTAATTTCAAAATGATTTTCTACTTTAGACTTTTATGTTGGTTCAACAAATTAAAGTCTCCAAATCCCAAAATGCAGAACAGTGTTTGTAACTATCCTTAGCAAGTTAACAAAATAAGGATACTGATGTTTTTCTGCAAGAACACAAATAGTTTTTTCTAATGGCCTAATTTACTAAGTTGCTAACATCATGAGTCTTTTTTAGGTTATTTTGGCAACTAAGGTTTGTGGATATTCAGAGCGATCAACTTATATGCGTGAGAATGCAAGCGTTTTGCGTGTTGATGCTGCTAACATTAAGGAAAGTGTAGAGAAAAGCCTTAAGCGCCTTGACACTGACTACATTGATTTATTGCAAATACATTGGTTAGTTTTCATTTTTGATTCACGTTACCTACTTGCTAAAAGCACAAACTTAATGGCTGGTCGTTCACTATATGGAGTTTTTAAGACCTCACTAGTCGCTCTTTAAATGCTCGTGCCACAGATTTTAAAACTTTATATCCAAGTCATTTAGTTTGCATTTTGAAGAAAAGGTAATAATGTTTCTTTGTGATGGCATTTATCGTATGGGTAGTTAGCTGTATTTGGTTTTCCAGTCATTTCAAAATTGTTCTCTTGAGTTGGTTGTAAAAGATAAATTCAATAATGTTCAATTATAATTTACCCTAATAATCCATTATCATCACTCGGTATCGTCCCATGCATTTGTCCCTGACTTTTCCTTGTGGACTGTTTTTCCTACTTCGAGATCTGTACTTTATCCTGATAATCTGTCATTACTACTGCAAATGTCCCTGACTTTTCATGTCATATTGTTTCAGGCCAGATCGTTATGTGCCATTATTTGGCATGTCATCTTATGATCCTTCAAAGTGGAGACCTAGTGTGCCGTTCGTGGAACAACTCCGGGCCTTTAAAGAACTAATTGATGAAGGAAAGGTAAGTATCAGGGCATACAAGTACATAAAATATACGCATTCATATATTAGCGTGTAATAGTTTCCTTTTGGGTTCCACATGGAGGTTCCTCGAAGAGCTTTCTTTTTCTAATTATTGTTATCATTGTGAAAAGATCACCCCCACAACAATTATCAGATTGTTTTAAATTTGACTAGTCTTAAATTATGAACTGGAATCTCATTGGTAACTATCTATTTAGGTGCATCATCAAATCAAACAATTTTTAAGGGGGGTTGATAATAATTCTTTGTTTTTTTCGTTTTGAGTGGTCTTGACCTCACTATTCTTTAGACCAATTTTCCCTATCACTATTTTTTTGTTTTATAGACAATAAGGTGATAGTTCACTGTTTATCCATGAGAACAAATGTATGTAGTTAAGTTGGAACGTTTTCATTTCCCAGCTGTTTACCAAAACCAGGTCCATCGTTGCTACAAATACATTCTAGTGTTTGAAAAATAGTTGCATCAGACATTTTTTAGTGTTGGAAACACAGTTTATTGGTGGGCAATTGGAGAAAGCAATAATTCTGACTGGCATATTTATTAGTGATTTGAAGCATGAATGTATTTTACAAACCTGTACACAGTTAAAGTTTACAGACCTGTACGCGGATAACTTTTATAATCTGTACCCACATAACAGCTATTAGATTTCAGGTGCGTTATATTGGTGTCTCCAATGAAACGTCATACGGCGTGATGGAATTCGTTCATGCTGCAAAAGTTGAAGGACTACCAAAGATTGTTAGCATCCAGAACAGCTATAGTCTCTTAGTTCGATGTCAATTTGAAAGTAAGTTTTTAGCAGTCCATAGCTTAAAGTTCACTATTAAAAAACTGGAAAAAAACTATTTCCAGATTAGTTTGGTCCCATTTAGCATTTTCCGCATTTTCTATCATCCAGCATAGTTAGCCAAAAATATCTTTCATTCAGTTAGGTACTTAAGTTTTTCGTTTGATACCTTCATGGCTTCATCCCATTGGTATACTGAATGGTTTTGCAATCCCATTCACAATTAGGGCCAGGGTCACCTTCTGTACTTCTAACGAGAGATATTGAAGTGTGGGCAAAATTGAATTTAGTTATTTACGCAGTTTTTTTTTTTGCCAATACTCTCTGGTTGCCCAACCTTCAATATCCAGATACAATTTCATGTTCCTAATATTCTTGCTCTAATATGGTAACCAAATTTTCATCGGCCTAAACTGTTGAGAGGTTTGTTTAGATGGACCACCTCTGTATTTGCAAGTCAAATTATAGGTGAGGTCTATGAGAGTTCTCTCAATAGAAAGTATTAACATCTGTGAGCACCAACAATGGTACTTAAGGACTTTTAGAGAAGAATGCTTCTTTATCACAATTTCCATGCACCGCATTGAGTTGATGATTTTTAGAATTTTGTTAGTAGGCGTCAACTTTTTTTATTTCTGTATGCAGCTGATCTAGTTGAAATTTGCGAACCTAAGAATTGCAACATCGGCTTACTCGCTTATTCCCCATTGGCTGGTGGAACTTTGAGTGGGAAGTATCTGAATTCTGATACCGAAGCTGCTAAGAAAGGAAGACTTAACATCTTTCCTGGCTACATGGAAAGATACAACAAATCCCTCTCCAAGGTGTGTTTCATATCTCACTGTCTTCTTCTTTCGTTAGTGACTCAATGAATCTGTTTCTAGATTGTAAAGAATTGAACATCTCCAAACACCACTACCTATTAAGGTAACTTTCTGTTTAATTCATCTTTTCATGTATCTTTTGTGTGTGGCTCACTTAGAGACGACCCATGAATGGCTTATTTTCATAGATTGATCTCCTTACCAACTTTTCAACAGTATTTAGAGCAGGTTAACTAGGAAGTTTTTACAACAATGAATTAAGACATGCCCAGTTTTCATTGTCGGGCAAATCCTGCAATTTGAAGGGCTAATTTTCGGTGGATGATCCCTTAACCTTCACCAATAATACGTTCTATAATTTCTGAGCCCACAGAAAAGTTGATTGGAATCAGCAGTGTTGCAGGGATCATTTATCACAGATTTCTAGATCCTAAATGGAGATCATGTTCATTTTATTTTCTCGCGGAAAAAATTGATTTGGATGCTTTAAAAGTTGTAAAACCTGTGGTAATATTTCTTGTATTTATCATTTTCAGCAAGCAACTGAAAAGTATGTTGAATTAGCCAAGAAACATGGCCTGACACCTGTGCAACTAGCGCTCGGGTTTACAAGAGATCGGTCGTTCGTGTGTAGTTCGATCGTCGGTGCTACATCTGTGGAACAATTAAAAGAAAATATTGATGCATTTGTTACAACTGAACAACCTTTGTCACCTGAAGTTATGAAAGGTATTGAAGATATTTTCGCAAGATACAGAGATCCAACAATCTTTTAAATATGTGAGTTGAATTCCAGTTTTGAAAATCTCTCCTACGGCCTGTTTTAGGAAAACGGTAACTAGGATGCCAGTTCCGAATTTGTAATTATGTGCTTATTCTCTTCTGTGAACATTTGTACTCCTATCCTTAAGAAGTTTTAACTGTTTGTAGCAAGTGCAAAAAAACAGTAAAAGAAACACACGAAAAATGACCAAGAATTAGATCATGTTTTATTACTCAAAATTGTTACATAAAAAATGAAATGAAACTCTTATTCATCATATTAACTGCAAATATAAATCAAGTTACTTATGTGACGTTTTATGGACTTCCTTCCATTAACGTTTTATGCATCATTATCTGAAAGTTCTGACTTCTCTTTATCATAAGCAATGGGTTGTGGTTTCTTGGATTTCTTGTATTCCCCTGCAAAGTAAGAAACGAAACCCCACAAACATAAAGCAAGTGACATTCCTTTTTGACTGGTGAATTTCTCCTGGAAAGCAATTGTGGCGGCGACCTGAGTGAATGGGAGTAAACATGTAGTGTATATTCCAGCGAAAAGAGATGATGTGCAGTAGATGAGTCCCAAAAATCCTACAGTGAAGAGTTGCCAAACAACTGCAAGTGCAACCATTAGCAAATAATATCTCCCTTGGCCCAAACCAAAATTTCTTCCTTCTCTTGGAATAACCTGCAATAACATGAAAACAAAAGACAACAAATGACTCTCTAGTAAATGATGCAATCCACTCCGATTTCCTCGACACAAAGAAAGAAACATAATCTCTGTAGGAAAAGGATAAAGTTTACCTGAAAATCGTTGTTGATGGCCATCCCAATCATGGTAGCAATAGTACCAAATAAGCTCAGAACAAACTGAAACTGCATGACAACAGAATAAGTGATAGGTTTACTACTTCTCCCATAAGAAAGTTCAACCAAAGGAATAACAAGTCCTAATAAAGCAGCACCGGCAATAGTTAAAGCGAACCCAAGGTAATATTGTTGTTGAGTAGTACCAGGAGGCTTATCACTACTAGTATTCAATGCCAAAACAATAGATCCAAGAGTCATCAGAACTACTGAGTTGAATGAATAAAATGTGAATTTCTGTCTCACAATTATGAAAGAAAATATAGCTGTAAAAGCAAGCTGGGTAGAGAACAAGAGTGATGAAGTTGAGACAGGAAGATAAAAGAGACCAACTGAGTACATGAAGTTATCCAATCCTAGCGCAACTCCAAGTAGTGCACTATACATGAACAATTTTGGTTCCATTAAGAAAACCCATGAAGCATCATATGATGGTCCGTTTACTTTCTTTATGTATATATAAGTAAGTGGAGCTACTAACACCGGAAACCCAACGCACTGTAACATACTCATAAGCCATTTACGGCCTCCGCCGTGAGTGAAGTATAGTCTCTGTAACATGGGTCCTCCTATGTAACCAAAAGCAAACAAGCAACAGAATAATATGAGTTTCCAATCTATCACTATTTTTTTAGTGATGGGGTTGCCTGTTTTTGGAAGATCATCTTCATGATCACTTGCTTCTACTGCTAGGTTGTTATGATGATTTCCTGCTCCATGGTTATAATTTGTTGCTGCTGCTCCCACATTAGTGGAGGTTGCTGCTTCTATATCCATGGAATGGAAGAAGATATTATCTCATTTCCTAAAGTATGATCTTTTGATGTACTTCTAGGTGTGTTGTTCTCTTAACTAAAAGTCTGTGATATGGTTATCATTTATAGTGCATCACCATACCCTGCTGAGCTATTGAAGGTATGCTACTTGCAACTAAACTATTAAGGCAAGAATGTCAATGCGTCATTGTCTCTGACGGCTTTCCAAAAATAAGAAAAATGGTCTACGACCGGGGGAAGGTACTATCAATTTCTTCCCATGAGACAATTGTCTGTTTTTTCCGCACATCAGGAGTAGTTTAGTTGCATCTTCTTATGAATTTGCATGGTGGGAAAAGTTCACAAAAAATTCATGAGTTCTCTGGATTTATGGGTGAAATTCATGAAGAACAGCATGAAACTTGTTCAGTTCGTATCGGAGTTGTATAGTTTGTGGGTAATCTGAGGTGCAGAGCATTCTTCAAAAAATCATTTGGTGCTCTCCATGGGATGCAAATTGCACTTCCATGTCGACAGATGCAGCATGGGTATGCGAGTCTATGTAAAGTTTGCCCACGTGAAAGACGTATTCATATATATTATTGTGAGACATGACATTTCATTGATTTCAAAGTGAAGAATTGTTATGATATTTTGGAGAATAGTCAAGCAGCCCGACTCAAAACTGTTTTTCAACCAGAAAAACATTCCACAAGGGTGTCTTTTCATTGGGCAACAAATTTGAATTCTATACCAACTTTGACGATGCTGCGTGAGACAGGTATCAGAGTCAATATTAGTTGTAATTTATTATGTGGTCTTTTTGAAGAAATTGATGAGCATCTTTCTTCCATCGTCATCATTCCGCTTGGTCTGAATGGAATTATTTCCTTAGGGTTATTTGAAATGAGTGATTCTAATGGAGGAAATGATGTTGGTGAAGCTTCAAATAACAAACATGATTGTGTTGATGGTGAGATTATCTTGCATTCCCATTTGGATTGGATGTATGATGAAGACATGTTAGTAGAGGAAGCCATGAATAATGGTGCAAATGAAGATCCCATTTCTCAAAATGAAGGAACCAACCCTCAAAATGAGGAACCCGAAGCTCAAAACAATCAGGTAAACATCTTATACCCTTCGATTTGTCTGTTTGTTGCTCCAAGTGGTCGAATCATCCACACCATGGAACAACTCAGTGTAAGGGTCGTCATAGTCGGGGGGTGTATACCCAAACGACTCTTTAACGTCGTCACTATATTGACACTACCAATGACGATTCAAACCTGCAACTTTTCCAGGTTATGAAAAATCGTTAAGGTAGTGTGCTAAACATTGACGACCCTTTTTAGCTAGGTCACTTAAAGTCGTTATGTTGTTTTGTTTACACATAGATGACTCTAAAACCAACACTCTGTAAAAAAAATAACACTTAGGGTCGTCATATATGTAGTCATATGAAATGACGATCCTAGCTAGCAATTACTAATTTCTTTTAGAGTCGTTAGGTTCAGTAGTTATATATAGTAACGACCCTTGCCCCATATTATCATAATTTTTGATTTCATAGAATCATTTCATTGAATCGTAAAAGGATTACATCTTGCATAACGTTGCATTGAAGGAAATGAAAAACAATAGATAATAACGGTGCACTTAAACACTTAACCATAAACGTTGTAATTATAGGTAGTGCCTTCCAAGATAAGGTAGCAATCGTCGAACTCAAACTTTTTTCCACGAAGCACCTCGTATCGGGTATACGCTTTCCCCAACTGAAAACGCAAAATAAAAATAATATACTTAGTTAGTATTGTTCAAAGCTTTCGATAAGTTTTACCTCTTGTTTAAATACTTACTCTTATTGCACCCAACATATTGGGTAAGGCTTCCCTTACGGCCTTCATTTCTCTTTTGAAAGCTTCACATTCGAAGAATATCTCCTCGAACAGTTCCTTGACGAGTTTCAAAGACCTTAAGTTACAATTTCCGTCTAACTCCACAAAAACGATGAATACACGGTTCCACCAAGAATCCAATGTTTGATCAATGTCTTTTCCTAGATCTTCAAAGTGGTTTTTGACTGTTAATCAAGCTCTCGCAATGGCGCAATTCTCTTCGGAAGTGTAGGGAGTAGTCATGGTGTTTCCTCTTCTTTTTCCTCTTGGATAATAAATAAATGAGAAGGGGGAGAGAAGGTTGAGAATTATGGTTTGGGTGAAGAAGGGGTGAGACATGGGTCTCTATTTATAGAAATTAACGACCCAATAGTCATTTTTTTGAATTTTTAACCGTTGCCCGACTCAACCACATTGGGTGAATTCAAAATTCACATTAACTGCTAAATGGGTCGTTACAAGACATATTAACAAGGTGACGACTCTTTCAGATCAAAAGAGTCGTCATTTTGTTATGTTTATTAGCTGGCGACTCTACTATCAAAGAGTGTCTGTGTAAAGTGACATTTAGAGTCATTAATATGGCTTTCTCTAAAAATGACGACTCATACCAAATGTTTCAAATAAACTTTAGAGTCGTCACTGGTATATTTACAACCCATGACGACCCTTGTTGGGAATATTTACTGAATAAATATTTGAACTCATTTTATTGAATCGAAAAAAAACATACATGTACTATGAAAGAAAATAGAAGGAAAAGACATAAAATAGGTCACTACATTGCGCTTGAACACCTAAACGAGTTTAATCATATTGGGCGAATTGCCATTCACTTCCCCCAAGAGACGATAGCAGTCCTCGTGCAAAAACTCCTTGCCGTACTTTAATTCGTATTGGCTGCGACCCAAAGAGTACTGGAAAAACAATTTTTTTATAAGTTAACGTTGTTGTATAAAAATAACCAAATAAATAATTTTTTATGAATGGCATATTGATTCACAAACTTACTCTATCCATTCGAGGTTCGTTGGGAAGAGCGTCAGCCCGAGCTTTCAATTCGTCTCTCAGCACTACGCATTCATTGTATAAATAATCGTATCTTTCCCTTATCTGCTGGAGCGTCCTTGTATAACGATTTCCGTTTAGTGCTTTAAAAATCTTAAATACATGTTTCCACCAAGCATTGGATGTTTGATCCATGTTAAGGTACGGATCTCTGGTTTGGTCGTGGTTACTGGCGACCCAGTGCGCTCTTTCAAAGTCGTGCTTCGTGACCGTGATGTGTGCTCTAAAAATACAACATCTTCTTGATTATTGAACGGAGTTTGAACCATTTTTAGTGTTTTAAAGTGACGGGTGACTGATTTGGGAAGATTGAAAGTGATGAGTGAATAACTTTGAAAGGGATAGGTCTCCTTTTATAGGAAAAAATACCCAACGGCTAGTTTATTTTGAAAAAAACCATTACTTTTTTCCAAAAAAAGCAATAACTGCTCCTAGGAATCAAACGTAAATTTGAATTTCAAAATCTACAATAACTGCATGTAGAGTCGTCATGTTTGATATATATAACCTAACGACCCTTTAAGAAAACTGAACAGAATGGTGTGTGTTTGTATGTAAAGAGTCGTTAGCATTCTTTTAGGGTCGTCATTCTTTACCAAAAGAGTCGTTCGCCTGCTATAATACCAATGACGACCCTATCCCTGGTATACATACAAGATTTCCTTACTATTTGGTCGTGAATCTGCTAATATAGTAATTGACAACCCTAGTAAAGGTCATAATGACCAGAATTTCTAGGTTATTGAGTCGTCAATCTGCAAGTTCCAAGTGTGACGACTCTAGCTTTGGCAAGGTTAATTAACAGGACAGTCGTCATTTTTATATTTTAAATAGTAACGACCCTCTAATGAAGGTTTTGTGTTATGTTGTAGTTGGTGGTGCAACCAAGCTCTCAACCAAATCCGGTCTCTACAATGGGTCCGGATACCTCCCAACACTATATGACTGATTTGGTACGTTTCCCTTAACCGTTTAGTTAAATTTAATTTTAAATTATTTAATTAGTGATCTCATGGATGTGTAATTTCTTTGCTGAATGTAGACATGGAAAAGCAAGGCTGAGGCCAACGAATGGGTTATCTCAAAGGCAAAAGAGAAGATGTGCGTGGTTGTTCAAAGCAAACACGTCGATAGTAAGAAGATGGAGATGGTATGCGAGAGAGCGTGGAAAAAGGGAGAAAGTCACAAAGGTAAGAATTACAAATATGAGAATAAGACGACTAGGGTCTACAAAACTGCGTCTAAGAAGTGTGAATGCCCGTTCAGGATTGTTTTCAAAAGGCATCACGAAACTGATATATTTCGATTGTATAGTATTCCGAACGGTCGTCACAACCATCCTCCACCTAAAAGTTTATATGGACACTCTACATATGCCCGGTTGAAACCGCATCAAATGGAGAAGGTTCGACAGATGAAGGGATGTAGGCCTCTTAAGATCCTAAATTCAATAAGGGCTGAAGATAAGGATAACTTGTCTACCATTTCCACAATATACGCTGCCAAAGCTACTATCAAGAGAACCGAATGGGATGGTAGGTTAATTATGCAACAATCTGAGTGGTTAGCAGAAAAACTTAACTACGCCATGCAAACAAAAGTTGGTCCGGGAGAGAAGTGACTCATATTTTTATTGCGCACCCAAGGATGGTGGATTTGGCTCAGTGTTTTTACCAGGTTCTGTTTATAGATTGCACCTATAAGACAAACAGGTATAACATGCCGATGTTGAACGTGGTCAGTCATACTTCGGATAAATAATCATTCACTGTGGCATGGTGCTTTATGGAAAAATAAGAAATAGAGGATTATGTTTGGGCGTTGGAGCAAGTGAGGTTGATTTACCATGGCGAAGAGACACCGCATGTTATATTTACGGATAGGGATTTTGCAATTATGAGTGTCGTCCGTCAATTTTTTCCGCTAGCTCAACATTTCTTTGTACGTGGCACATCCAAACCAACCTTTTTTCTAATTGTAAGAATCAAATCCAAAAGATCCAGCCTAAGAAGGGTAATCAACGTTCGGCGGAGGAAGACGAGCATCTAAGTAAACTTACCAAGAAAGAGCGAGCGGAAGAGAAAAAGAAAGAAAAAGAACAATACGATGAAGAAGGGGATCTATGGAAAGAGTTTTGCAAATATTGGGACCATTTGGCTCATTCGAAAACCGAGGTTAAGTATTATGCTAACTTGCAGAAGTTTATTGATGATTGGAGCACGGATCATAAGAAGGTTGTCGAGTATTGCCTGAAAACATGGTTGAATCCTTGGAAGGAGAAGTTTGTTTATGCATGGACCAATAGATACAAGCACTTCAAAAATGAGTCTACAAGTATTGCAGAGCAGTCTCATGGACGTTTGAAAAAAAATCTGGAAGAGAATAGTGGTGGGGTAGTTACGGTACAGGAAGCTATTCACAAGCACGCAGAGAATGATC
This sequence comes from Papaver atlanticum, assembly GCA_023531105.1. Classification (NCBI taxonomy): domain Eukaryota; kingdom Viridiplantae; phylum Streptophyta; class Magnoliopsida; order Ranunculales; family Papaveraceae; genus Papaver; species Papaver atlanticum. The sequence goes on from JAJJMB010000948.1 coordinate 2,369,908, forward strand.
TAAAAAAAATAGTGTCCCAGATGGAGATAAGTAAAGACCGTTTTCTGATGCAATACATTGAAGACAAAGATTTGTTACGGGGGGTTGAAAAGACGAGGGTACCCAAATATACCTCGATCTAAAACTTTTCCACCTATAAGTCCTTTTCCTAAAGTAACTGTCTATGGACTGAGTCGAGACAATACAACTAATCGGTTCACACTTCTTGTGATCGTCTATGGATACGAGATCGAGACAATACAACAACGAAGTATGTTTATTTGATAATAGGTTCGAACTTAACCAAACTCTAGGGATTGTCTATCAAGTAAAATAGGAATTAATGTTTGTGCGATTTACTTTAAATTATAATAAACACAATTATAATTGCGGAAAATAAAAGTAAATGACACAACAAGATTTTGTTAACGAGGAAATCGCAAATGCAGAAAACCTCCGAGACCTAGTCCAGAATTGAATACTCTCAGAATTAAGCCGCTATACAAAATCAAACCAACTTCGTATAGTTGAGACCAAGCAACTAAACCTATAGTTCACCTAGTTTCCTCAGTATCCATGCGCCTCCAACTTGCAGTAACCGAGCAACTAAACCTATAGCTGCAACCGAAGATGCAGTTAGTGCTGTACTGGTTAGAACCAACACGAAGATAAAGCAGCCGATATATTACGTCAGTAAAACTCTCAATACAACGGAAAGAAACTACACCAAGATTGAACAACTCATATTGGCATTAGTATGGCGACGCATAAGCTGAGAACCTACTTCTTAACTCACTATGTTCGCGTTCCAATTAAACCCCGTTGGAGTCTGTTCTTAAAAATGCAGGAAAAGTGGGAAGGATAGCAAAGTGGAACACGCAGTTAGAACAATTCAACATCATACACGAGATTCAAACTGCCCAAAAGTCACAGGTCTTGGCGGACTTTCTAGCAGATCTACCTATAGATAACGGCGAAGAAGTGCAAGACATACTAGGATTAGACGAAGACGGAAAGGATCCTATCGATGTGCTCGAACCTTCCAGTCAACGAAGATGGGAAGTCTTCGTCGACGGGTCAAGGAACAAAGAAGGTGCAGGCATAGGGATCGTCATCACAACACCCACTGGTGACAGGATGATATACACATTAAGGCTGGAGTTTGAAGGGCACACCAACAATATTGTGGAATACGAAGCCGTAGTGCATGCTCTTCGGTTGATAATAAAATTGGGGATAACTGACATGCACTTAACAAGCGACTCACAGCTGGTCATTCGACAGATAGATCTAGAATACAACACTTATGATGAGACTCTTTCAGCATACATGGCTCTGGTCCAAACTTTAGCATCGCAGGTGCCAAATATTAAGTTCAGACATCTATGCAGGAAGGACAACAGGCATGCCGATGTCTTAGCCTACATATCATCAATGCTGAAGGACAAAAATGTTAAAGCTATCAGAGTAGAAAGAGTATACCAGCCTTCGGACACTCCAACCCAAACCGTCGCCGCAACGAACCATGCAGACGATGTAGGGAAATATATTGCCGAAGATGATGTAGGAGAAGATATCGCCGAGGATTTCGCCGAAGACAACATCCTAACAAGAGCTAACGAAGATGAAGATTTTAGCAACGAAAAAGACTGGAGAATCGAAGTCCACCTCTTCTGCGACGAAGGGACACTACCCGCTGACGTGAAGCAAGCAAGAAAGGTGCAATCAAAGGTAGGAAGATACGAGCTTCGAGGCGGAATCCTGTACAAAAAAATCATTTCTCGGGCCCCTACTATGCTGCTTATCCAGGGAGGAGGGTCATCGTATCCTGAAGGACATTCATTATGGAGACGCAGGCAATCATAATGGGATGAGATCATTGGCCGACAAAGCTAAAATGCAAGGATATTACTGGCCACAGATGATACAAGACGCTGCTAGGATGTCTAGAAGATGCGAAGAATGTCAGCGGTTCGCCAAAAGGATTCATTCCCCTGCAACAGAGTTAAATTCATTAGGAAGCCCCTGGCCCTTCGCAAAATGGGGGATCGACATCGTCGGACCATTGGTCGAAGGCACTGGAAAAAGGAGATTTTTGATAGTAGCAACAGACTACTTCAGCAAATGGGTGGAAGCCAAAGCTCTGGCCAAGATCAGAGATGCGGACATTTTCACTTTTATTTTTCAGAATATCATTTGCAGATTTGGCATTCCCGCAGAGATTGTTTCCGACAATGGCAAGCAGCTACAAGGAAAGAACATTGACATGCTCTTCGATACATTCAAGATCAGGAAGAACAAATCCACTCCCATCTATCCTCGGAGCAACGGACAAACCGAAGCCACAAACAAGACCATCGCCCTTATTCTCAAGAAAACACTGGATGAACATAAAGTTCGATGGTGTGAACAACTGCACAATAGCCTGTGGTCATACCGAACCACAAGAAGATCAGCAACTGGGGAATCTTCATTCCTTCTCACTTACGGGGCTGAAGCAGTCATACCCATAGAGATAATCATGCCTACAACAAAGACCAAAGCATGGGAAAAGAACCTCACAGCGGATATGATGCTAGAGAGGCTTGATGATCTAGAAGAACGAACGGAAACAGCGTTACAAAGAATGGAGAATTACTAATGTAGGCTAGCAAGGGAGTACAATAAAAAGGTTAAACTTATAAACTTTGTAGAAAGACAGTATGTGCTACGGACCATACCGCAATATCAACGAGAAAAGAAATGGGGTAAATTAGCACCAACATGGGGAGGGCCATTTGTGATACATGATGCCACAGGGAAGGAATCGTACTACCTGCGTAATTTAAAAGTAGAAATCCTAAGACACCCCTGGAATGCGAAATACCTCAAGCCATACTATCCATGAAGCAACGCAGTTCTGCATCTGCGTGAAGAATACCAGAAGAAGAAGACGAGGCATAGCAGACCTCATCACATCAATTAAGCAATAACCTTTTTTACCATAATGTTCGGCACACAACGAAGAGGTCGATCATGACCATGACCCCTTATTTACACCTATATTGGGGAAAGTACTTTATGTACAATCTCCCAGGACTCCCCTATTAGTGTCTATGAGTGTACGACCATGGAAAAGGATTCCAGCAGAAAGAGATACCCAACCTAATAACAAGGCAACGATTCGGCAGAATGAATGCATGTAAATAATTCAATAACGCACAACATATCTGAGAACGCTGTATTAACCCCCACCATTCGGTAATCCTCTGGCCCAGGGTTAGCCGACGGGGTGACAGGTCCAAAATGAATATACCTTCGTTATTCCACAACATACTCTTTGTTTCCTTACATAATTATATTTCTTTTATATTAATTGACATATTAAGATATATAAAGTAACGATGCAGGTCAATCAAAACTCTACACATCCGAAAAGATTAATGATCCATTCCATAAAATTTGATTACAAGTTTGGGAAGGCAAGCAATAAATATAAAAGATATACAAAAAATAGCCCAAAGCTACATAATCAACATCGATCAGATCTCTACTCCAACGAAAGGACTTATTTATCTCCCGAGGGCTCGACGCGATCAGCATGCCGTTCCTTTTGAGAAGAGGGAACGCTCCCTCCATAGGACGGATCAGAGGCAGATTTGAAAGCCTCGGGTACAGGACGACGCTTATACCTTTTAGTGATGCCATGCTCTTTTAAAAGACCTTGCTCTATCGAGAGCAACGTCTTATTAATTTCCAAGGCCAGCTGATGGCGAGCTTCATGTGTAATGATGGTGGTATTCATATCAGATTGAGTCAACAATGATGACAACCGCTCCACCTCCTTCGCTGACTCCTTCATCGCCACGTCTGGAGATCCTGCTAACCCCTCAAAGTACTTGGTTTTCCCTTGCTGCTCAACTAACTCAGATTGATCCTTTTCAAACTTCTCATTTGCAAGACCAAGCTGTCTCTCGAGCTCTGAAACAAAGGAAAACATAATACTAGGAGAAAGAAAACAAGCAGTTATTCACGACCAAACAAACATATACCTTCGACATTAGCCGAAGCTATTTCATATTCGTTTACTACTGCATCTCGGGCTTTGTCGAGAAATTCGTACTCATCAGAAAGTTTCTTATAATCAAGCCGAATGTGTTCGAGTTCAAATTGGCACTGATCTAACTCTACCTGCTTCATGGAATCCAAGTGATGAAGACGATTGACCTCATTATTTATCTCCTCTATACCTTTGGTAAGCCTATACATATTAACCTCCAAACTACTCTATGACTCCACCAAACGAGCAACATCATATCAAGAAGCAGTTAAAGCTTTGCTAAGAGCATGCGCCTCCGCCTTAGCATCATCCCTTTCTCGAACAAGCCGATGTATATAGTCCTTAACTTCGGGGGCATGAGATGAACGGGATTGGTGAAGCTCTACTTCTAAATCTGCTACCTTAGCTTCTAACCGAGAAGCAGCATCGCGGGCCTCATAAATATTCTCACGAGTCCACAACAACGTACCACTGAACTGTCGATGGTCAGCATTTATCGTGTTTTACATCTCAACCATCTGCTCCCGTCGCTCACGATACTTAGCCGATAACAGATTATGTTCATCGACATGAGAATTCCAATCTTATTTTACTTTAATCACTTCAGAAACCAACTCTTTGATAAGTAAAGCTTGCCGAGACCTTTCATTCCGAAGCCACACTAACTCTTCGGCACCACCCGCTGAAGACAGGCGCGGCTAACTCAGAAAGAACACCAAGTGCGAGGAGAAGGGAGAGAAAGGAACGAAATAAACCTCTAGATGAAGTCCCCGCTGATGACGCCTCGGCCCGAGCCTTCTCAAGTTCTTGCCGAAGAGAAACCACCTCTTGACAAAGTCCTTCGCTAGTAGCATCAGCGTATTGCTTTCCCTTCAATTGCTCCTTCATCTCTACTATCTCCTTGTCCTTGGACTTAATGGACTCCTGAGCAGCAAGGAGCTCATCGTCCCTTTGACGAAGTTTTGCCTTCAACTTCAAGGCCTTGGTCCTAAAAAATTGGTACAGTGTATGGTTGCACTGCTCGCTATTCAGCAACTACAACAGAAGGGGCATCAGAATCGAAAAGAATAATTTGAACAAAGAAGACACAAACTAATGAAATACCTCCATAATACGCTGCCGGGGAAAACCGTATTGATGACCATCAGCGATAGCCCTCATCTCCGCAATAGTAAAGGGAGCATCAGCCAACAAGCTCGAAGGAAGGACAACACCAAGATCACGCTGCCATGCAGCAGTAACTCTATCACGAGAAGACAGCTCCATACGTTGACGAGTGAAGGCATCGGAGTCTCTCTCACCGAGAATGACGGGGGCAGGATGAGGAACGTCCACAAGACCTTTCTTCTTCAACCAACCAAAGGTCTCATCCTCATCAGAACGCATCACCGCACCGACAAAGTCAACCGAAGAAGCACCAGCAGCAGCTTCTTTATCCTCTTTCTCCTTGGCTGCCAGTTGTTCGGAATCTTCACCATCGGAGCTATCCTCGTCCCCTGCGGTTTTTGTTCCTTCCTCAGCCACTACCTCCCAATCATCGCTAGGAGACAACAAGGAAAAATCCGAAGCTATCCCCATCACAACACCAATATCCACCTGACCGCCAGCGGAATAGATCTTGCCAAAGGAGAATTCCTGATTCGGCTCAGTGATGTTCATCGGCTCGGGAATTGCTGATTGAAGATCAGTATCTTTATTTCTCTGACGAGGAGGACTGCCCTCGGGTTCATCCCTAAGATCATCTTTGGGCCCCTCAGGAGCAATCTCTTCTTTTGAATCTTCGTCATTATCAGGAGTAGACTCAGTACGTTCTTCTTCATCGGTCTCCTCTTCCTCTCCATCGTCAAATTCTTCTTCGTCACCCACTGGAATGGTAACTTCAGGAATCCCCGGCTCTTCAACCTCCACCATAGAAGATTCAAGGGGACAAATATTTTTATTCCTCGAAGACTACAGTAAACACACGTCAATCTATGATTCAAGGATAAAAACACACATATACAACGCATTATGTTAAATCATACCTTGACAGCAGTGGCACCCCTCGGAGGAAGAACAGTCTCCAAACCTTCTTCGTTACCAACATCATCGGATTCAACAGCTTCAAAGGTATAATCGAAATTCATACCGGTAAAATTTAGTCGCCAAGGACATAAATCACCGTAGCGGGATGGGGCACCATCACGAGGTTTACTTTGAGGAGTAGGCTTCCACTCATGCTGGCCAGGGATCCAACCATGGGCCCAAGGACCAATAATTTCAATAGGCGTAGCATGCCATTCATAATCATGATCGCGGCGAAGACGTTCCTTAAGGGGTAAAAGCTCTGGCTTATCAGTGTTATCAGTACCAGGAACGAACCGTAGCTTCGTATCACTAACTTCGCTCAGAAAACGAACCTCACCATGTGAAGCCGTCATTGAACGGAGGCCAACGCTCCACCTCTTTCGGTTCCTACTATTAACATAGTCTCCAAAAGAAGCATTGAAATTCTCAGGGGTATACAAACTTCTCTCTTCGGGATTAGGAGTGTAACACGTCATCGTCGTCTCACCCTTGATCCGAAGGTAACACTCACGAAGAGTTCGCAGATAATTTCCACTCAATTGAACTACTCAGCGGTAGTGGGTACGATGAGTAGAACCTTCACGATGTGCCAAAACATCATAGTAAAACGAACCTCCCCACTTGTACAAAGGAAGCATCAAACCCGCTTCAAAGGCCCCAACAGTTGTCAACAGATGCTGGGAATCATACTTGTAATTCTTGATCATATCATAAGTGAGATCGTCACCCTGATGTTAAAAGCGAACCTCAAAATACTAAAGGCCGTGCTTTATTTTAAACTCTTCAAGATCGATATGACTGAAAGAAACAAGAGCCCGCTTCTTCTTCTTCGGAGCAGGACCAGTTTGCACCGAAGGGACAGCCCCAGAAGACGTTGTTGTTCTACCGATGATGGTTTCTTCGAGGGACTCACATCTGAAGACTTCCTCTTAGTTGCAGCTTTCCTAAATAGTTTTAAATCTTTCTTCGATGAAGGAGCGTTCAATGAAGCTTTAGATTTCTGAGAAGGTGAAGGATTGGGAGGAGCAATGGAGCGGAGGGGTTGAACCTCCAGCGGTTCTGAACGTTGCGAAGATGACCATCCCGTTGGTTGATTAACGGCATAGCGAGAACCTCTCACTTGATTCCCCCCCTCCCCCCCCTTTTTGAGCAGCACCCTTAGGATCAGATGACGATGAGGTTTTGTGAGGACGAAGGTCCGATTGAGAAGACCTTGGTGGTGGACCCTTGGGCGGAGATATATCAGGACTTCTATTTAATGGAAATCTATAAGGACTCAACGACGGAGACCTGTAAGGGTTGTTCCTGCGATCGTTACCAGCCATCGCTACCTAAAAAGGGGGGGATCGAAGAACAACAAAAATCAAAAATGAATTTAAGATCACTATTTTGGCATCAAGAACACCAATCAAACATGAAAAAAGTAATCAGAATACATGACTTCAGATTTCGTGATGAAGAACAGGGGAAAGTATATATACTTTCGTATATCATGTTCTCCACCACGAAACCCTTAAGCATAAAAAACAGCAGCAGAGGCTATGAACAATAGAAACTAAAGAACAGTAGCAGAAGCCATGATAAATTCAACAGTAGCAGAAACAAGATGAATACCTGTATCAATGGCGAAATCGAAAACTTAAGATTATCCACAAATAATCAATAGACAGCAGCAAGAATTCTTCGGTCTTCTGACCAACTAGGTGATGTTATCAAAGAAAATCTTGTCGGACTGGATTTGGGGCAGTATCTGATTAAGAAGGTGTCAATAGAAGTGAAGAACAAAAAGAGAAACTCAAGAACAAATTAAACTCTCCTCAGAGCAAAAGACAGAGACAAAGCAGGGGAGAATAAGAATAAAGAGGAGAATAAAAGTTATTACACTTGCACCCTCTTTCTTATTTACAACCACAATAGGTGGGGGAAAACCGCCCCGAGAATCAAGAAGAAATAACTACCAAGAGTGGGAAACGTTCCCTAAAATCTAGGGGAAGTTATTGCGGGAATTGAAGATGTTTTCTTCAAACTTTGACTAACTTCAAACTCAGAAGAAAAGGGAAAAATTGTATACACATAATCAGAAATTGGCCACGTGTAAAGAAAGAGACACGTGTATGTCATAAGATGGAAGAGCATCAAGATGATGATGCCACGTTGCGACACCCAAAGGGCATGCATCATCATCGTCTGCCACGTGCTCACCATTTTGTGAATCCGACGATTGGCAAAACAAGGAGTATCTGATGATAAGATCGCCGCGAAGTACCGTAGAAGACCTATAAGGTTACTTTTTATCATCCCAAGTAAGATCCAAATCGGACGAACGGGAGGAATCCCAGCCGACACCTGCATCAACAACTGTCCGAGGCGTGCAGACTGTCCCAACCACCCGCCTTAAATGCCATGGACATAGGGCACGTGTCGAACATCCTATGGAGAAGGAGAAGGTGTACCATCGTCGCATTACATTACCGTTGAGAGGCATCGGGACAAGATGAAGATATCATCGGGATCGACACGATAACCAAGACGATAATGAACAGTGTCTCAAAGAAGAGGCTCCCATACAAGAAGCCTATAAATACCCAACTCCATTAAGAGGAGGGGGGTCGACCAAATTTAAAGAGAGAGAACTATAGTTCAGGAGAGAGAAATTGTAAAAAGTAAGTATGAGTTTTATCTTCTGCTACCTTCGTTCCCTACTCAGAGTCATTCGACTATCCTTTGTAATCTCACATAATACATAGTGAAAAACCGAACCCCCCATGGACGTAGGTCTTAGTGCTGAACCACATAAATCATTGTCTCATTTACATTCTGCATTCTTAGTTCTCTTAACCATATTATGCATCGGTTAAATCATCATAGATGCACCTATGATGCGAAACAAGGATGAGCTCGACGGCTCAGAGTTTCCCATATAATTATTATACTCCGCTTTACATATGTTTTAGTTATTATAGTAGTTTTATCGATACTGCGAACATTGATTATGAACACGATGCTATCATCGTTATTTCTGTGTTCACATGACGCTTTAGTCATGTGCGCCCAAGCCTAAACAGGTTTCGTATAAGACTAACCCGTGTTGTTGCCATATAGTCCCATGCAAGTGTGCCTACCTACCTAAAAAGTGTAGTCATTGAGAAGCCAGATAGGAAATAAATAAATCCACTATGCATAATTTTGATTCTTTCGAGCAATTTCATGTGCATTTGTATATTTTAAAATTTTAGTTTTGTAATTTTTAGTTTGTAATGATAATAAAAACACAACCATTGTAATAATGGCCGATATTTTTCTCAGTTGCTTTCTTTCCAGGTATGAGGTTTGTCTGTAGTTCCTAATTCATTATATACATATCTAGGTTCCGTCATTGAATTAGATCAGTGATATTTATCAACATCGAATAGTGACATTATTGGTTAATTCTTTCAATGTCCTTCTTTTAGACCCCAAGCTCGTTTTAACAGTATGCTATCTGTTTGTGGTATCAGTGTGCTGGTTAGTTCCAAGACCTGGGAACGATGGTCCATGCTTTCAGAAAGTAACAAAAGTAGAAGCAGGACACCTAATATACTTGCCACATGTTTTTCGTCAATTTTTTATTCGTAATCTTCAAAGCCGTGTATGAAATTCACTCGTGATTCAGTAAATGGGCTCACGTGTGCTGCAAAAATATTTCGTTGCATACTTAGAAAGCAGTTTTGTTTATGTTAATTGGATTCCTCAGGTAACCGACTATTTCAAACTCAATGTAGATGGTGCGACTAATGACGGGGATGAAGCTGGTTGTACGGGCGTTATCAGGTATAGTAGTGGATCTTTTGTGGCAGCATGTGCTAAAAATATCTTCAACAATACTCACAACATGGCGGAACTTTGGGTGGCGGAACTTTGGGCTACCAGGGAAGGAATGCTTGCCGTTTAGTTGGGAATCAAAAAGCTGGTAATGGAAAGTAACTCTCAACTGATTATAAATATGTGTAAAAAGAAAACCATAAGTTGCTGGTTTTCTTGATACTTTTCTTACTGATACTACTAATATGTCTAGATGTTTTGATGTTTTGATGTAATAACTTTTCATCACCAGTATAGGGAAGGAAACTCTGCTACGGATAATCTAGCTAATAGAAACTTGGATTTCTAATCCTCCTAGTTTTTTGTGTACTGCTTTGTATGATGACCTAATTGGGAGAGCCTTTCTCAAGCTTGTAAGGATCTAGTTTTTTGTTACATTGTTGTTACTAAAAAAAAAGGACTCCTCAAGATCAGAGATACTTATCCATGAAAGGAAAGTGACTTAGATTCCAATCATTTCTCTACAATCCCCATTCCATTGTGGAAAAAAGAAGTACATTAAAAAACATGATGAATCTTTTACGCCCACTAATGTATAACTATCGAACACCCTAATAACAAAAGGATATTGCTACTGTTTTAAAAATATTAACACCTAAGAGCCTCCCTTATGCCAGAAATCAATATATGGGACGTCTCTAAATGTACGGAGAAATGATGAACAAATATAAAACCAACGAAGACAACGATAAAAGATCACGAACTCGGATAATAATATGTGACATCTAGCTACTTCCTTAATACCCCTTCCATACGTACAGTTGTAGTTGTTGCACACTCCTGAAAAACAAGATTACTCCTTAAGGCCTATTCCTATGCACATGTCGAAAAAATGTTGTTTGGCATACCAGGTGGCATGGCAAACAAGTTGAGCCACTATGGGAAAACCACTGATCGACAGAGTTTCTAGCGAACGTTACTGATAATATCGCCAGCGCTGCCATGAATATCGCTCGATATTGACTCTAGCGCTAACAACTAGTTCTTTGTCGTTATAAATAGGTAATTTTCAAACTCAGAACTTACCCCAAATTTTTTGCGTAATTTTTTTGTCTATTTCTCTCTTTCTCAATCTAAATTTCTATATTTCTCTCTTTCTCAATCTAATTTATTTTTTCGAATTTTCCCAAATGGCACAATTTCAAACCCAACTTGATTCGGCAACACAACTTGATTTTTGTGGAGTAGTGCTTGAAGGTGCCATTAAGAAGATATGTGATAGTTATAAAGAAATAGGTAAGAAGCAAAGAATTCTTCAAGTTTTGGAATATTAACCAAGTCAAAACCTCAACTAAGAAAAAGCAAAGAAAAGTTTAAGGCAAGGAAAATCTAGGCAAAACAAATTTGAAGCCAAAGAAGAAGATAAACAAAGGAAACTCCGTTCATAAGCGCATTGATTGGAAGTTTTATGAAATAAAGAAGACTAACAAGATGAAGAACATTGTCCCAAATTTTTATTTTTAAAGTCTAGTTTGACGAGACTTTAAAAATCATCTATAATTTTTATTTTTATTTGAAATAATTTTTATTTCAAATTATTATTGTCTAGTTTTATATCTTGTAAAATGACTATTAATGATTATATCGAAGTTTAATGATTTGAAAATTTGACGAGTATTGTTGAAAATTAAGCTTAATTTTATTCTTAATCCAATTTTATATTATAATTAGAGATACATTTAATAGTTTAAACAAGTATTAAAACTTAATACTTAGACAATTAAGAAATTAAAACATAAATATTGGACAATATTTGGGCAAATATTTTAAAATCTCTAAACAACATCCAAATTGGAAGTCTTTTTCGTAGATGCGACGATATGACACCTTTGTTGAAGTTCCATCATGGTTTCACCATCCCTCATGTTTGGACCTTCTTACTGAAGTAAAACAACATACCTAGTAACTTCTTGATTGATTATAGTGAAGCGATGACTCAACTCTGAGACATCATGATTGTTGAGGTTCATTGTTTGTTCTTGAAATTTCCCAAAAATCCTTTGCCAAAATGTTTGGGGATGTAATGCATCTCCGAATAAAGTCTCAGTAAAAGAAATATAATTCCTGCAAATACATTCATCTTCCGCAGTAGTGAATTTTGGTCATCGCCTCCTAAATTGACTTCTCCTAATTTGACTTCTCCTGATTTCACTTTGCACATTGGCACGATTAACAACTCTTTGACTTTCGGCAGCATGTTCGTTTGCTACTAACTCAGCCATGTTCATATTATCATCCATGCTCTCTGAGGAATTGGAAGAGTGATGAAAAGAATTGGAGATTGAGAAATTCTAGAGAGATTTAGAAATTCTGGTGTGAGTTGAATGAGTTTGAAATTAGGTATTTATAGAGTGGAAAAATGGTAGTCGTTGGATGAGGAACTAATAAGCGATGATCAGATCAGCGAGCAATGTAATGACTAGCGCTGGAATGACCAGCTAGCGAGCGATATTTTGACCATCTAGCAATGGACACTCTATCGCTCGCTGGAAAGTCTGTCGTGTATGCCTATATGTTATAATTGACCTATAGGCATATACGTTTGGCACTTTGGCATGCCCATATTGGGTGCATATATGGCAAAATCTGATATTTGGCATGTGCATAGGAATAGGCCTAAGCTTCTCATAGACTCATGGTTGATCAATCTCATGCGTCATTAATTGGAACACAGGAACCAAAATAATTTGAACACGAAAAATGCTAACACTTGAGAACCATTGTAATCTCGTGTATAAGCTCAGCAAAGTGCCTGAAAAAGAACTTGTACAATACTCTTGTTTGGATTGTCACATGGAGTGCTTGAAAAAAGAACTTAGACAACACTCTTGTACGGACTTTCACAAAGAGAAGTATTGATTAGTACTGAGAGAAGCAACTGAGAACTTTTCAACATAAAAGTACTCTCATTTGGTAAAGCCAATCTCATAAAGGATCAATAATAGAAAATTATTTAATTAATTTTTTGTAGTTCTTTATAAGGTTTTTTAAAAGAACTAAGCTACATGGTGTTAACAAAAATGTAAAAAACAATGAAGGATTCAACTAGTTTACTGTATCGGTTGCCAATTATTTGAGTTGAATGTTTTAGTATTTCATTTGGAAAAAGCAAGCTTCCAATCAACCTATTTTGTATTATTAGACTTTTGAGAGGGACAATTTCAGAGGGTGTCTGATGTGTTTTGTAGTTGTAGTGGTAAAAAGATTCGAACTCTAAGACTTGTGAAGGATTTTTCAGACTCAAATTAAACTCAACAATGCAAAAAAAATTATATCAAAAATATAAAGAAATACCGAGACTCTGGATTCCACCATTGACCAATTAATTGATAAACTCTAATCAATATTCATGCAATTTTTTTCTTTAAAGTGATTCTAATATTTGCCTCTAATAGATTTTTGAAGTAATAGTTGTAATCACAAAGCATGAAACATCAAAATTTTTAAAACCTAGCATGTTCCATCAAAACAACTCACAACTACTCAATAAAAATCAATTTTTCTATATTCGTTCTATGCAAATAATCATATAAAAAATTGCAAAAATTAATTAAAATAGAATTATACCACTTTTCATGAAACAATGGCTTCCTCCGTCGCCTCGGCTAAGGGGTTTAGCTCCTCATATTAGAAATATGCTCAAAAGTTGATTTCATTGATCAAATAAGGTGTTTTTATTAAAAAAAGGACGAGCTGTAGTTACAGAAAGCTTTTTGTAAGGAAGGTAATGGTCGCTGAAAGTATTAAGCAACGACAGTCAAAAACGATAACAGATTTCTGTAGTTGAATATAAGACTGCTTCTGCGACGGTTCGGTGTGGGTCGAAGTTCTTCGTGTTCTTCGCGACTGTTCAGTGTGCGTCTTATGTTCTTCGTGTTCTTCAGCTCCGCACCAGCAGAAAACAGCAGCAGGTAGCTTTCTGTTTGTCTTGATTTCTCACTCCTCAGCCCTTCTCAACCCCCCAAACTCTCGACACCCCTTCTATATGACCCAAACAATATATCTATATCAAAAAGACCGATTAAATCTCTCCAAAATCTTCCGAAATCTCTTTCTTTCTCTTCACGGCAAAGTTGCGGCAATTTCTTGTTTTAGAATTTCCACGCGTATCTGAGCTTTCCTTTTGATTCTAAACTCTTCCTTAGATAAATATCAAGCTTTGGGAAGAAAATCTTGCCTTTAATCTCTCTAAAATTTCCTAAAATCGGTCACACACGTGACTTTCCATATTTTGCTGTTGAGATAAAAATCCGTCGATTGAGCCCAGTTTAATCGATTTCAACACCCATGTTAGATTCCTAGACCCATAAGGAGTCTACCCTATGAAAATCATAGGTTTAATCGACCTCAAACTCCTCCAAATCACTACCACCAAAACTGCCAGAAATGTTTATATTTTCCCGCCAATTTTTGTTTTTAAAACGTGAAGAAATGGAGTCCCCCTATCCAGTCCTGGTCTGTGTTTAGTAGCTGCTTGGAAATGGGTTACCCCTTATCCAAAGTGAGAGTCCGAATAGCAAATGTCCTCCCAGGTGCCTTTAATAACTTTTCGAGCCAATTTCGCCGCAAAAGCTTATTTCTCCAAAAACACCTACAAAGGGATAAAATACCAAAATAAGTACAAAAATGGGTACTAACAATATACACAATAGAGATGAAAATAGACAAATAAATGCGTCTATCAGTGTCTTGATTTCCTTAATTATTCATTCATCACTGAAGAAAATCCGTCAAGTTTATGAGTCCTATAAATAATTAATATCAACAACAAATGCTTGTTCAGAATGGAGAAACCTATGTTTCGAGTTTTGAGAACTCTGCTAAATTTTCTTCGAGTTTTTTCTGTAGCTACTGTAAATCCCAAACGTTTAAAAAATAGGGTTCTACTCATATGCCTGAATATGCGTTAGAAATTAAGAGATTTTTTTATATTTTGTTTTGTTCTAAACCTTTCATCAACTTAGTATACCTCAATTGATGACTCTTCCAAGACACAATTCTTTGCTACCTGCTCTGTTGCTCAACCAGGCATATATGCTATTTTCTATGCTTTGTTGTTCATTTTGGTACTTGCTTCAACCTCATTAGTTGCGATGTAATAGGAAGCAAGTATTAAAAGGGTATGAATATTCAGCCATGAACAGAAAGACACTCATTATATGTTAATGACAATTTACCCAAATTTTAAGCGCATAGCAGTATAAATTGTATAATCATGTTGTTCTTAAAATAAGACCATGAGCATTCACCTGCTAGTCCGTTGATGATAGTTTGATTGCTCACTCCTATCTCAGTTCTACAACAATCAGCATGAACGTATTTTTTTTCATGCTTCCAACCGCAAAGAAGCAAACAAAATAAAAAATCAAAATAACTAAGAACCCGTCACCCACAGAGAGTAAAAGTGATACTGACAGTCTTAACTTTTTTTTTCAAATAATAACTCAGCCTTTATGAGTAACATGAATCCTGAAACAAAAATCGAAACATATCTGTCCTGAATCAACAAAAAGTAAAGCCTCCTCATGTTTAATCAAATCAAATAACTTAGAATCTCAAGCAATTTTATTTTATCAAAAGATTTAATAACAAAAAAATAACAGTCACCGAAAGTGAAAATCCTGCCTCGTTATTGCGAAAAACCCTTGTCGAGAAAGTGAGATGTATGCATTATGTATCGACTTTTGATATCAAATCTATGCATGTTATATAAAACTAAAACCAAATTGATACATAAAATAAACTGATTTCATCAACCTTAGTATGTATTATGTATCGACCTTAGTCCCACATTGGTAGATGGGGCTTAATTGGGTAGTTTATAAGTCAATGGGATCCCTCATCTAGTCAACCGGTTTTCGAGTCGAGTTCTACCCATGGGCTTATGACGAGTTGGGGTCGGTATCCTAACATTTGGTATCAGAGCCAACCACCACGACCCATGCCCGCTCCACGGAAGGGGTGACTTATAGGCTGGATTAAGGTGTGAGGGCACTATGTATGGGCATGGTTGTCACCCACATCGAACACTGGTAGTCGAGTGGAGCCGCCATAAGGGAAAGAGCTACCGCCGGGTCAGTGTCGATAGAGTGGGCCAACGAGGACATTGGGTCTGGAAGCGTGGTGGGATGTTGGGATCTTAGTCCCATATTGGTAGATGGGGCTTAATTGGATAGTTTATAAGTCAATGAGATCCCTCATCTAGTCAACCGGTTTTCGAGTTGAGTTCTACCCATGGGCTTATGACGAGTTGGGGTCGGTACCCTAACACCTCATCGTGTATTGGGATTAATTTTATACCAACAGAGGGTCATAATCAAAGAAAAGCCTAAGAAAAAGAGAACAAAAAGAAAAGAAAAAAGAACGATCCCGTTACCTTATGCAAAGGTCACCAACCCCTGCAAAACAAAACTCCGGAAAAGAAAAGAAAATCCTAGGGCTAGGAATACCAAAAGGCATGATTCCACCATTAAGATTTTAAAAAAGAAAAAGAAAAAAAGGTGTACGCGTGGGCTTAGAATCAATACCATAAGCTCAAAAGAGCTAATATTATCCTCTTATTTCACCTTAATTTAGTACTCAAGATCCTATTTCTGTAACCATTAAAGCCAATCATGCATAACAAAAGACTAAAATAGATCAGATAACAAATTTGAAATCGCAAGAAACAGAAGAAGAAAAAAAAAACATAACCCATAAGAGAAAATCTTTTGCTTGAGAGTTTATATACTGTATAAAGGGTCACGAAGCATGGAATTCCATAAAAAATGGAAATAATATCACTTAGTAATATCTAAAAGTTATTATGTAATGTTTATAATGTTTGATAACCATTGTGTATTTGGGTAGCTGAATATTTATTTGTTGCATTATTTTGTCAAAAAAAAAAAAATTGTGCATATCCTGAAAATTTTCTTTAACCGAAAAATACGAAAAACTCTCCATATTTAGAGTTTTTAAAAATGAAAATCCTACATTTGATATATATCTATAAAAAAACATGTTTTTATTTTGGATTCTTTTAGAAGATATCTAAGAAATTTTTTATTTTTTGTTACTTCATTTTATTTTATTTTTTGTGGAATGAGTAATATTCAGAAAAATAACAGTAGAATTTACTCATGATTGTCTATCGCACTTTTCTGTTAATTTTGGTTACTTCATTTTATTTTATTTTTTGTGGAATGAATAATATTAAGAAAAATAATAGTAGAATTTACTCATGATTGTCTATCGCACTTTTCTGTTAATATTGTTTTGCTTAACAACATGTTTAAATACTTCCGGATTTTGTATTAACGTTTTTTTTTGTTGTTGGACAGGATTACAATATCAATTATTGTATGGAAGAAGCACATTAGCATCTACAATTTTATGTGTTTTTATTTTAAATTTTAATCACTGATTTAAATTTGATCAAAAACCTTTTTACGTTCATTAGAATTGTAATTGTAAATAGTTATTAGGGTTAGTTTAATTATTAATATAGTTTGGAATTGTAATTAGGATTAATTCAATTTTAAGTAGTGTAATTGGACAATGGACATTAGACAATTTTTTAAATTATGGTTGATTTAATTTTGTGATGAAATCGTGATAGACAATGCATATCTCGATGTGATTTTGTTTCAGCTTATTTTTTTTTAATTTTTATTCAGTATATAATAAATACTTTATGTTGTACCCATTTTTGATGTGTTTTTGAAATATTATGCGATTTTATAAGATTTAGTTCGATTTAGTTAAGAAAAAAAATACGATTTTATTAGATTTAGTTCGATTTAATTAAGAAAAAATCTTGCATGTGATTGGTCAAAAATAAAATAAAAAATATTTTCTTAAAAATCTTATGTTTAAGTTTGATAATATTACCAAAAATAAAGAAATTGTGGGACCAGAATCAACCAAAGGTTCCGGTTAATGAGAGCGCTCGGAAAAACTCTGTTTTTATATAGAGAATTTAGGTTGAGAACAAGGAAAAGACCAACTTTCTTCAGCAAGTAATGTTTTCTCTCATCAAATTATTGGACGACGACTCTCCTACCGAACGTTTTCTTGCCAAGTTTATCATTGTTTCTTCATCTTTTGTTGGTCTCTATGGAACACTAGAAATTCTATTCCCATGGATTTTTACTGATAAAGTTTTGGTTGAGGTCGCCACCAATGTGGATCAAATGAAGACCGATGAAACAGTTAAGAAGTTGATTGAGGCGTTATCTAACAAGATGGCCACTAGTACTGCAGTGGAGGAACTGAATGTAAAGATGGGGGAGATCCTTAGCAGTATGAATGGTAACAAGGAATTAGCTAGTAAGGTTAGCAACTTGGAAGAGGCGAACAAGGTGTTGGTAGACAAGATAGGTGCCATGAGTGATAAATTAAACAGTATGGAGGAGGTAAACAAAAAGCTCAAAGATCAGCTAGCTGCATTGTCCAAGAATCCCTAGGTCAGATATGAAATGAAAGTAAAACTGAAAGAGAGATGGAGATGTCCATCCTAGTGTGCTGGTGGAGGTTTTTGTGTTTATCTATTTTATCTTCCCTAAAATCCTAGATACTATTGTTCTTACATTTTCCTTTGGGTTGTCTTTTGTCTCTGATATGGTGGGATACTTCTTTTAGCTATTTTGGTTTTTAACTTTATCGTTACTATCTTACCAAACATAATTTTCTTGTATGTTGGATCTTCATTTTTTTTGTTGAATTATTAGCTGATGTAAAGGGAACTTGGCTCCTGTTTTAAGTGGTAGCCTTCTAAGTAGATGCTTTTAGGAATGTTTTCTAGTTATCCTGGAGCTTGCAATAGGGGAAGTAAATTGTTCCGAAAAATA
The DNA here is from genome assembly GCA_023531105.1 of Papaver atlanticum. Lineage (NCBI taxonomy): Eukaryota > Viridiplantae > Streptophyta > Magnoliopsida > Ranunculales > Papaveraceae > Papaver > Papaver atlanticum. The sequence goes on from JAJJMB010000948.1 coordinate 2,388,685, forward strand.
GATGGTTGTAAAAGAAGGAGAATCCTAGCCTATGATTGCCTTCAATGCTTAAACTTTCGACTAATTTTGGAAAGAAACTGCCATTAATTGATTAGGTCTATTCGGTATGGCCATTTGCAATCGGGTGTATTCATGAACTAACCTAGATCCTGGTAATTAGGAATTTCATTTCTTGCTTATAGATTGTTGAACTTAAGTAAGAACTCAATTGCATTAATGGAGGAAGATTTTAGGCAAGAAAAGGACCTAGGTATGTGCAGGTTCTGTAGTTGCATCTTTTTTGATATGCAATCCTGTAATGTGCAGGTGCTGTAGTTGCATCTTTATTTTTCTTATAGGTATTTGCAAGTTCTGTAGTTATGTATTATTTTGATATGCAATCCTGTAATAGGTTTTACTCGTTTTCTCGGTGAAAATGTTGTAGAAAGATTATTCTAGTTTGTTCAACTAATGCCTAAAACTTAATTATTTCTTAGGAAAATTATGTGTGTGTGTTTACCCCACAATGTCATCGTTAGATAAATTGGTCTCTCATTCAAAGAGGGAGATTCTCATGAAGGTGGGTTCTTCGCCTCTGGAAAACCCGCTAAAAAGTGGACTTACTGAGGCATAATCTACTAGTTCAACTGGTGTTATTTGAACACTGGGTTTCTTTACATAGTTTGAAACTAGTTGTGAGATTTTTGGGCAGATGTTTTTTCTTCATCCTGTTATTTTAGCCTTTTGGCTTGTTTTATTCCTGTTTAGTGTTTATTTAAATTTTTAAGTAGGCATTTCTGTCCTCACCTATTGCAGTTGAACATCTATTACTATTCAAAAACAAAATTTATTTGATGCAATTTTTTTTTTGGTATGCTCAAATAATACATAGAGCTAAAATGTTTCTTAGTTTTTTTTTTCTTTTTTGTTTTTTGTAATTATCAAATGGAAACTGTAGATTTTCTTTCCTAGATTTGGTTCTGCTATTTTCCTACATTAACATTATTCATCTGATCAAAGATAAAAGAACTAAGCATCTTAAGCTTTGTTGATGAATTTTAGCAAGTTGAGAACTCCCATCTCTCAGGTCTCATGTTATGTTTCCTGCTGGAGTGTCTCCTAGGCGTCAGGAGCACTTGTTCCTCGTAGGGCTCTTTGCTCTTATTATTGTTATTGTTGAGTTCTTTTAACCACAGTTCATAAGGTTTAAATATATAATGATAATCAAAAGTCTCAAAGTCTACATGAGGTTCCATAAAAAAAAAGTCTACATGAGGTTCACCAACGCTTTAAAACTGAGTTGTTCTTTACCAAGTGAACTCTCAACATTGCTCGATATTGTGCTTCGGGATTCAGAATGTTCTCATTTGTGTAAATAGATTCTCGATATTGTGTTGTGTATCTATGCCACAGAAAAAAGGTTGAATAGCACACGATCTGGTAGGTGGGTAATACATGAAAGTTTTGACCTTTATGACACTTTTGATGGCACAAATCATCTTCGAACGTTTTTTTCTCTCGGTGAAACTACATATGAATTTCTTTTGTTTTATTTAATCATATTATATGCGATCATTTTTTTCGTTATATCATCAATGTTTTTATATATGGTAGTATGGTACCCCTTTTACATAAGCTAATTACTGAGCCTAAACCAGGCGCAAATTTAGCCAGGAGACCGACAGGCGGAGAAACTGTAGTAATGCTTGGCTCGGCTTATTTGACATTAGCTCTTGCATCTGTATATCTATCGTTTTGATTGGGACCTCCGACAACTACCCCATCAAGTACATTAGGATTAGGATCAGGCTTATTCGACCAATGAGAATACACTCCTTTGCAAGCAACATGTTATGGGTTCTTCTTGAACAACACAATCGAAGATGGTCCATGGTGAATCCTATGGGGAAAATTTGTTCCAAACCGAATCACATAGCTCATATTCATTGGATTATTACCTAAAATATAATCCAATTAAGGTTGAAGAAAATTATAAAGGTCGCCTGGAGTAATTTCAGGATCGTGATATTCCCCTCCGTCTAAGATGTGGTCGGGCCACATGGATTTTGTATGTGGCCCATCTTTATTTTTTGACACCTATTTAACTAAAAAACCTGCCCCTTCCAAATCCCCTTAACTGTTTTACTTTTTCAGAAAAAGTAGGAAGTTGAAAAAAAGATAAAAGATAAAGAGTTAAGTAATAAAACTGTTTTGGAAGTCTTTTCCTACTTTATACGATGTGTCAGCATTTAAAGAGGGGCCACATACTTCGAGTATGTGACCCGACCACATCGTAGCCGAACCGGTCATATTCGATGTTCGTACCAAATTGTTAGATACTCTGCATAATTAACCATAACAAAAAAAAACTGCATCAATGCTTCAACAAAAGAAGAAGAAGGAAGAAAAAAAGGGTGCAACAATGGTGTGTTGTAGATTATTCCATTCTTGAAAATATAATAAGCTTCTTGATTCTGTTAACAAAAAGTTTCTTTAACTTCTCTAAGCACAATTGCAGATGTATTCTTTGTCGTAAACCAAATAATCAGTCTGTGGCTTGACCGTACTATCAAGCTTTCCCTGTAGTACAAGCTCTAAGAAAATTTCAACCTTTTAACATACGCAAAACCCGATGTGAAAATTGTAAAGTTTAGAGTTTCAGTTGAGTTATGTATCCAAGCAACTGAGTTTCGACTCTCATTAAATTTATGTACCCAAGTAACTGAAATTTGGGCACCGATGTCCTTATGGTTCTACAAGAACTCGCATCGCCTTGACGACCTCTACTAGGTTGTTGAAAAAGTTCCAAGTACTTTTGGTTCGTCAAACAACTGCAAGTGCAATAGGAAATAAATTTTCGTTCGTCCATACCAAAATTTATTTCTTCTTCTGGAATAACCTGCAATAACAAGAAAAGAAAATACAATTTCAAAATAAGATTACATTCACAAATTCAGAACGACAAATAGAGTAGATTTTACAAATTCCATTGGTGCAGAACCGAATCGGTTTCAATTCAGTTTGGTGCAGAGTTGTATATATATATATTTTAAACCGACTGGTATCAAGTATCTAACAACTTAATTTTTCTACTTGCAATTGTTTTAGGGTAAAATAAATATGTGTGAACTAAGGGGTAGGTTGAATTTTGTTGTGAGAACGAGAAATCAAAATCGAATAAGACTCGCCTAAACCAAGAAATAATCTTTCGGGTATTGTTTCGGTCACAAAGGAGGAAAAGGGTTGATCGTAGAGAGGAAAGTGGAGAAAGAATGAGATCAAAGTGCTCAAATTCTAACGGAAAAATGTAAGTCTCTATTGAGGTTGAGTTCAAACTTTTTTGATGTTAGACTGAGATGTCTTTTAATAGTTGAACTCACCGAGATTTCGTAAGAAGTAGAATAACTGAAAAGTGGAGAACGTGGTTGAAGTCATGTCGTAATTGTAGGGAAGACTGAGAATCACATGTCTATTATTATATCATCATTTCACTGTTCGCATGACATGATATTTTTCCCATTGTGAATATACGGTTACATTGCACGTGTTGTAGACCACAACCTTAAAGATATCCCCATATGACATAATTGAGGGCTCTTAAAAAATTAATAGCAGAGCCAAGTGTCGCTACTGGGAAATTATTAATTCATATTAGAGACTACTTGATCAGTTAACTGAGTCAAGACTCATTATAACAATTCATTAGTAACGAGCATCGAGTCTAATGAGACTAGCAAGTCTCGTGGAGACTCAGAGAGTCAAGTAAGGCATGCTAGCTCTTATGTCAAGTCTCATCAAGTACGAGTAAGCGCTAAGATACGATGACATCCTGTCACTGTTGGTTAATAACGTGCATATGGGCATGTGATGCCTCTACTAGTGAATGGTCTGAATCTGACGCATTACATCTTAAACAAAAAGTATTAGACAATAAAGTAATAGAATATTTTTGAATCATGTCAGATTTTTGTCCAACGAATTAGGTGCATGATACCTAACTTAAATAGATCCGAATAAGATATATAAATAGAACTAAACCTCAAATAAATAAAAATAATAAATGATATGGTGTATTGTGAACACAGATGTAACGATGATACCATCGAGTCCACAACCAATGTTCGCAGTACTGACTAAATATAAGAACGGTAGAAATAAATAGACACAAGGTGATAACTAAGCTTCTCTGGGAAACTCTGAGCCTGCGGGCTCGTCATTGTCTCTATTTTACGTTGCATTATGGGTACATCTATGATGGTTAAACCGATGCATAACAGAAATATATCCGAGCCATAAGTGCATAATGTAAATGAGACGATGATTTACGTGGTTCAGCACTAAGGCCTACGTCCACGAGGGGTTGGGTTTTTCACTATGGATCAGATAAGGTTACAAGTGATAGTCGAATGACTCTTGGTGGGGAACGAAGATAGAGGAAGATAAAACTCATACTTACTATTACAATCTCTCTCTTCTTAACAATAATTCTATCTCCTAAAAATTGGTCGACCCCCTCTCCTTTGGTCGAGCAGGGTATTTATAGACCTTTTGTGTGGGCCCTTCTTTACTGACACCACTGAAGCCTATCGTCTTGGTTAATGTGCCGATACCGAAGACTATCTTCGTGATTGCCCGATGCCTCCAACGGTAATATGTTGTGACGATGAGGTGCCTCCTTCTCCTCCATAGGATGTTTGACACGTATCCTATGTTCGTAGCATTTAATGCGAGTGGTTGGGCAGTCCGCACGCGTCAGACAGCTGTTAATGCAGGTGTCATCTCAGTGTCAGCTGCGTTTCATCTCGCCCGTCCGATTGGAATATGTCTCGAGATCTGACAAAGTAACTTTCTGAGTTGCTACCATGCTTCTCGTATATCTTCTTGGCACATACTCCTTAGCTCTCGAGCCATCGGATTCGATGATGGTCAGACACGTGGCTGATGGTGACGTGCAGTCTCGGATGTTTTATCGTGGCATCATCTTTTGATGCTCCCTTCATCTTGCAACGTCCACGTGTATAGCTTTCGACACATGGCTATATTTATGTGTACACAATATGGTGTATCTGACACAAACCGAGTCAGATTCAGATCACGAGGCAGATGCAAACAAACAATGCATCAGCTAGTTGTGGACTGTTTTGTTTCCCATGGGAGTTGCCACTATAATATCGCCAGCCAAGCCATCTACGAACAATGTGTCTGAACTCTGAATAAGGGGAGTCAGAATAAGGCCGGGCCAATACGGATAAATTTGAGTTTTTCTAGTAGAAGTCTTATGATAAACAGAAAAACAATAACAAGCCTCTAATGGCCGTTCTCTCTCACTTCTACCCAACAAAACCCTAGTTCTGAAGAATTCCAACAACTCCTTTTCATTTCTCATCACTCACTCACTCACAAAACCCATGGTGATAACTACTACTATATCAACTGCGTTTCAGTTCCCTAAATTACATGTTTCTCGAACCAATTGCTTCAAGAATGCCGCTTCTCCTTCAATTCTTCGTGCCTCATCATCATTAAGGTAACAAGAGCAAATTCTTTCATTCTTGTTTCTCAGATAGGGTTTACATTCCAGGGGTATGATTTTCTAGTGGGTATTGTAACAAATAGGGTTTTTATTTTAATGATTTTAGGTTTCCAAAGATACAACAAGTAAATTATAAAGTGGCATGTCCATTGATACGGCAACGGAATGCTGGAGTGGTTTGTGCAGCTGCATCTTCTGCGGGAAGTTCTTCTAGTTCAGATAGTGACGCAAATCCTTATGAGGTAATTTTGATAATTTAACTAAGGTTATACCATGCCTGGTTAAGATAGGTAAGAACTGTTTGTTTACGCAGAGTTTTTGATTATTCTGTTTTGTTTTGAAAGGTTCTTGGTGTAAGTTCCATAGAGGGATTTGAAATGATTAAGGCAGCATATACAAGAAGGCGGAGGGAGGCTGAGAGAAATGGTGATGAAGCCACTGTAGCTCGAGTATGTTACTAATCATCTCATGGCTCTATGTTTCGTCAATTATATGTTGTTGAGGAAAATGAGTGTTGTAATTAAGTTGGAGGTGTGATGATCTGTTTTTTTTTTTTCCAGTTAGAAAAGGCATATGATAAAGTTATGATGGCGCAGCTAACAAATCGGAAAAAGGGCTTGACAGTTGGTTCCTTTAAGGTATTTTTCTTCTTTGCTTTGTTATTCTCTTGTCCTTGAGGAGTGGGGGGAATACATGAGTGACTTTTAGTAAATTGCCTTACTTTTGTAGCATGTGAGATAATGGTATTTGCCTAAACCATGATGGCAAGGAATATCGTTCTATTTGTATCTATTGAGCTGCTGATTTCATTGGTTTAGTTTCAAAGTTTATAGTTCTATTTCATTGGTTTAGCTCCATCCAGCATATCGGTATTTTCTGTGCTGATACAATATCTTCTCTTCTTTACTTCTCATTACAAGAATTTTAGTTAACGTTTAGTATATCACACTGAAATTTGTGGTGATGAGATTGATCAATCAGATTTATCTCTTCTTATCTTAAACACTAGCATCTGTTTTCTGTTAATCAACTTTAATGTGTCTGTCGGTTTACATTATTGATTATGTGAAGATTCTACCCGCACAGTATTCTGCATTGCATTTTCTGGCTATGAACCATCTTATGGATAAGACACATCTAGGACAGCTAAGAGTCACTTTCATCTCCCGTGTCATGATTTTGGTTTGCTTGCTGCTACCAGTAGCTTTTTGTCTTTGATTAGCTTCCACTGATGGGTTATTACCTCTCTTCTGCCCTCTCAGTAGTGGGTTCAAAGTTAGAATGCCACTCTGCTCTTTATGGAGTACTACGTTTTGAATATTACCATAAAATGGCACATATTGACTATTATATTCTTTTAACTTGTAACGTTGAAGAAAACTGAGGAAACCTTCTCGTGATGTCTGCTTTATTAGAAAGAAGCACATTCTTTTAACTGGTAGGTGTAATCAGAGCTCCCTTCATTGCTCGATTCTTGTTACATTACAAAGTTTGAAGAGTGTTAAAATGCATTTCCTGCTGTACTTGCAATGCAAACCTAAACACTGCGCCAGAACATTGACTAAATATGGAATTTTTGTTTTCTGGGGATGCCCTGTCAGAGTAAATCCACTCCAGTATCGAAGAGAACATCCAGGATAATTTTATTAAAGTTATTATGCATAAGCAATGAGAAGTTGTGCATCAACTTGGCGAGGTATAGTTGTATACCAACATGTAACTGGTATGGAAAACTATGAGATTTATCACAACTCACCTTTGCTAGTAATAGTTCACCAGATGTCTGATGACCAAATTCCCCTAGTGTCACCCTTTTTCCATTTTCATTTGAGCTCTGTTAAATTTCTTTTCCAGTAACTATTCAAAGTTGTTGTGCACACTTGTGTGATCTTCTGTACGCTTGTGTGTATCATTTATGTGTATATTCTTTTTCTATATTATTGGCTTCAATTTTCCACCGACCTTTCTTTTTTAAATGCCGTATCTTGCAGGTCTCGAAGGACATAAAATATGCTGATAGACAACCAATTGTACCATGGGGCCCAAGGTATTTATTCTATCTTTCGGTTAAGCAGAATATCTTTGTATCAGTTGGTTGGGCATTTGGACTAAGTAACATGGGCATACAACGTTTTCTAGGCAAGTTCAGGAATAAACAGATGAAAGTCTTTTAAGAAAATGTGCGCAAATTGTTAGGATAAGGTTTTTGAGCAAGGTCATAGGCAACTTCATTTGATATAAGCTAGTTTAGATACAATAATCTCAGTGGCGGACGCACAAGGCGTCAAGTGGGGTCAGCAGACCCCACTCAGATTTAGTTTTCAGGCTACTGGAAGGCGATAAATCTTGTACTGACCCCAGTAAATGTTCTGGTGTTGACCTCAGTGAGTAGATTCTATTCTGAAAGAAATACAATTGGAGAAAAACAACGGAAGTAAATAAACATAATCGTTGGTAACAAAGGGTATTTTGATGAGTGAGTATTAGGTAGTTAACATTTTATTTGACCAAACTGTTGCTGGCTTTTAATATGTATGTATTTGATGACTCACCTTATGTACTAATCTGGGGTTCTAAACTGGCAATTCTTCTGGATAGATAGTTTTGTGATTTGCTTTGCAATATGGATCGGGAAAAAAGTCACTGGATAGATTTTAGTTTTGAGTTACATAATTATTTGTATTTGTTTTAAGAAAAGTATACTTTGATCCAATGACTGAATTGTATAAGGAATAGGGAGGACAGTTGTGAGTTCTTCCAAAATTTTCAGGCGGCCTTAGGCCGCATTTCCGTTAGTGCTTTGACCCCAGTGAAAGTCCGCCACTGAATAGTCTAGGACTGTCTTTCCATTTTATGGTCATGTAATATGGTATATGAAAGGACATAGTTGAGAGAGTTTAGCCGTTTTATAGCATGTCTAACAAGCCTTTCTGATATATAATTTTGTGGATCTAGTTAATATGTAGCTAGTAATAGCTTTGATAGAAATGTTTGAATGTTTCAAATTTTACTGAAGCGATCTCAATGTTTTCATATATGGAGATTTTGGGTAGGCCCCATAGATGAATATGTGCATGAAAATTCCTTAAATGTTTGGGGAGAGCAACTTAGAGTTTAACCTTTGTATTATCAAATGTAAATCAATTACAATTGTTAAGATTAAACCCTTCTGTCAGATAAATTTGTTCTTTTTTCCATTAAAACTTAAAAGGCATAATTAGTATCTGCTGTCAATCTTAATTAGTAATAGTATCTAGTTTGATTGCTCTTGTGCTGATTATGGACTCTGTACATCTGCAGGTTTTCGAAATCCAGTGTACAGGATATGCGAATAAACCTGGCAATATCTGCTGTTTTTGTAAGTTGCACAGAGTGCTGAAACATAGATCTCAATTCTCAACCTTCTCTTCTTCAGTTCAATTTTTACTGTTACTATTTGGGATTGGACTATGTTGTGATTGCATTCATATGTGGTTGTCGGGAAACAAAATAATGACTACGAATGCTTGGAACTTCAAGTATCAGATATTCAGATTTAGAACATTTATTTTCTCTCGTGTACGAAACTTATCCTGACTAAAAAACTCATATCATGGTTCACGGGCTTTTTGTTGTCCTTGTTCTAGAAGATATTACTCAGTACCAGTCTCTCCTTGGAGGATGTCTAGCCTCAAAGAACTAGGTGTCTTCTCTGTATGCGAAAAATGGGGAAAAAATAAATTCTGATTAGATGACATAAATAAAGCTAAGAAAGTTCTATTCAGCGAAAACAACTGTATAAATTTGGAAACGTTATATATGAACATGAGATATGTTTGAAAAAAGTTATATGGCCTTCGCTTGTATAAGAGTTGACAGTGTATTTAGATCACTAGTAGAAAATAGGCGCGTAATTTGCCCCGAGTCATGACTGCTCTGTTACAGTCAAATGCTACTGTCTTCTCTCAATTTTTCCTCTAACTAGTTAGTGATCATTGTTTTGTCGCTCTCGTCTTTGAATGGGGGCTGAATTCGTCATTGTTTTCTTGTTTTTATGTAGACCGCTTGGATAGTTATCAAACGGAGTGCTGAATGGAAGCCTCTGCAGTTTTTAGCTTTCGTATTTGTATATCGAATATTTGAGAAGTTGAAATCTTCAGAACCATCTGTTTCTCCTACATTTAATGTAAGTAGCAGTGTTGGCACAATTTTTATTTGAGTTACTTTAAGGTTTTTCATCTGCAGAAGTGCAGAACCTACTTCTATCTTGATGCTTTATTAGAATATTTTTTTACTCTTGGCTGCAGGAAGAAGGTGAGGATGAAGGGCGGGGATTGAGAATGGGAAAACGAATTCTTCGTTCCCTTTCATTAGTTTTTGGTTGTATCACTGTTACTTCACTGGTACGTGAGTCAATTTTCCGATTGGATTTACCTTCATATTTAAGACCATCCTCCATGCTGTGAATAAATGAGGTGTTAGCCATTGTTGTTTCCCCTATGAGACTAACTTTAATATGCTCTCCTAATTGTTTAAAATGCAGGGATTCACTGGTATTCTTAACGTGATTGAGATGCTTGGCAGTTTCATTCCTTCTTTCCTCTATAATAACCAGGTAACATCACAGTTAATTGACCTTGAGTAGTTTATAAACGGACAGGATATTTGAAAATCATTTCCCTAGGAGAATGTTACAGTTTATCATTATGATTTGTGCAGTCTAAAGTTCAGAATGAATCCTAGGTCCACAAAACCATCATGGGCATCAATTTGTTCATGTCTAGCTCGAACTAGTTTTCCCAGTTTACAATATACATCATTCAGTGCCGAATCCTTGACCACTTGTAATATAATTTTGAATCATTTCACTTCCTATTGGGGTGTATGATTTGAAAGTGATGCACAACTGGACCCAAAGCTGGCGATCCAGCTTGTATACATTGCACATGAGAGTTAGACACAGTAGAATCAGAACTGAATATCCAGGAACACACTGGAACTATGTAGCTGCTTAAGATCTGAACAGATGGTTTGGAACTATATACAACTTAAGGATACACATATTGCTGGCTATATCAATCTTGTTTATCAACGCATTGATTCTTTAAATCAGTTTAGGCCTTGAGGGTACTCATTGTGGCTTTTGTTGGATGTTATAAAGCATTTGTCTATCTAATCAAACTTGCAATGGTGTTGATGCAGGAACTATTTATCACCTCCGCAACTGCTGTTATGCTCTACATCTTGGCCTCATTTTATAGATGATTAGGAAATTTGTATTCTTATAAGCAGGGAAGGGTTAATTTGCAAGAGATAATTGTGGGGTTTTAGGTCTCAGTTATCATCTTTGGGGGTAAAATTTTGCGAGTGAGAGGTACCATCATTATTTCTTCAATAAAGAAACTTCCTAATTTTTGCTGAAAACCAGTTTTTAGTTAATACCCATGTACTGAACTATTGACTTCTCAGGAGAACATGTATGACGTACCACAAATATATTTTATCCTGAAAGGTTGATTTCCTCGATTGGTTCGAATGAGACTCAATGTATGTAAGCTACTCATCTAATGGGTTGGTTGTAGGTCTTGAACGATGTATTTATCTGAACTGTTTCATATCAGGTGTGGTGGTTGCACCATGCAATTCTCTTTAGTGATATATTGGTAGATATAATTCATTAGTTCAACTGGAGAAAAAAAATCAATTTTATTCCATCTTTTGGGACTATTACGCGCACCGGATACAAAAAAAAGAAAAAACAACTAAAGATTGTTGTACATCATTGTATTAGCCTGAGATCTTCAGGCAGGGTTTCCTAGCTGTATTCTTTTGGATTCTCTCTATTTCGAACCACTGGTACACCATCTTGTCTCCAGATTATCCTATCTTCACATAGTGCCTGTCACCTCCACATACAATTGATGTTCCTCATGGAGAATCCGTGCAGCCAATTCCTTGGCAGTGCCATTTGCTAAAACAGGCACAACCCTTTGAGCAAGGATACGACATAATGTTCCTCGTTAAAGTGAACAGTAGGACCTCAATACCTAGCTCCAGAAGCAATAACAGCTCTACGCACCATACCATGGTAGCCTTTGGCTTTGCCACCAAATGCTGGAAGAAGAAAGGGAGAAGTAATATGGACTGAACGGCTAAACCTTAAACCTTCACATGGCAAAAAAATCAGGGACGGGCTTAAGCTCATGTGTCATAGGCGCGTCCCATATAGGATAGGACTTGCCCTTAAGCGTATCACACGACATACACGTGACGTGAGGTTATTTTGGTTTGGAACATTTAAAAAAAAAAAACATTCTAATTGGGTTCCCATAAGTTCCTTGTTTTTGGGAAAATCTTCCGTTTTCATGTTTGTTTCTCCTTGTCTGAAAATGTGATGATTTGAAACTGAAAAAACAAAACAATCTGGTTGGATTTTGTAAAATTAATGAACGGCCAATTATTATTATTATTATTATATCATCTATGAAGAAGAAGGAGACTGTGTGTTCAGCGCCTGAGAATGATTCTACTTCTTCTTCACAACAAATCATCTCTCAGATGGAATGGCAGATCTTGTTAATTATGGAAATCTTGAACGTGACATTGAACAAGTGAGACAATTTTATTTTTATTTTTATTATTATTTATTTATTGGTTTTTTATCTATGTAAAATTCTGAATGCTGGTAGAAAAATTGGAATCATTGGAAATTGCCCCATTGATGTGATCTGTTGGTAAATTTGACTTAGAGAAACAAAACAAGATATAGATTACTCAGAAGGGTTTGCATGTTATGCTAGTGACTACAATTTTGAATCTTCTAAACCATAATATGGCTCCTTTAACAAATGTAAATCTCATCCTGTATCGATCCATAGCAACTCCATGGTGTTGTGAAGCAATTAAAAAAAAAATACATCTCTGGCATATAAAAATCAATATCTTACTCTTTGTTCATTGTTTCGAACAAACTGCATTACACCATCTAGCTTTGCAAGGTTCTATTCAGAAACAGTGTTCTCTACCTAGTTTCTACTAGTCTACATTGGTGGGTTTTTACTAGTTTCTCTTGATGCATAACAAAGCTTAATCTGACATAATTCACTACCTTTGTCTTTTTAATGACCCTTTTGGAAGATACACACCGCGCTCCTATGGTACTAGAGATAGGATTATATAGTAATGTAGGCTTGAAATGAGAAGTATTTGTGCACCTCGTTATATGAACCTCCTCGTACTGAATTGAGGTCAGAATAGATTTCATAAATGATTTGATTCATGTATATAAAAGAACATGGATTCTCTTAGCCTATTATGATGCTTAATTGGGTTATGAGTGTTTGTTGTTTGTAGCCATATACTAATTGATTGTCCTTTCTACATTTTCTTGTGAAGGCACTTATTACTTTGAAGAAAGGTACTCAATTAATCAAGTACAGTCGGAAAGGAAAGCCAAAATTTTGTCCGTTTAGAATTTCTTCTGTGAGTAACTCCCTCCATTTTGGGCTATTTTTTTTTTCTTCATAGTCTACATATTGCATTCATCCTTCCACCAGTAAATGGTTCTTTTTAGGAAAAATTTAGATGGGCTGTGCCATTTGCTCGTAAGAGTAGACATGGGTAAAGACTGGTTTCTAATAAAAAAATTCTTCTCGCCTTGTAAATCATCATTTTAGGAGTTCGGGATACAAAACTGATTTCTCATATTACCACTACAAAAATTAACAAAGTTTAGGCATCTTTTTTTCTTTTAACAATTGGTTACATGATATCCAAATATCACATGCTGAGTTGTTTGTGTTCCACATATGTTTATCTGCACAGTTTTAGAACCTGCTCACAGTATATCAGCTCTTGAATCATCTCCATTTTGGCCCCTCATGCCACAGTCAGGGTGGTCATTTATGTGATGGTTCATTTAATCCCATATATAATATCGTTACTGGTAATATTTAGGCTTCTCAAAGGCATTTTCAACCATCAAGTACTACTATGTGTTAGCACATGCTCGTTCCAATAGTATCTATTGCTTTGGATATGATTATTTAATCTTTTGGCCAATGGTATTCTGGATACATAAATGAGTTGGACTTAACAACTGTACTTGCAGGACGAAACAACACTGATTTGGTTTTCCCGTGGCGAGGAAAGGAATTTGAAGCTGTCTTCCATCTCACATATCATCCCTGGACAGAGAACCGTGAGTCAGTTTATATCTCAGTGATACATTCTGTTACATTAATTTTTCAATCATGAGTTATGCTTTAACATATCATTTATTTCTTATTAGTACCTTCTATTTTTCACCCGTTTCGGAGTTTTTACTCTTTGTTATATGTTCAGTTTAGTTTGTGTGTTGCTTCTTACACTGCAGGCTGTTTTTAGGAGATATTTGCGCCCTGAAAAAGAGTATTTATCATTTTCCCTTCTTTATAATAATGGCGAAAGATCTCTTGATCTGGTTAGTGATCGTTGAACCTTAAAATTGTAAGTTCAATAGTATTTAGTACATATAGATTATCTTTTAACCCCTGCCTGTTAAATAGATATGCAAGGACAAAGTTGAAGCAGAGGTGTGGTTTGCAGGCCTCCAGGCATTGGTTTTGACGCGTCAACGTACTAGGCGTAGTAAAAGTGATCTTTCTGATGTGAGTCCTTTTCCCTTAACAGTCTTACGTTTTTTTCACTGTGGAATTTAATATCCTGTACTCATTCAGTCATTCTCTATTGGGGGCTTTGGTGGTGAATTTTCTGCAGGTAATTTGCAATACGCACAATAATGGGCCTTCTTACTTGTTGTATTAATGGCTCAATGCAAATTACCATGTAAAGTCACTGTGGTTCCCACCAAAAGCCCACAAACTTGAGGTATTTCATCTATTTGCATCATGAAATATAGTCACGGTATACCAAGCAGAGTCATAATGTTTTAAGTGCTGATGATAGTTTTAGATGCCTCGTTCTCAAAATTTTCATCGCATTGCTTGGATGGTGTTTTAGCTCTCTCCTTAAGGTCTATCTTGGACTCATATATTGCCAGACCTTCTAGGGGCATTAAACCGAGTTTTGTGTCTGGGCGCTCTCTTGAACAGACTTTCTAGGCCCTTAACATTAGCAACGGCCGGAGTGGGAATACTATTTGTATACTTCTGGGTTGTGTCAAGTGGGGGCAAGTTACTTAGATCTGATATTGTTGCTAGCATTTGTTTATCCTAAAACTGGTAACTAACACATACCATGTTGTTACAAATATCAGTTCACTGATGGTGGTAGCCTTCAGAATTTTCGTCCTTTTGGTGCAGCGCTAGAGGTTACTTCAAGTATTCCTCGTAGTCTTTACACAAAGTCAGTAGGTGACAGTTATCGAGAATCTACTTCAAATTTCAGATGCTCGGATGTGGGGTCAGACCGTGCAAGTATTCCTCGTAGTCATTACACAAAGTCAGTAGGTGACAGTTCACGAGAATCTACTACGAATTTCCGAAGCTCGGATGTGGGATCAGACCGTGGAAGTATTCCTCGTAGTCATTACATAAAGTCAGTAGGTGACAGTTCACGAGAATCTACTTCGAATTTTAGAAGCTCAGATGTGGGGTCAGACCGTGGAAATGTTTCTCGTAGTTATTACACGAAGTCAGTAGGTGGTAGTTCACGAGAATATACTTCGAATTTTAGAAGCTCAGATGTGGGGTCAGATCGTGGAAATATGCAACCGAGAGCAAGTAACGCAGATGGTATACGAATTAGTGTTTCTAGCGCTCCTAGTAGCTCTAGTCAAGGTTCTGGACCAGATGATATTGAATCCTTGGGTGATGTTTATGTCTGGGGAGAGGTATGGTGTGATGGGAGTTTAGTTGATGGATCTGTGTCTCCTACCCTGTCAAAAGTCGATGTTCTTCTTCCCAAGTCCTTAGAATCAAATGTGGTGTTGGATGTTCATCAGATTGCTTGCGGTTTTAGACATGCTGCACTAGTTACGAGACAGGGTGAAGTTTTTACTTGGGGTGAGGAATCTGGTGGCCGGCTTGGTCATCAAATTGATTCCGGTTTTAGTCGCCCTCAACTTGTTGATTATCTGATACTCAATAATGCAGAGTACGTTGGATGTGGAGAATATCACACTTGTGCAATAACTATGTCTGGCGATGTGTTTACTTGGGGAGATGGTACCCAAAATGGTGCACTTCTAGGTCATGGAACTGACATTAGCCACTGGATACCCAAAAGAGTCTCTGGTCCTTTAGAAGGAGTACAAGTTTTATCTGTTGCATGTGGAACATGGCACACAGCACTTGTAACTTCTGACGGGAAATTGTTTACATTCGGTGATGGAGCATTTGGTGTATTGGGGCACGGCGATCGAGAAAGCGTTGCGTACCCAAGAGAAGTTGAATCTTTGGATGGATTGAAGACTGTCAAGGTTGCAGCTGGAGTATGGCACACTGCAGCAATCGTAGAGGTCATTGGACAGGCTGGTTCAAATATTTCGTCTAGGAAATTGTTCACCTGGGGGGATGGTGATAAATACCGTTTGGGTCACGGAGACAAGGACCCACGCCTGGTTCCCACCTGTATCCCCGCACTTATTGAGTACGATTTCTACCAAGTAGCATGTGGAAACTGTATTACTGTTGCTCTTACAACATCTGGCCATGTATTTACGATGGGAACTACTGCATACGGTCAGCTAGGTAATCCTCTCTCTGACGGTAAATTACCTCGTTTGGTACAAGATAAATTGGTAGGTGAATTCATTGAAGAGGTTTCTTGTGGTGAATCACATGTCGCGGTTTTAACATCAAGAAATGAAGTGCTCACTTGGGGAAGAGGTGCAAATGGAAGATTGGGACATGGAGATACTGAAGATCGAAAGGCTCCAACCTTTGTTGAAGGCTTAAAAGATAGGCATGTAAAAAGTGTATCATGTGGGTCAAACTTCACGGCGTGTATATGCATTCACAAGTGGGTATCTGGAGCGGACCAATCCCTCTGCTCTGGTTGTCGTCAAGCATTTGGCTTTACCAGAAAGCGGCACAACTGTTACAATTGCGGGCTGGTGCATTGCCATGCTTGTAGCTCAAAAAAAGCACTGAGAGCTGCGTTGGCTCCAACTCCTGGAAAACCACATCGTGTTTGTGATTCTTGCTATTCAAAACTTAAAGCATCTGAAACTGGTACCCCGTCGGCTCTTACTACTAAAAAGACGGTTGCACCTCGTCGTTCACTAGATGGGAGAGACAGGATAGACAAGGGAGACATAAGATCGTCTAGGTTTTTGTTATCTCTTAGCCCTGAACCAGTGAAGTTCGTAGACGTTAAAATGATTAAGCCAGGGATGAAATCTGAGTCTTCTCAGTCAACTCAAATTACTCAAGTTCCATCTATCTTTCAGCTAAAAGATATTGCTTTTCAGAGTCCACTTAGTGCACTTCAATTTGCTCTAAAGCCAGTTATTACGTCAGCACCTCAGCCACCACCTCCACCTCAGTCAGCAGTTCAAACACCCTCAAGACCTTCCTCACCATACTCGAGGAGGCCAAGCCCACCACGCTCTGCCGCTCCTGTGTTTTCTAAGAGCATCATTGATAGTCTCAAGAAAACAAATGAACTTTTGAACCAAGAAGTCCTGAAGTTACAAAGCCAGGTAAGTTCTCTCTCATTCACTCTTTTTTTTGGTCAAGTCCGAAATCATAAAAGAAGCATAGTTATTTACAAAGCAAATGGCATTTCAAAAGAGAAGTGCCCAAAAAAGAAAAACGAGAATAAGTTCTCTCTCTCACTAACTAACTCACTCACACGAATGTATGACAGTTAATCTTAAAGCTACTCATTTGCCACATCTGAGTTGTTATGTGATGTGTTTTAACCTCTAGGTTAAAAGCTTGAAAGTAAAGTGTGAATCTCAAGATGCGGAGGTGCAGAAAGCTCATACAAAAACTCAAGAAGCATTGTCTCTAGCTGAAGAAGAATCTTCCAATTGTAGAATAGCCAAAGAAGTAATCAAGTCAATCACAATCCAGGTACTTCCATGGCAAACGAAAAAAACAGTCTCTCTGTAGAAACCTTAACTGTAATCCACCCAACATAGAAGAATTCAAAATGAGCTTAAACTGCACAAACAAAGCTTGGTAAACCTGAAAGTTTTTAAGTTACAAAAATAACAGTGGATGCTTGATTGATATCCCATCTGATGAAATTTCTATCTTCCATCTAATTACAGCATTAACCGAAAATAAAAATATGTTCCACTCTAAATCGACTGTAGAGAATCTAATTAACCCTGGAACTGCTGTCTGAAAATTGAACTGTAAATTAAATATGTGCCTTAGTTCAGGTTGATGCCAGATATGATCTTAGCCTTGGATATAGTGACCTTTATAGCCATCTGTCAATATGTCCTTGATACGTCATGGACAGACATCATACTGAGTGTCCAATCAGTAGCAATAAGGAGACAGCAGTACTGGCTGTTGCTAATAGGGTTGCATACCGGGCAATAGCTTCTTCTACTAAGCTGGTTTTGCAAGGCTTCTTTTAGCAAGTTAGTTGTGCAACAGTTTCTGTGCTCAGTACATTTGTTGTGCGCTGATTTCTTTTAACAAGATGCTTAAGTACTTCTTATGGAATGACATGTGTAAACGCCTCTCTATCTTAGTTGCCTTCTATCTCTAACAGTACTAAAATTATGATTTCCTTGCTTTGTTGCTTAGTGGAACGACATGATCGAGAAATTACCTCCCGAGTTCAATGAAAATGAATATTTCAAAGCGTTCCATGCTCATATGGATTCTTTGCTCAAACCAAATGGAAGCCATTCTTCAGACTTCTCTTCTTC
Organism: Papaver atlanticum; assembly: GCA_023531105.1. Classification (NCBI taxonomy): domain Eukaryota; kingdom Viridiplantae; phylum Streptophyta; class Magnoliopsida; order Ranunculales; family Papaveraceae; genus Papaver; species Papaver atlanticum. The sequence goes on from JAJJMB010000948.1 coordinate 2,407,011, forward strand.
CTTGACAGCAGAGTGTGTGGAGAAGGAACAGCACCAAAGTACCTCTGATACTAACTCATCACAAAAATTGGGATACAAGAGATCTTCCAGTTCTGAAAGTGTTTCTCATCATAAAGTTGAGAACGGTTCAACATCTCAGAGCATGGAAGTGACTGAGCAATTTGAACCCGGGGTGTATATAACTGCTACCATTACCGATGGAACCAAAGTCTTCAAACGTGTTAGATTCAGGTATTTTATCAACTTATCTGTGAAGTGAGAACGCATCATGTCTTTCCCTTTCTCTTGATTGCATTATAAAAATTAGTAATAATCTCAAAAATTCAGAAAATTGATCATGATAGTGATCGAAGGGAATATATAGGGGGAGCTGTAGTTGAATGGTAAAAGAATCCACGAGTCACTGGAAAGATTCCATACATGTATCGTCTTATTAAGAATCAGGCAGAAATGAGAAATTTGTATGTTACACATCTTACACATTATAGTTTCGTATATTAAACATAATAACAAGACACTTGCATTCCTACAGCTAGTTGACATACTATTACACAAATTCATGTCATATCAGCATAGCTTACTAATAATTCATGTGTCAATATTTGTTACTATGATTTAATCCATTAAATTCCCATGTTTGTGTAGTAAAAGAAGGTTCGCGAACCAGCAGGCAGAAGAGTGGTGGAAGGAGAATAAAGATAGAGTGTTTAGGAGATATAGATCTCCAGATAAAGACAATACCCACACCAGTTCATCTACGAATTCAACACCAAAAGAGGAGGAAGAAGCCGCACCTCCACCTCCGTGACTTTAGAGTTTAGATTGAATGATTACAGTGCAAAACAATGTTTAGAATTCTTTTTCAATTCTTTATTCTTCCATTTCCTCTCATAGAGTTGTTTATACCATTTGCCTCCTACCACTATAGTACTGTACAGTAGATGAAGTGTTGATCCTTTGCCACTGTAATGTTATTATTTGCTTTGGCATGGAAATTTCCTTTACTTCTAAAGGTTGTTTTTTGGGGGGTTAACCAAACAACTTGAATTTATGGACAGAGCTACGTGCTCCTAAACAGGTGCATGATGAGGACATGCCACCAAAAAAAAGAAGAGGGAGTTTGATTAGTGGTCTGGCAGTATGAGTATCAACTAGCCATGCTAGCCGGCGCATCTTGCCTGGAGTCCAGTTACAACTCTTTATCTTCTGGCAGTATGAGTATCAATCACTCCTGAAGCATAATAAAAAGCCGGAAACTTTTCCTTTAAGCACTGGGCACACTGCTCATGCTCATTATTAATCTGCATTTCCTAGTTCATAACACTTCCAGTCTAGTCTAGCAATAGTGGAAAGAAATATTCAAACAAAATTAAGAAGAAAAACATACTGTGTTAAGAAATAACTAGCTTAAATACAAACACCATGTTCTTTCACCACGAAATAATCTCTAATGAACATAGATCTGTACATTGACACAAACATAAAACAGAACCGTTGATTCTCAAAAGGTAACAAGGATCTTCAAGTTGATTTCTTGCCTTCATCATCCACTGTTTTATTCTCAGTGCTCTGCCCTTTCAACGAATCTAACTTTGCAGCCTCACCTGCTATGACTTCAACCTGACTGCCATCAGTTGAAGTTCCCACATGAGTAGTTTTGGACACCTCAGGAGTAGTCTGGGACACCTCGGCCTCAGGAGTAGTCTGGGACGCCTCAGGGGTAGTTTGGAACTCCTCAGGTACCTTGTGGATTATTTCTGTCTCTTTAACTGCAGTCTCCATCTTTTCATACTTGGAAAGGATTTGTTCAAGACTGTCGTGAAGGTTTAAAGCTTCAAAGAGAAACCCATCGTCGTTGGTGGTGGTTTCTATCATCCTCTGTATATAAGGCTGAGATTGCTTGCATTTCTGCACCATGCTTGCCATCAGATCATCATCCTGTAATGAACATTTGAAAATTGAGCTTTGCTTCACATTCTCTATTTAGAATTCCCTGGGTACTAGGTAGTAAGGCACCTAGATTTAGAATGTCGTTTTGGCCACCAGATATTTCAGTGAGTTGAAACTAGAAACGTTTTGCAAAACCATGCTTGCTTCAGTAACCACCCAACCTCGAATAAAATATTCTAAACCTTCCAGAAAAAGTATTACCGAAGATATATAAAAAAAAAAAAAAAAATCTCGGTATAGGAAAAATGAGTGTTTAGGACATATCCAAATAGATCTATGTTGCAACTCAAATTTGGTCAAGTAAGGGTCCAGATACAACGGGTTTCCAAAATAGTGATGATCAATCTCCATCACTCCATGATCAAAATATTTATACCTGAGCATCTAACTTCTTATATGCAAACCCCATTAAGTGATGACATTTACTATTTAACCTACTATAGTAACCTGCATCTCAAGATTCATGGAGTTTCAATACAAGAGAACAAATTACCTTTTCAACGGGCTTCAGTTCTCCCTCGTTTAACATGCTAGAGAGAATTTCAATACTATTTCGAGTAATTTCGAGAAATTCTTTTTTTCCCTCTTCTGAAATACCGCCGTTCTGATATGCGATATCAGTATCTTCAAGGGTGTCCACACCCATAACAGGCATAGGATATCTTTCAGGAGGATTTAGCCGTTCTTGTTCAAGTTCTGACTCCAACGTAGAATACGGAGTTGCAGAATTTGGTTCTACATGTATCGCTCTTCCCTTCACACTCTGCAAACGAATGTAAAGAAACAAAAACGGATTTCATATCAATGCTCTTCACTGTTAGTATTAGTAGAAATTGCAAATCCATGTACAGCTCATATATTGGTTAGGACGTATTTTCTTTGTTTCGTCTCCATCAACATCAAGATTGATCGGATACTCTAAATTACTTATCTAACCATCCTACATGATGCTATCAAAGTGTATCGATGATGTATCTCACGTGTTACCTGCCATTTATACAACAACTACCCAGCATTTATACAACAACTAGGTATATGTATAACCTCCTACCAAACGGCATGTGCACGCCATCAAAACCTCGTCGCCTATATGGGTAGTTATTTGAGTAAATACCAATCCATGACAATCACATAATAACCATCCTAATATAGAAATTAGCAACATACAAAAAAAAAAAAAGGCAAACACATTTTAAAAAGTGTGAAATGATTGATTACCTCATAAGTCTGTCGAAATACAGGAAGATAAGCAAGGTCTTGAGACTCTCCCCAAGCCCTAATCAACTGCAATCCTCTCAATTTATTACTATGATGAGTCTGTGGATTATCAATCATCTTAACCATCTCATCCAAAACCTTCTCAGATGCAATTTCAGAAAAAACTTTCTCACAATTCATAGCAATAGTTTCTAACAAATCAAGACTTAATCTCTGGCTAACAGTATTCTTACCACTGATTTTCTTCTTGATAGCTCTAACAACTTCAGTACCACTAAATTCTTCAGAATTCAACCAAGAACATATCCTTAAATTCAAACCCCAGTTTGCTTCTTCTAAACTATCTGATGTAGCTTCATCTACAACTTTTGATTCTTGTGTTGGTGCTTGTAAAATTTCCTTCATTTTACCACTAACCATTCTACCCATTTGAGCTCCACTTGTTTTCAATCTTTCACCCAATCCACTTAACTTTAACTTATCCATTCTAAAACCCAGAAATGAAACCCTAGTTTAGGTTAATTTCAATAGAGAAACAAAGTTTCTGAGAAAACTTGGAGAATCGAGAATCCCTAATTTGATAAAAGTTGAACCCTAAAAATAGTTATTACAAGGAGAGTCGTCAGAGTGGAGTGGTTTTGATCGTATTTTGAGGGTCTCTTTCTTTGAATTGGCCTTTTCTCCCATAACTATGTCACGACCAGCTTTAACATACACGTGTTCCGCACTAACAGAGCTGTCAGGTCCAAGGTTTTGACCATACGAGAGACGAGAAAGATGAGTGGTATTGGTGCCCCTACGCATCTGTAACGGTAGGTATTGACTTATACGGACCCGTATCGGTATCCCTTTGTACGTAGATTGCACCATGGATAGTGTCACATGCTCATTTAATCTCCTAGAATTTTCATGGGACATGACCGACAATGATTGTGGTTCAGTGAATCAACTTCACCCAAAATCACTCAGCCTTGCATACTTGCATCAAAGTACGCATCTGTCTTCACTCATAAGGCATTGGACAACGGAAGTCTTTTCTTCTTTCTCTCTAACTCTTCATGCCCCCATAAGCATAAGAGGTTCTGCCATGTACTTAAACAATTCTCAAACAAGATCAGCAACTTAATGAACACAAAGAATACTGCAACAAACCCATTTTATTGCACTAAAGGAAGATTACAAAACTCGTCCATCACATGGACCAAAACAGGCCATTCACCCTCTTGGTGAATGCCTAAAATACTCTTTACATTAGTGGTTCTTCTCTCAATTGAACAACACTAACATTATAGATTCCTAGGCTATTTATACTAACTAGGACCAGGCCAAAACTTATGTGCAACCGCTTGCACAAGCATTGGACAGCCAAGTGTCCAAGTAGTTTCCATAACCGCCAACTTCAACTGCCACCTTTTGTGTTGTCACGCCAACTGGTGCCACACCTGTTCTTGGTGGTTATGAACACTCACAAATGGTTATAAACTCCTTTTATAACCGTTCTCCCTTGTCTCACACATTTGGCATGCTTGTAAAGCCAATAACCAACTCCGAACCGTCACTTGAGCCATATTGCACCACTGTTGTGCTTTACTGGACTTGGCCTCTGTATTGCGCCACTACTGTGCTTTACCGAACTATTGCACAACTGTTGCGCTACAATCATCTCGCCACTTCCTTAGCCCATTCTGGTTATCTGGTGCCATATGCTTCACTTCGCCAATTTGTTTGACAATAGCAATGCCACTCTTGCATTACTAGCTTGTTCGCATTGTTCAAGCTTTGGCCAGCCTTGAACTAATGCCATAGACCAACTCTTGGCCTATTCTACCTTCTTTCATCATCCTTGAGTTTGGGCCAACTCAATTCCATGGATATGCCTCAATGCCAACATTGCATGTTGCATCTGTCATTTTGGCCTCGTCTTGCCTTTCCCTCAATGAAACCTCATATTGTTGGCCAATAAGCTTCATTACTTAGCCAAATGTCTTTACAGTGCAACGCCACTCTTGCGCTTCACTGGCCCTGCAGGGTGCCACTATCTTAGTGCTTGACAGTCTATACAGTATACCGCTATTATGGCTTTGCATTGCGCCGTTATGGCTGAACACTGACTTGGCATGCAACACTGTGACGCACAATCATTATGCTCACTTGTCGGACCGGTCATAGATAGATACTTTAGAGCAGTTCTCAATTTCTCATGGACTCAACAAATCTTTGATTTGTTCATTTTAATACCATTATGGACTTAGGCTAAGGCTAAGTCCTATGGGTGCTAATCTAGCGGCTAGATTAGCAATCCACGTCAGCTAGGGTAACCTCCTAAGTCCTATGGGAGTGCTAATCTAGCAGCTAGATTAGAAGTCCACGTCATTTGGGACCACTGTCCAGCGTTGTTTGGTTCAGCGCTTTAAATCTCAGCCGTTAGATCAGAAAATTAATCTCCCAGCGCTGAACCATTCAGCGTAAAGGTCACTTTTTGAGTGCTGAACCATTCATCACTTCAATCTCGCTGCTAGTTCAACTGCGAGCAAATGCTAGGAGAGAGAATTAGTGTTAACAAATAGGCCACAATTTTTTTTTGAACTGCAACACTTTTCTACTAATTTAGCCCATATGACTTAGCCTAAGTCCTATGGGCTAGATTGAGCTGCTAGATTAGCAGAAAAGTGTTGGAAATTAGCCTAAGAGATCTATCTCCTATATGACTTAGCCTAAGTCCTATGGGCTAGATTGAGCTGTTAATCTAGGACTTAGCCTAAGAGATCTATCTCCTATAGGATTTAGCCTAAGTCCTATGGGCTAGATTGAGCAGCTAGATTAGCAAAAAAGTGTTGCAGTTCAACAAAAAAAAGTGTGGCCTATTTGTTAACACTAGTTCTCTCTCCTATCATTTGCTCGCAGTTGAACTAGCAGCGAGATTGAAGCGCTGAATGGTTCAGCACTCAAAAAGTGACCTTTACGCTGAATGGTTCAGCGCTGGGAGATTAATTTTCTGATCTAACGGCTGAGATTTAAAGCACTGGACAGTGGTCCCAGATGACGTGGAATGCTAATCTAGCTGCTAGATTAGCACTCCCATGGGACTTAGGAGGTTGCCCTAACTGACGTGGATTGCTAATCTAGCTGCTAGATTAGCACCTAGGCTAAGTCCTTTGGGCTAGATAAAGCTGCTAGATTAGCATAAAAGTGTTGCAGTTCAAAAAAAAAAGTGTTGTCTATTTGTTAACACTAGTTCTCTCTCCTAACATTTGCTCGCAGCTGAACTGGCAACGAGATAGTAGCGTTGAATGGTTCATCGCTACAAAAATTACCTTTTCGCTGAATGGTTCAGCGCTGGGCAATTTATTTTTTGATCTGATGGCTGAGATTTAAAGTGCTGAACCAAACAGCACTGGGTTGACGTGGACTGCTAATCTAGCTGCTAGATTAGCACTCCCATAAGACTTAGGAAGTAGTCCTGGCTGACGTGGACTGCTAATCTAGCTGATAGATTAGCACACCATAGGGCTAAGCTTTAGCAACAAAGAAAATATCTGGGCAAACGAGCAAATTTAATAGTTTGTTCATTGTGATTCTTGAGTTGTCGCGCGTCTCGTCTTAAACCACGCGGTTCATCATCAGCCGCTAGCGGATTTAGTAAAGCCGCGCAGTCTCAGTAAATCCATTCTGATATTATTCATCGAACGGTTTTAATTAATTTCTTTATAGATTCAGCTCATTTCAAACTTAAAATTCACACCTTCTACACCCTTTATCTCTAAATTTCTCAGTTTCATACCATCTCCATATTCATTTTTTCCTAATTTCAAACACAGTACTCAAAATATCCCAATCTATCAGAAAATTTTCCAAAAATCCTTTTCTACAACAAACGTGGCATCCCCCTCATAACAATCACAACAACAAACACAACAATCACAGCAACAAACGCAACAAAGATCCGGTCGAGTCTGTGGTGCCAAGTTTATGATGGATGAAGATGAATCACTTTGTATGAATTATGTATTCTTTACAGTAGATAAAATCAATGGTTGCCAGCGGGAAAAAAATACGTTTTATGCAAATACTTTTCAAAAAAATTGTGAAGAAACCGGTAACATCCATGATCGCGATCCCAAAGGGTTGTCTCATCGTTTTCATGCAATTAGCAAGGATGTTACTGAATACGTAACTTTGATCATGCAAATGTTCTGATGCAAAAGAAGTGGCGAAGGTGAATCATATGTAGAGCGAAGATGTCGAGAAGAGTGGCAAAGAACCAAAAAACTGGATTCCAACACGAAAGTTGTTTCAATATTCTGAGGGTGCTTAACAAATTTAATCAATACTTGTTGGAAGGTAATCAAATGCCAACAAGATCACCCCATGGTTCAATTTCACGGGATTTTCAGAATGGTGCACCTGCTTCCTCACCAGTTGGAAAAGCATCTCCTCGTGTTGGGTCTCCAATTAGTCAGGAACAACACAACACCAATATGGATGTTAACACCAATGAAAAAGAAGAAGATGAGGGGGTGTTAAGGCCGTAAAAGCAGCGAGAGACGCAACCCAAAGGTTAGCAGAAGGATGTTCAAAAGAGTTCAACTACTCCGAGCACATGGAAAACGACCGCGTAGTCGAACAAGATAGAAGCAGGGACCGGGACTTGGTAATAAGGCAACTTAGAAAAAGTCATCTTTCACGAGAACAACATTACAGGGATTCTAACAAGAACAAGTTATTCTCCATGAACACAGCAGTAATGAATTCACAATAACTTAGGTTATGGGAGCAGGAAGTAGATAGGGTGGAACAACAACTGAATGAATAACGAAACCAACAACCTGTCCAGTATGAGAATGAGGAAGATGATGTCAATGCCTCTGAAGAAGATGGAGATGATTACTATCTTGATTAAATGTACTAGCTATTTTCAATTATAATTTAGTAGTAAAGAAATTTAGTTGTTAAGTTTATTTTAAATGTACTGGTTTAGCTTAAATTAGTGGAATGTTTTTAACTTATCAATTAATTTAAACTATCTCACTAGATTACATCGTATTTAAAAGTACATAAATTACTTAAAACACAACTAAAATAAACAACATTTAATTGAAAAAGACTACTATCAGCCTCAGTTTTAACAACCACGACCGCAAGAGGGTGTTTTTGTTCTTGATCCCAATCATCCTTTTGTGACCCAAAAGTGCTTAGTTAGATCTTCCCGTAGTTGTCCATACAATCCCCGGTTCTGGATTCTGTCCGTGGAAAGTCTATATTCTCTTGCAGGACGACCATGCTGCACTACAAGCCTCAGCCTCAAATCTCCGTCTGTAAAACTAGTCCATGTTGGGTCGCGTCTGGTTTCCACTATGACCATGTTATGGAGAATAATGCAAGTTGCCATAATTTTGTTCATTTCTTGAAGATAAAAAAAAACATGTCGTCCCGGCTATCATAGCGAATTTCCTTTTCAAAATGCCAAAAGCGTGTTCAACATCCATTCTCAGTGCCATTTGCTGGCCGTTAAAGTACTTCATATCCTTCACAGTCGTTGGTCCAAACCTTGTCTGACTATAAGCTTGAACCAAAGTGGACCATTCTAGATAGATCCCGACTGCATGATAATACCCCTGAGTTTACTCATGACCGTTGATGGTGAAATTACAGTGTGGCGCGATCCCATGCTTAAGATCTTCAAACAATATCGATTTATGCAAAACATTGATATCATTATATGAACCCGTGAGTCTATAAAAAGCATGGCAAAACCAACAATCATAAGTAGCCGAAGCTTCCTATATTACAGTTGGTTTTGGATAGTGGCCCTTATATTGACCTGCCCATTCAATCGGACAAGCTTCTCATTTCCAATACATGCAATCAAGACTACCTAGCGTTCCTGGAAAACCCCTCTTTGTGTTTTCGGCAGTGATTCTATCAACATCTATCTAAGTAGGTTCTCGTAAGAAAGTTGGACCAAAATGCTCGATTATTGTTTCGTTAAAGATTTTGAGATACCTAAATGCGATTTTTTTCCTATAAGATGTATTCATCCGTGGAATCCACTGGTACCCCATAACATAGTATTTGGAGTGCTGCAGTGACCTTTTGTTCATGACTAAAGCCTCGTACATGTCATGCATCATACTGATAATTAAATAGAGGTTGTACCTGACAAAGCTCAGCAATAATCCTTAGAAACAAGTTACGGCCTATGCCGAATCGGCGCTGAAAATCCGCATCGAAATACACACATCCATGATTGAAGTAATTATTCATCATCTTGTCGTGGTAAAAATGTCGATCTCGCCACGTCCATCTTCTAGTCATAACATCATGTGGATCTAAAGGCTTTGGAATCATTCCTGAATGTAATTGCAACATAAAACTTCGCCTCCTTCTATCCATAATTGCGTCTTCAACCATTTGACGTAAAAGCTCTACATACATTTTTTTTTCTCTTCTTCATACAAGGTTTCATCCATTTCCATATCTTCCTCATAAGAAACAAAATCAGGATTCATAGTTGAAAAATAAGAGAGATTGAAATTGAGAGAAAATAAGAAAAGATTGATTGGATGAATGATTGTTGTGATTTTTGAAGGAGGAAATCGAGTAGTATATATTTGGGGGAAAACTAGATGTTCCGGTGACCGTTATAAAAGTAACCGTTGGCGCTAAAGCCGCCAACGGTTTAAGACTGCCCCTGGCTGACTTTATACTGCGCGGATGTTCTTAATTCGCACGTCTCATCATGGTCCGTCAACTTGCATTTACCATAGCGGAAAATCTACTTTGCCTATCCACGTGGCTTAACAAATTTCTTTTCAAAGTGATTGCCATAGGAACTTCCCTTACTAGTTTGTATTATTCTGATACAGACTAATACGATGGATGTATTAAAGAAGGTATACTCTCGTTTCTGGGAAAAGATACCATTACATATTTTTTTTTCTATAACTAATCGTTTCTAGTGATTTTTGTCGCTCTTACAGTTCAAATTGAGTACTTTCAGCGAGTGCAGATTTGCTCAGAGGAGTAAATCTGAAATGTTGTCTTTATGTATTTTTAGATTTAGGTTTTATTTTCCAGTCTGCTTCTTCTTTTATCTTTTTTGAATGTTCTTTCAGTTTTAGCGGTTGTTTATATTTAGTGTTCTTTCTGCTTTCCAATTCCTTGTCCCCAATTTGTGGCATTTTTTGTGCTTTCTGATATTTCTTTTTGCACCTTCATGTCATTTGTGAATTTAGGTATATTTTAATAGAGGTTGAAAAAGCGAGGGTCTAACAACCACACCCAATATTTCGTTCGGCAATCTGTATGGACTAACTCCAATATAATTCAAAGAGAATCAATAGACAGTCAGACTCAATCAAGGAAAGATATCCAAGAGTTATATCTCTTTCTCAAATCAATCAACAAATCAACAGGATGGAATCCGTGAACTGATTGGTATGAGAATAACTTGAACGGTACCAAATGAAAAAGCGGGGGTCTAACAACCACACCCAATATTTCGTTTAGGCAATTTGTATGGAATAACTCCAATATATTTCCAAGAGAATCAACTAGACAATCATACTCAATCAACAAAAATACATCCAAGAGTTATATCTCTGTTTCTCAATGTAATCAGCAAATCAAACAGATAGAAATCTGTGAGCCTGATTATTATGAGAAACAACTTGAACGATACCAAAGACCAATATTCAAGTGTCAATCAATTTCAATCAACAACCAAAGGTTGGATTTACCAATTGATTGAACTACGCACAACCTATGATATTTCAATTATATAAAAAATATACTGCGGAAAAGAAATAACACAGACACCAGAAGTTTTGTTAACGGGGAAACCACAAATGCAGAAAAACCCCGGGACCTAGTCCAGATTTGAACACCACACTATATTGAGCCGCTACAGACTCTAGCCTACTACAAGTTAACTTCGGACTGGAATGTAGTTGAGCCCTAACCAATCTCACACTGATTAAGGTACAATCGCGTTCCTTACGCCTCTGAATCCTAGCAGGACTCTACGCACTTGATTCCCTTAGCTGATCTCACTCACTGCTACGACCCAAAGTCGAAGACTTGATAAACAAATCTGTCTCCCACAAAAAAGTCCATTTGAATAGATAAATCTGTCTCCCACAGAAATACCTACGAAGTTTTTGTTCCGTCTTTTGATAAATCAAGGTGAACATGAACCAATTGATAATCCGGTCTTATATTCCCGAAGAATAGCCTAGAAATATCAATCACCTCACAATAACTTAACTATATGGTAGTAGAACAAGTTATTGCGGAATCACCAAGAATGAGACGAAGAGCTTTGTGATTACTTTTTATATCTTACCTACCGGAGATAAATCTCGAACAAATCTTAGAGAAGATAGTACTCAATACGATAGAACAAAGTAAGATCAGAACACGCAACTACAGAGAAAATAGCTGGGTCTTGCTTCAGAATCCCAATGAAGTCTTTAAGTCGTTAACCTATAATGGTTTTAGGAAAAACCTAGGTTAAAGGAGAATCGACTCTAGTCGCAACTAGTATCACACAGGAGGTGTGGGGATTAGGTTTCCAAGTTGCTAGAGTTCTCCCTTATATAGTCTTCAAATCAGGGTTTGATAACTTTGGAACAAAGCAATCAATATTTACCATTAGATGAAACCTGATTTAAGATACAAGCTAATATCTTTCAATCGTTAGATGCTATTTAGCGTGTTACACACAAATGAAATATACCTTCATTTAGATATGGGTAACCGTACCTAAACGTGTATATTGAGTTGGCTCAATAACAGTTAACCGAAGTTAATCATATGAACACTTTTGTCTTAACCATGTTCATCTTAACACTTCTAGATCAATTGATAATCAAATGAATCTAATTGTGTTACTCATAGATATGTTCAATTGTTTATATTCTCATAGAAGTATACAAGACACAATTGAAGCAAAATCGGATTGATCCAAAAGAATCAGTTCATGAAAATTTTTGCCACGGTTTGCAAAGATTGCATTCCTTAATATATAAATATATTTGTTCATGAGTATGAAATCACACTTAACCGATTTAATAACTTGAACCACTTAAGTCTGGAAACGGGTACGCAAACTTTAGTTCTGGATATTGATCACAAGCCGACAGTTTGCAAACAGGTACGCAAACGTTAGCTCCGGACCGAACTCAGTTGAAACCGTTTTCGAACGGGTACGCAAACTTGGTTCCCGGACTTCAACAGTTAAATCAGTTTGTGGACGGGTATGCAAACTTAAGTACCCTGACTTAAATAGTTGAATAAGTTTGCGAACGGGTATGCAAACTTAACTTCCGGTCCTGAATTCAAACTAGACAGTTCGTACACTAAGTACACAAACCGTAATGTATCCAGACATAGGTTTTATCTCTTAAATCTCATTTCAATCATTGAAACTGTGAAGACCCTCAAGATCGTCAACGTTATTTGACTGTTCTAGCAATGGTTAAGTGACGAATTAGCCGATAATAACTCGATTAGTTAACATAGATTTAATTAATATGAATTAATCTAAGAAACGATATATATACGAAATTAGTACCATTGGATAGATCTCAAAAAGTTACGCAGAATGGACTACTCGAACGTGTCATTCGGACATCGGACGAAGAAGATATCATTGGTTTTGTTCGAAAGGGTAAAATAGTCTTTTGCAATTTAGCAGACCTGGCTGCCCTTATCTTTTGGTCGGGTGCCTTTTTTATTTTGGTCGTGCTTATCCCCATTCTAGCCGAGAGGGTAAACTTATTCTCATTTCTTTCTTCTCCTTCTTTCTTCTTCTTCTTTATTCTTTTTCAGTTTCTTCTTTCTTCTGTTCTTCTTTTCTACGAGAGATTTATTGATTGAGAGTGAGGATGAGAATCATTTCGAGAGAATCAATTGATGGGGGAGATGATGAGGCTGTGAATCATAAAGGATAACAAGTATGGATTGTTAGGGTTTCTGTTTGAAGTGATGAATCAGTGAAGAATATAAGAAACTAGGGTTCATAGATTTGGTTAGTATTATGAAGATCTAGAAGATGAATATGAAGATATGGTTAGATTGAGAAAAATGGGTAGATGTTTAAATGAATTATTGAGGTAGATTCAGTGATGAATTGAAGAAATCAGTAATTTAGGGTTCTGTGAAGAAAAAGAAAAGAGGATTAGAGTTTTGAATTCGATTTTAGGCTTGCATGGGATTAGTAGATAAATAATTGAAGGGTTGTTGTTAAATTGATGTAGCTAAGTCGTTTTGGTGATTAATAGAAGGATTATGGTTCATGAGAGTTTCAAAGAAGATTTAGAAGAAGAATTTAATAGTGGTGTTGGGATTTACTGAACTCATGAAGTTGAGGAAAAGAAATCAGAGGAGATGAACTAGATGGTGCTTGAGTAAATTGGTTTGAGGGTGTATCTTGAATTACACAGAATGAAAATGAAGCAGGGATTGAATTTTGTTTTAGAATGGGTATTTGAGATGAGTGGTAGGGAAGAAGATTTAGTGTTTGAAGTGAAGAACATGCATATGTTACTGGTGTCATTACACTTGAGTGGAACTGTTGATGTTGAGATTCACAGCTGTAGGGGTCATTGGAGTTACAGTTATTGGAGTTTGAACTGTGCAGGTAAATGGAAATAAAAATGAAGTTGGAATTATGGGTGGTGAAACTGATGTTGGGTTGAGATGGATGTTTTGTCATGAGAATGTGCTGATGCTATGAGAGTTGTACAAGATTGGGGTTGAGGTTTAGATGAATTGGTTGTTTGTACTAGGGATATGGTGTAGCTGCAGATAGTGATGATGCCGCTATGGCTGAAGTGATGATATGAGTAAATGTTGACGTTGCAGAGAAGAATTGAAATAATGATGAACTGTAGATGTTGCTGGTGGAGATGGAGATTGAATTTATAGGGTTAATGATTGCAGTTGAGGATGTAATGGTGGTACATGTACAAGGAGATGTTTTGGATATAATTGGTGGCATCTCTTATGAGTTTAATTAGTTGGATTGGTTGTATCTACTAGGGAATTGAATGTGCAGATGAAGAGTGTGGCAGAGATATCTGAAGTGTAAATGGAACTGAAGTATTGAGTTGTGCTATGTGAGTTTGCAGTTAATGAGTTGGTGTCGTTGCTGTGAGAGTGTAGTTTGTAAGGGTGGTTATAGGGATTAGCTAGTAGCTCCGGTAGCGGTTCGTATCTGATGTTGCAGGTAGGCTGTGTTATCTTTGTAAATCAATTTTGAATTATAATTTAATGCAATGAATAGATTGAAAATGAAATTGAACTTGAACTTGAGATAGAGTTGTAGAGTTAGAGTTGCAGCTGTGTGAGAAGAACCTTTAGCCTGTTTGACTGAGATTATTCAGTATGACTCGGTTATGTTATTGTCTGACTTAGATCATCTGACTGAGTTAACTCAGTCTAAACCAGACTCAACTCACTGAGTTGACTCGTGTGACTAGTTCGTTGACCAGTTGACCTAAACCAGGGTTTGACCCTTTGACCTTGACCTGGTGACTATTAGTCGACCTTTAACCATCAGTTTGACCGTTAGAGAATGTTAGTTGACTTAGATGGACTGGACCTTAGGTTAATGGGATGGTCTAGTGGACTTGGGATTAAGACTAGTTATCCTATGTTGCTGAATTGGACCGCTTATGGTCTGAATTAGCCTTTGGTTCCTTCTACAAAGTTATGGATATTCATAAGACTTATTTAATGGACTATAGAACCAACCTAATTGAAATAGTAAACTTTAGCTATGCTAAAGATAGAGAATCAAAAGGTGTAAAATAATAAATGGGATTAAAACCATTAGATAAACTTGTATGATTCTTGTGTGAGCCATCTTGGCTAGATTCTTAGAGTTCTTGTGTGATTAATAGTTAGTCTTTATTAACAATGATCGATTTAAAGGATGAACCAGTGGATCGTGGATCTCGAGGTAGGCGTGGCTTGTCATCAAAAGAGGCAGGAATTTACGTTTAACTCTTTTATGATTATTGTTGTTTTCTTTTACAAAAGTTTATGTTTAACAAATTCATGCATTCTCTGATTGTGTATTCCATGTATTGTTTAGTTTTAAATTCCGAAAGTTCTGTTGATTCTTTTAATCTTTCCATGTCTTGGGAAGGAATTGTAATGCTTTGTTTGTCTTCATGAATGTTTGGGAAATAAGAATTTCCATTTGAATGCTTGGGAAATAAGAATTCCCATTTGTGGTATATAGGATACTGCTCCTTCATTTATACCTACTTACTTTCATCTTTTATGCACTATGGCTAGGGCGATACACCGTAATATTACCTAATGAATGTGGTTAGCACAAATATTATACATTGTTTGACGAAGAAGTTAGTTCCATATACATGATTGATTATTTCTGTGACTTGGTTGTCTTTTAATGTTTAGGAAAAGCATGTATTATTTTTCAAATCATTTAAGTGATTACTTGAAAGTTAAATGTTATTTCTACTGGCACCCCTTTTAGGGATGATGTGCTCACCCATTCCCACTTTAGTTTTTGAGACAGATCAGAGTTGCGCAGCGGAAGCTTCGAGGAGTTGAGTCCGTTAATTGGTTAACTTTTGCTATGTTTATTATGTTGTATATTCTATTTGTAAACCATATGATTATTGTATATGTATCATTTAAGTAAATGATTTAGATTCTTAGTACCTCTTTATTTAGTTAATCTCTTGGATTAGTCAGCTGCTAGCTTTGGGGGCGCTACAGAAACATTCTTAGAAGACGACAATAGCTGTCTCACACAAACTATTAGCTTATAAGCAATTTTTAAGTAATCGAATGACCAATATGAAATATTCCGAGTCTACATAAAATGACTGTCTCACACAAATCATGTAAGATGTTACTAGGTGATTTTCACATGATCATCTTTTGACTTTCGTCAAGAATAATGATGAGCGTAGTTAAAGAAAAAAGCTTTCCAACACATATTTCGAGAAAAATATAAGCGAGTTAAACTCAGCTCGAAATATCAAATGTGTATAATGTAAAGTCTATATAGTTATACGACTTTTGTCTCAATAGGAGATAGAATAGAATAGACTTCTGAGTGATAGATGAGTTCAAGTCTCCACATACCTTTTGTTGATGAAGTTCCACAAGCTCTCCTTAGTAGTTCTTCATCTCAATCGATGAACACCGTGAAGTCTAAATCTCAACTACACATTCTATCCTAATCCGAGACATAGCTATAAGTAGACTAGAAATCAAGACTTATAGTTTTGACAACTAAACTTGACAAACAAGCTTAAGATAGCAACGCTTGCGAGTTCGACCGAGCAGTGCTCTAACAATCTCCCCCTTTGTCAATTTTAGTGACAAAACTATTAATACATATGGATTACAAAATAAATAAACTTTGTAGCTTCTCATCCAAATGCTTGATTTCCTTGGTTCTTCAACATTCCTTGAATTCTTCGTTACTTCCAAGTACTCCAGTGATTCTGAATGTGACTCAGCATCATAGTTGTTGAAGATCCATAGCCATAACAATAATTCCACAAGATTGTTTTCTTATTGTTATACAGTGTGATAGTATTATTACACAATATCAAAGTTCAATTGTATCACATCTTTGACAATAATTCTATGGTGATATGTATCACTCCCCCTTGTTCAATACTTCATATCACAATGAAAACCACTCCCCCTTACATAATGATCCGTAAACCATATGTATATGTAGTGTGAACTACAAAATAATTCTCCCCCTTTTTGTCAATATAAATTGGCAAATGTACGAAAACTAGCGGGATCATAATAAAATTCTCAAAGAGATACTTCATGACTAAAAGAGAACATATCAACTTTGTTTCGATGATTTCCCATAGTCGAAACTTAGTGTATTCATCAAGGAGTTTATAAAGATACAAGATAACTCCTACAATATTCCACATCCGCACTCCCCACAAAGATTTAGCAATTAAGCACAAGTTCAATTAAGAACTCTCCCCCATAAAATGTCATTCCCGAAAGAACAACAAGAGCAACCTTACTTTTACAAGAAAAGAATGATTTCTTTGGACATTAACAAATCACATGAAACATGAATTTGTATCCAAAAAACTCAATTAAATTAACAACAAAGGAACCTTAATGATTAATTTATTCATAAATGCTCAACATAAGAAAACTTATGGAGCCATATAGTACTTTCACATAGAAGTGGATCAGGGAAAGATCAATACTGCGGAATATTCAAAAGATTCATTCTATTTTTCATCAAAATTTGCATAATGATACCATAGACTTAATCTTTGACATAAACATCAAAAGTTCATTCTATTTTCCATCAATATTTGCATAATGACATAATAGACTTAACTTTTGACATATATGGGACAATCATAGTTCACGGACGTAAACACACATATCCCATAACATTATTTGCAATATATAAAGATTAATAATGCAAAATCATCTTCCAAATAATTTAGAATTTAAATAAATAAATCTAAACATTGCAAGATGAAAATCGTTGGCAACAGCTATGTGTAATCACAATATTTGCTATTTCTTATCCTTCTTAAAACACAAGAATAAATTCTCATAAGAAGTTTCCTAGAAACATGATAAGAGAAAGAGAAGCTAATCACCATCTCCATCGGACTCCAACCAAGAGGTTTGAACTTTTTTCATTTCTTCCTTGATCTCTGGAAACTTTGTGGCAATCACATGTAATTGTTCTTGCACATATTTAACCTTGGAATTGATCTTACGCACACCCTTGCGAATTTGATGAAGAAGACTCAAGGTGGTAGGATCACAAGAACCATCAAGGGAATCACATCTTTGTCTTTTGCAAGCATTCGTCTTCATTCGTTTGAAAGTAATCGAATAATTTTTTTTGGGAGTTCCAATAGAATTGCCAATGGGAGCAATGGAATGTGCACGACATATTTGATCAATGAAGCATGGAAAGCCTAACTTCTTGTTGGATGACGTCATCGAGATCATTTGACGAATGATAAATCCAAAAATATCAAGATCTTGAGCACCCGATTCAAGGAAATATACTAACTCCTCAAAATCACGACTCCACCGAGAGTTCTCAACCGTGGAGGGACAAAGATTAGAAATGCCAAGTTTTCCGAAAAACATCAAAGCAAGACTAAGATCATTGGTAGGAAGTTTCCCTTCAAACCATTCAACATTCTTGCCACAAAGACCATTAGAAATGGTTTCATAAGATGGTCTTTCTCCTCTTGGTCTAGGAATGTGAAAATTACCCAATTAAATTTTGGTAATCCTTGAAATCAACTTTCTATCGACAAGAATCATTTTTATGTGAATCATAGTCTTGAATTCTAAGTCATCAAGATCAACATCATGGATGTTAGGAAAAAAGATTCTTGTGAGAGAACCAAAACCTTCACCAAGTCCATCAAAGATGCTACCAAGATTGTATTTCTCAAAACGCATCAAATCTTTTTTATGACCACTTTCCTCTTCCAATTTTATTTCTAGAATGAAACCACTAGAAGAATTGTTTTTCCCAAAGGTTTTACTACTAGAATCATTGGTGAATCTAATTCTAATAGAATCTTGGTCACTTGGTATGTTCATACCCATACAAGAAGAATTATGATTGTTTGCCATCTTCTTTGAGATCCTATCACCATTATTAATTTTCCCAATTAACCCTAAAAAAAAGAGTAATAAGAAAGAGAAAAACCTTACTTGATATGCTCCTTGAAAATGTTGACAAGCCTTTGATCCTTTTGAACCTCCAAAGGAAGATTAATGGAGATGGTGCGTGACAGTGTAAGGAACCACGTACTACAAAATATATCCTGAGAAGAAAAGAAACTGTCAAGTTAGTTTTTCTTCGGGAAAAATAAATTTCAAAGACTAACCCACAATACAAAGACACAAAATAAATCAAACCGTTACTTGCCCCATTTCAAGTTATGTACAAATAGGGTGGAGCCAATTTTGTTACCAAGAGGCTAGATGAGCAGAGGAATCCTCATGCATCTTCTTCGGTCGATATTTGTGAACTGTACCAGAAGTATAATCAAAGTAATGATGATACTCTGGGTTACTTGAAATTTTTGACTCCTTTTTCTTATGATTAAAGGAAGGGTTTTTCCAACAACTGGAATTTTCAAAACCACCAGTAAAAATCTTTTTATCGATTTTGAACGAGTTATTGCCAAAACTCGAATGTATGTCATGAATGACAGAATCGATTTTTTTTCCAGTACAAACCTTTTCCTTAATCGAAATTAGTCATTCAAAAGATTTAAAAACGTTTTCAAAAGCCATAAATAGACTTTGTCAATTGATCCATCACGATAGTATTCCTCAAAAAGATTGATAAGCAGTCTAGAGAGGTTCCATATCCTTGAGATTTTATTCACACGTTTCTTGCAACGAACCTTTTAAAGGAATCTTTAATTTTTCCTTTGGATTGTTTTCCATCATCTAAGATTTCTGACGTCTTGGGTGATGTGAGATTATCTTGAAAGACCAAAGGTCTAGAGAAGAATAAACTCTGAACAATCTTTGAGGATTTCTGGCATGCGTTACAGATGCACAGAACAAGTTTACCAAAGTGATTTCCCATAGGGACAGTCTTTAGGATCAAACAAACACAAACTTATTAGGTTTATCGTGTTTGCCTGCTCTAATACCAATTAAAAAAGCGGGGGTACAACAACCACACCAAATATCTCATTTATGCAATCTGTATGGACTAACTCCAATATAATTCCAAGAGAATCAACTAGACAGTCAGACTCAATCAAGGAACATATATCCAAGAGTTATATCTCCGTTTCTCAATGTAATCAGCAAATCAAACAGATAGAAATCTGCGAGCCTGATTATTATGAGAAACAACTTGAACGGTACCAAAGACAAATATTCAAGTGTCAATCAATTTCAAT
Source organism: Papaver atlanticum (assembly GCA_023531105.1). Taxonomy (NCBI): domain Eukaryota; kingdom Viridiplantae; phylum Streptophyta; class Magnoliopsida; order Ranunculales; family Papaveraceae; genus Papaver; species Papaver atlanticum. The sequence goes on from JAJJMB010000948.1 coordinate 2,427,119, forward strand.
CAACAACCAAAGGTTGGATTTACCAATTGATTGAACTACGCACAACCTATGATATTTCAATTATATAAAAAATATACTGCGGAAAAGAAATAACACAGACACCAGAAGTTTTGTTAACGAGGAAACCACAAATGCAGAAAACCCCCGGAACCTAGTCCAGATTTGAACACCACACTGTATTGAGCCGCTACAGACTCTAGCCTACTACAAGTTAACTTCGGACTGGAATGTAGTTGAGCCCTAACCAATCTCACACTGATTAAGGTACAGTCGCGATCTTTACGCCTCTGAATCCCAGCAGGACTCTACGCATTTGATTCCCTTAGATGATCTCACTCACTGCTACGACCCAAAGTCGAAGACTTGATAAACAAATCTGTCTCCCACAAAAAAGTCCATTTGAATAGATAAATCTGTCTCCCACAGAATTACCTACGAAGTTTTTGTTCCGTCTTTTGATAAATCAAGGTGAACATGAACCAATTGATAATCCGGTCTTATATTCCCGAAGAATAGCCTAGAAATATCAATCACCTCACAATAACTTAACTATATGGTAGTAGAACAAGTTATTGCGGAATCACCAAGACTGAGACGAAGAGCTTTGTGATTACTTTTTATATCTTACCTACCGGAGATAAATCTTGAGCAAATCTTAGAGAAGATAGTACTCAATACGATAGAACAAAGTAAGATCAGAACACGCAACTACAGAGAAAATAGTTGGGTCTTGCTTCAGAATCCCAATGAAGTCTTTAAGTCGTTAACCTATAATGGTTTTAGGAAAAACCTGGGTTAAAGGAGAATCGACTCTAGTCGCAACTAGTATCACACAGGAGGTGTGGGGATTAGGTTTCCCAGTTGTTAAAGTTCTCCCTTATATAGTCTTCAAATCAGGGTTTGATAACTTTGGAACAAAGCAATCAATATTCATCGTTAGATGAAACCTGATTTAAGATACAAGCTAATATCTTTCAACCATTAGATGATCTTTAGCTTGTTACACACAAATGAAATATATCTTCATTTAGATATGGGTAACCGTACCTGAGCGTGTATATTGAGTTGGTTCAATAACAGTTAACCGAAGTTAGCCATATGAACACTTTTGTCTTAACCGTGTTCATCTTAATACTTCTAGATCAATTAATAATCAAATGAATCTAATTATGTTACTCATAGAGTTGTTCAATTGTTTATATTCTCATAGAAGTATACAAGACACAATTGAAGCAAAATTTGATTGATTCAAAAGAATTAGTCCATGAACAATTTAGCCACGGTTTGCAAAGATTGCATTCCTTAATATATAAATATATTTGTTCATGAGTATGAAATCATACTTAGCCGATTTAAGAACTTGAACCACTTAAGTTTGAAAACGGGTACACAAGCTTAAGTTCCGGACATTGGTCACAAGCCGACAGTTTGCAAACGGGTACGCAAACGTTAGCTCCGGACCGAACTCAGTTGAAACCGTTTGCAAACGGGTACGCAAACATGTTTCATGAACTTCAACAGTTAAATAAGTTTGCGAACGGGTATGCAAACTTAAGTACCTTGACTTAAATAGTATAATAAGTTTGCGAACTGGTATGCAAACTTAACTTTCGGTCCTGAGTTCCAACAAGACAGTTCGTACACAAAGTACACAAACCGTAATGTATCCAGACATGGGTTTTAGCTCTTAACTCCCATTTCAATCATTGAAACATTCTTAGAAGACGACAATTGCTGTCACACATAAACTATTAGCTTATAAGCAATTTTCAAGTGATCGAATGATCATTACGAAACATTCCGAGTCTACATCAAATGACTGTCTCACACAAATCATGTAAGATGTTACCAGCTGATTTTCACATGATAATCTTTTGATTTTCGTCAAGAATAATGATGAACGCAGTTAAAGCAAAAAGCTTTCCAACATATATTTCGAGAAAGATATAAGCGAGTTAAACTCAGCTCGAAATTTCAAATATGTATAATGTAAAGTATATATAGCTATACGACTTTTGTCTAAATAGGATATAAAATAGAATAGACTTCTAAGTGATAGATGAGTTCAAGTCTCCACATACCTTTTGTTGATGAAGTTCCACAAGCTCCCCTTAGTAGTTCTTCTTCTTCAATCGATGAACGTCATGAAGTTTAAAGCTCAACTACACATTCTATCCTAATCCGAGACATAGCTATAAGTAGACTAGAAATCAAGACTTATAGTTTTGAAAACTAAACTTGACAAACAAGCTTGAGATAGCAACGCTTGCGAGTTCGACCGAGCAGTGCTCTAACAGTCTTTAAACGAGCGGTCGTAAGAGATTTCACTTAATTAGGATACTTTCCTCTCTAAATAGACGGCTCCACTAGAAATAACAAGAATGAAGTTTACATGGTTCTTAGGATAGTTTGTTAGAAATGAAAACTTAGGTATTTATAAACCAAGGATGTTTGGACACCAAGGAATTTCCAAAACCGAAAATATTATCAAGTTAGACATATGAACATTTTTGTATTAACCACATTCATCCAACACTTCTAGATGAAATATGATGATCAATCAACCATGAAAGATAATCAAATAAATCTAATTGTGTTACTCATAGAGTTGTTCAATTGTATATATCTCATAAAAGTATATAAGAAACAATTGAAACAAAATCGGATTTGATTCATGAGAATCAATTCATAAACATTAAGCCACGGTTTGCAAAGATTGCATTCCTTAATTTATTAATATATTTGTTCATGAGTATGAAAACATACTTAACCGATTTTAGAACTTTAACCACTAAGTTTTCAAACGGGTACGCAAACTTTAGTTCTGGACTTTGGTCTTGTCCAGTAGTTTACAAACCGGTATGCATACTGCTGTCCCGGACCTAACTCAGGTATAACCGTTCGCATACTGGTATGCAAACTTGGTTCCCGGACTTTAACAGTTAAAACCGTTTGCATACTGGTATGCAAACTAGGTTTCCGGACCTGAATCATACCAAAACAGTTTGCATACTGTGTTGTATCTAGACAAAGGTTAATTGTTCTAAACTCCCATTTCAATCATTGAAACATCCTTAGAAGACGACAATAGCTGTCTCACCCAAACTATTAACTTATAAGCAATTTACAAGTGATCGAATGATCAATACGAAACATTCCGAGTCGACATCAAATGACTGTCTCACATAAATCATGTAAGATGTTTTAAGGAAATTTTCACATGATCACCTTTTGACTTATTATTTAGTTTCCAACAAATAAATTGTTTCTAACTAAACTCGTCAAGAATAATGATGAACATAGCTAAATAAAAAAGCTTCCAACACATATTTCGAAAAATATATAAGCAAGTTAAACTCGGCTCGAAATATCAAATGTGTATAATATAAAAGTCTATATAGCTATACGGCTTAGTCTCATTAAGAGATAGAATAGAATAGAATAGACTTCTGAGTGATAGATAAGTTTTAGTCTCCACATACCTTTTGTTGATGAAGTTCCTCCAAGCTCTCCTCAGTAGATCTTCGTCTTCAATCGATGAACGCCGTGAAGTCTAAAGCTCAACTACACATTTTATCCTAATCTGAGACATAGCTATAAGTAGACTAGAAATCAAGACTTATTGTTAGAGCATTGCTCGGTCGAACTCGCAAGCGTTGCTATCTCAAGCTTGTTGTCAAGTTTAGTTTCCAAAACTATAAGTCTTAATTTCTAGTCTACTTATAGCTAAGTCTCGGACTAGGATAGAAAGTGTAGTTGAGCACTAGACTCCACGGCGTTCATCGTACAAAGATGAAGCACTACTCAAGGAACTGGTGGATCTTCATCGACAAAAAGGTATATGGAGACTTGAACTTATCTATCACTCAAAAGTCTATCTACTCTATCTCCTATCTTGAGACAAAAGTCGTATTGCTATATAGACTTCGATTATACACATTTGCTATTTCGAGCCGAGTTTATCTCGCCTATCTATTTCTCGAAATATGTGTTGGTAAGCTTTCGCTTTGGCCAAGTTCATCTTTACAAGTGACGAAAGTCATGTTGATTATTTTAATATCTTGAAAATTGCTTTGATGAAAAATAGTGTGTGAATAACCTCTATCTAACATCCTCTAAGAATGTTTCAATGATTGAAATAAAGAGTTTAGAACATGTAACCATCTTTGGATATAAGCATATAATGTGTTCGCGCATTAGTGTATAAGTCCAAAACCGGGAACCAAATGTATGCATACTTGTGTGTACTAAATGGTTGATGGAGACTGGGTAAGTATGCGTACCCATACGCATACTGGCGGAAGTTCACGTCCGTGAATTTCTACTGAGTTTGGAAATAAAAACCAACTCAATCCGGTTACCTAAGTATGCGTACCCATACGCATACTGGAAGAAAGTTCACCGTGAATTTCTGTTGAGTTTGGAAACCAAAACAAACTCAAATCCGGTTACTTAAGTACGCATACCCGTACGCACACTTAAGTGTGTTACTTTCTAAAATTGGTTTGTTCATGAACTAAAACATTTATATATTAAGGAATGCAATTTGCAAACCGTGGCTAAAATGTTCATGAATCGATTCGAGTGAATCAAAACCGATTTTGCTTCGATTGTGTCTTGTATACTTCTATAAGATCTAAGCAATTGAACAACTCTCGAACTAGTTCATTTGAGTCATTTGGACTAGTTATGGTGAAGATGAATAAGGTTGATATGAAAGTGCTCATATGGCTAACCATTGGTTAACTACTGTTGAACCATCTAGGTGTACATGTTTAGGTTTTCATCTAACGGTGAATATTGAATGCTTTGTTACCAAGGCAACTTAGATTGCAAACCCTGATTTGAAGACTATATAAAGGAGAACTCTAGCAACTGGGAAACCTAATCCCAACACCTCCTGTGTGATACTAGTTGTATAAGCTAGAGTCGATTCTCCTTTAACCTTAGGTTTCTACCGAAACCCTGTAGGTTAACGACTTAAAGACTTCACTGGGATTGTGAAGCCAGACCCAACTATTTTCTCTGTAGTTGCGTGATCTGATCTTGCTGTTTCTATCGTGATTGAATGCAATCGTAAGATTGGCTTGAGATTAATTTCTCCGATAGGCAAGATAGAAAAGTAGTCACAAACATCTTCGTCTCATCGTTTGTGATTCCGCAATATCTTGTTTCGCTAGTCGATTAAGATTATTGTGAGGTGATTGATAATTTTAGGCTGTTCTTCGGGAATATAAGTTTGGGTTATCGATTGGTTCCTGTTCACCTTGATTTATCAAAAGATGCAACAAAACTCGTAGGTATTTCTGTGGGAGACAGATTTATCTATTACTGTAGACTTTTTTGTGTGATACAGATTTGTTTATTAAAGTCTTCGACTTTGGGTCGTAGAAACTCTTAGTTGTGGGTGAGATCAGCTAAGGGAATCAAGTGCGTAGTATCCTGCTGGGATCAGAGACGTAAGGAGCGCAACTGTACCTTGAATCAGTGTGAGATTGATTGGGGTTCAACTACAGTCCAGACCGAAGTTAGTTTGTAGAAGGCTAGTGTCTGTAGCGGCTTAATACAGTGTGGTGTTCAATCTGGACTAGGTCCCGGGGGTTTTCTGCATTTGCGGTTTCCTCGTTAAGAAAACTTCTGGTGTCTGTGTTATTTCTTTTCGGCATCCATATTTTGTTATATAATTGAAATATCACAGGTTGTGCATTTGAATCGATCAATTGGTAAATCCAACCTTTGGTTGTTGATTGAAATTGATTGATCCTTGAACATTGGTCTTTGGTACCGTTCAAGTTTATTTCTCTTGTATTCAATCAGACTCGCAGATTTCTATTTGTTTGAGTTGGGATTGAATCGAGAAATTGAGATATAACTCTTTGATATACTTTTTATTAAGATTGAGTCTGACTGTCTAGTTGATTCTCTTAAAAGTATATTGGAGTTAGTTCATACAGATTGCTAAGCGAAATATTGGGTGAGGTTGTTAGACCCCCGCTTTTTAACTTATAGTTTTGATAACCTAAACTTGACAAACAAGCTTGAGATAGCAATGCTTGCGAGTTCGACCGAGCAGTGCTCTAACAATCTCCCCCTTTGTCAATTTTAGTGACAAAACTATCAATACATATGGATTAGAAAATAAATAAACTTTGTAGCTTCTCATCTTACATGCTTGATTTCCTTGGTTCTTCAACATTCCTTGAATTCTTCGCCACTCCAAGTATTTCAGTGATTCTGAATGTGTTCAACTCAGCATCATTGTTGTTGAAGCTCCGTAGCCATAACAATAAGAAAACAGTTGTTCTCAATTATTGTTATACAGTGTCATAATATTATTACACAACAACAAAGTTCAATTGTATCACAACTTTGACAATAATACTACGGTGATATGTATCACTCCCCCTTAGACAATACTTTATCACACAATGAAAACCACTCCCCCTTACATAATGATCCGTAAACCATATGTATGTAGTGTGAACTACAATATAATTCTCCCTTTTTTTTGTCAATATATATTGGCAAAGGTACGAAAACTAACGGGATCATAATGAAATTCTCAAAGAGATAATTCGTGACTAAAAGATAACATATAAACTTTGTTTCGATGATTTCACATAGTCGAAACTTAGTGTATTCATCAAGGATTTTATAAAGATACAAGATAACTCCTACAATATTCCACAGCCGCACTCCCCACAAAGATTTGGCAATTAAGCACAAGTTCAATTAAGAACTCTCCCCCATAAAATGTCATTCCTGAAAGAACAACAAGAGCGATCTTACTTTTACAAGAGAAGAAAGATTTCTTTGGACATTTTGATACCTAACAGAAACAAAATACAACTACTAGAAACAAATGTGGAATTGAAACAACACTTCACTGAAACTTCAAGCTTTTATCGCCCAAAAGATATAGATAAATCCATGGGCAAAAAAAAGCTAGAAATCTAATGAACCAAAACAACACCAATAGACTGCCGTAAGTGTTGAAATGTAGCAGTATCTAGAGGTTTGGTGAGAATATCGGCCAATTGTTGTTCGGAAGGCACAAATTCCATGTTAATGATACCATTTTCATAGAGATCTCTAATAAAATGATACCTGATGTCGATGTGCTTAGTTCTTAAGTGTTCAACAGGATTCTCAGTGATGCGAATCGCACTTGAGTTATCACAAAGATCTTCATTATTCCAGTGCCAATTCCATAATCAACAAGCATTTGTTTCATCCATAGAAGTTGAGTACAACACGAACCTGCAACAATATATTCTGCTTCACATGTTGAAAGGGATTGTGAGTTTTGTTTCTTGCTATGCCAAGCCACAAGATTCAACCCTACATAGTAAAAAACCCCAGATGTACTCTTTCTGTCTTCCATGCATCCTGCCCAATAAACATCTGAATAGGCAGTAAGATCAGTGTTAGTATCAAAAGTATAAGATAGACCATAACCGATAGTGTGTTGAATGTATCGCATGATCCTTTTTGCAGCTGCAAGATGAGATTCCTTTGGATTAGCCATAAATCTAGCACAACAACCAACACTAAAAGCAATATCAGGTCTAGTAGCTGTAAGATATAAAAAACTTCCAATGATAGATCGATAATTTTTTTGATCTACATTGATTCCTTTCTCTTCCCGGTGCATTTTACCAGTGGTAGGCATAGGGGTCAGCTTTGGAGTTGACTTATCAAGACCGAACCTTGTAACAAGATCCTTAGCATATTTTTCTTGAGATAAGTAAATTCCATCCTTGTGTTGTTGAATTTGTAATCCTAAAAAGAATTTTAATTCACCAACATTGCTCATTTCAAATTCCCTTCCAAGAGAGACTTGAAAATCTTTTGTAAGTTTCTCGGATGATGATCCATAGATGATATCATCTACATAAACTTGAGCAATGACCACATCTTTCCCACTCCATTTGGTAAACAATGTTTTATCAGCTCCGCCTCTCGAAAAACCTTTCCTAAGAAGAGAAGTAGTTAGTTTTTTGAACCAGGCACGAGGTGCTTGTTTTAATCCATATAATGCCTTTTTGAGCTTAAAGACATGATCTGAAAAATATGGACTTTTAAATCCTTTAGGTTGAGCAACATAGACCTCTTCCTTTAAACATCCGTTTAAGAATGCGGATTTTACGTCCATTTGAAATAGCTTAATCTTGAGAAAACAAGCATGAGCTAATAACAATCGAATGGACTCAAGGCGTGCCACATGAGCAAAGGTTTCGTCAAAATTGATACCTTCAATCTGTGAATATCCCTGAGCGACAAGTCTGACTTTGTTTCTGACAATGGTGCCAAATTCGTCTGACTTGTTCTTGAATATCCATTTGGTACCAACAATATTTATATTGGAGGGACAAGGTACGAGCTCCCACACATCTTGTCTTTGAAATTGATTTGAATCTTCATGCATTGCATTCACCCAGAAGGGCTCACTAAGAGCTTCATCAATATTCTTCGGTTCTACTTGCGATAGATAACATCAAAAATTGCAAATATTTTGAAGTTGTCCTCTCATCTTAGCTGTAAAATCTTTACCTCCAATAATACTGTTAGTATCATGATTCCTTTGAACCCATAGGTGCCGTGGAGGAACACGTTCATGTTCAACAGGAATACCCTGACTTAGGGCTTTTCTCCTCGTCACTAGAAATGTCAGGATCAGCAACTGTTGGAACAACTTCTACTGATTTTGGGATTTCTTTGACTTTCTTAATTATCTCTGTTGGAGGCAATTCAGCTGGAGGATCATCATGACCAAAATTGATTATATCATCAATGATAACATTTGTTGATTCCATCATAACTTGGGTTCTAAGATTATTTACTCGAAAACCACGACTGTCAGATGCATAGCCAAGAAAGATACCTTCATCGCTTTTCGAATCAAATTTTCCTTTCTGTTCTCGATCTTTTAGAATGTAGCACTTACTTCCAAACACTCTGAGATAATGTAAGTTGGGCTTCTTACCATACCACAACTCATAAGGAGTATTTAGGGTCTTTGACCGTAGATAGACACGGTTGATCAAGTAGCATGCTATAAAAACAGCTTCTCCCCAAAACTTTAACGGTAAGTTTTTGTTATGGAGCATTACCCTTGCCATTTCCTGAATGTTCCTATTCTTCCTTTCTGCAACTCCATTGGCTTGTGGAGTAATGGGTGGTGAGTATTGTTGAATAATCCCTAGTTTATCACAAAATCCAAACACCTTAGTGTCCTTGAATTCAGTTCCACGGCCGCTTCTAATTTTCTTTAGCTTGCGACCATGTTCGTTCTGGATTCTATTAACAATAGTCTTGAATTCACTAAGGGTTTCATTCTTATGAGCTAAAAATGCTACCCAAGTGAATCTGGTGTAATCATGTACCATAACTAAAGCATACTTCTTCCCAGCAACAATAGGTTGTTGAATAGGACCGAAGAGATCCATATGAATTAAATCAAGTGGAGCTTTAGTGAGAATATCTCGAGATGATTTATGTGGAACTTTTTTTTGTTTACCCTTTTGACAGGCACCACAGACACCATAAATCTTAGCATTTATTTTGGGAACACCTCTAACTAGTTCTTTGTTGATGATCTTAGTTAGAAGGTGGTAATTGATGTGACCAAAACGTTCATGCCAAAGATGTGTATATTCCACCTTAGTCAAATTGCAATAATTATTAAACTGAGTATCTAAGAGATAACATATATTTCTGCCACGAGTTCCCTGAAAAATTACTTTTCCAGTATTGTCTACAATGTCACATCCATTCGCATTGAAGACAACTTTATGGCCTTTGTCACAAATTTGACTAACAGAAAGGAGATTAGCAGTCATACCTTTAACGTATACGACATCATAGATTTCAGGAATGCCAGGTAGTTTGATCATCCCCTTCTTGCTTATGTAGCAACAACTCCCATCTCCGAATGTTACCGGACCTCCTTCAAAATCGCTCGAATTCACAAACCACGAAAGATCTCCAGTCATGTGTCGGCTACATCCACTATCAAGAAACATTTGAAAGGGTGATGTTGATTTTAGAGCTAAAGCTCCCATACTAACACTACTATCCCGTTTGGGTTTTCTTGTTAGATTTGTACACTTTTTTAAAGCAGTAAACAGTTGTTCAGCTTTGTTGTGAAGATTACTAGCAACCTTTAAACTTTTCTTGAAAGGTTCACATGTATTTTGAAAATGATCACAAGAACCAAAAAACATACATGTACCAACATATTTAAACTCATATGAGAAATTATGAGTCACATCAGGTTTCACAAACCCTAAACCTCGCTTATCTCATGACTTACGATAATTCTTCAGGGAAGAATTAAAGGAATTTCTCAAATCCATTGAAGATACTTTGACAGACTTCAAATCCTTATTTTTTGCAATTTCTGCAACATGATCAAAATTGATCCGGATTTGTTCATCAAGCTTCTTCTGGAGATTAACTACCTCTTCAGAACATTCTCGAAGATCAGAGTTTTTGATATAAATTTCCCAATGAAGACCATCAATTTTCCTTATCAATCGTTGTTTCTCTCGACAAATATTTTTCATGATTTTTTCTGGATCAAGACACTCAACCTCATCGATGGTTTCTAGAACACACTCAAAGTTGAGTAGATCTAAACCTGGTGAAGCGTTTATAGAAACTTTACTGTCCATAGAGTCAGATTGCAACAAACACAGATTTATGAAGTCTTAGCGTGTTTGCCGGCACTGATACCAATTGAAAAGCGGGGGTCTAACAACCATACCCAATATTTTGTTCAGCAATCTGTATGGACTAACTCCAATATAATTCCAAGAGAATCAACTAGACAGTCAGACTCAATCAAGGAAAGATATCCAAGAGTTATATCTTTTTCTCAAATCAATCAGCAAATCAACAGGATGGAATCCGTGAACCAATTGGTATGAGAATAACTTGAACGGTACCAAAGACCAATGTTCAAGTGTCAATCAATTTATATCAACAACCAAAGGTTGGATTTACCAATTGATTGAACTACGCACAACCTGAGATATTTCAATTATATAAACAAATATAATGTGGAAAAAAAAACCACAGACACTAGAAGTTTTGTTAACGAGAAAACCGCGAATGCAGAAAAACCCTGGGACCTAGTCTAGTTTTGAACACCACACTGTATTAAGCCGCTACAGACACTAGCCTACTACAAGTTAACTTCGGACTGGAATGTAGTTGAGCCCTAACCAAGTCTCACACCGATTAAGGTATAATCGCGTTCCTTACCCCTCTGAATCCCAGCAGGACTCTACACACTTGATTCCCTTAGCTGATCTCACCCACAACTAAGATTTTCTACGACCCAAAGTTGAAGACTTATAAACAAATTTGTCTCCCACAGATAAGTCTATTCTGATAGATAAATCTGTCTCCCACAGAAGTACCTATGAAGTTTTTCTTTCGTCTTTTGATAAATCAAGGTGAACAGAAACCAATTGATAATTCGGTCTTATATTCCCGAAGAACAGCCTAAAAATATCAATCACCTCATAGTAGCTTAACTATATGGTAGTAGAAGAAGTTATTGTGGAATCACAAAGAATGGGACGAAGAGCTTTGTGATTACTTTTCATAGCTTACCTATCGGAGATAATTCTCGAGCAAATATTAGAGAAGATAGTACTCAATACGATAGAAAAAGTAAGATCGGAACACACAACTACAGAGAAAATAGTTGGGTCTGGCTTCACGAATCCAAAATGAAGTCTTCAAGTCGTTAACCTATAATGGTTTTAGAAAAACCTAGGTTAAAGGAGAATCGACTCTAGTCGAAACTAGTATCACACGGAAGTGTTGGGATTAGGTTTTCCAGTTGCTAGAGGTCTCCTTTATATAGTCTTTCAAATCAGGGTTGCCTACAATCAAAGCTGGGTTAGCTTAGAAACAAAGCATTCAATATTCACCGTTAGATGAAAACCTGATTTAAGATTCAAGCTAAGTTTGCTTAAAACCAAAGAAATATCTCTCCACCGTTAGATGGTCTTAGCTTGTTACACATAAATGAAATATACCTTCATTTAGATATGGGTAACCGTACCTAAACGTGTATATTGAATTGGCTCAACAATAGTTAACCGAAGTTAGCCATATGAACACTTTTGTATTAACCACATTCATCTAACACTTTTAGATCAAATATGATGATCAATCAACCATAAAAGATAATCAAATGAATCTAATTATGTTACTCATACAGTTGTTCAATTGTATATATCTCATAGAAGTATATAAGAAATAATTGAAAAAAAATCGGATTTGATTCATGAGAATCAATTCATGAACATTAAGCCACGGTTTGCAAAGATAGCATTCCTTAATTTATTAATGTATTTGTTCATGAGTATGAAAACATACTTAACCGATTTTAGAACTTTAACCACTAAGTTTGCAAACGAGTACGCAAACTTTAGTTCCGGACTTTGGTCTTGTCCAGCAGTTTGCAAACCGGTATGCATACTGCTGTCTCGGACCTAACTCAGGTAGAACCGTTCGCATACTGGTATGCAAACTTGGTTCCTGGACTTTAACAGTTAAAACCGTTCGCATACTGGTATGCAAACTAGGTTTCCGGACCTGAATCATACCAAAACAGTTTTCATACTGGTATGCATACTATGTTGTATCTAGACAAAGGTTAATTGTTCTAAACTCCCATTTCAATTATTGAAACATCCTTAGAAGACGACAATAGATGTCTCACACCAACTATTAGCTTATAAGTAAATTTCAAGTGATCGGATGATCAATACGAAACATTCTGAGTCGACATCAAATGGCTGTCTTACACAAATCATGTAAGATTTTTTTAAGGCAATTTTCACATGGTCACCTTTTGACTTATTATTTAGTTTCCAACAAATAAATTGTTTCCAACTAAACTCATCAAGAATAATGATGAACGTAGCTAAAGCAAAAAGCTTCAAATAGATATTTCGAGAAATATATAAGCGAGTTAAACTCGGCTCGAAATATCAAATGTGTATGATATAAAAGTCTATATAGCTATACGACTTAGTCTCATTAAGAGATAAAATATAATAGACTTCTAAGTGATAGATAAGTTTTAGTCTCCACATACCTTTTGTTGATGAAGTTCCTCCAAGCTCTCCTCAGTAGATCTTCGTCTCCAATCGATGAACGCCGTGAAGTCTAAAGCTCAACTACACATTCTATCATAATCCGAGACATAGCTATAAGTAGACTAGAAATCAAGACTTATAGTTTTGATCACCTAAACTTGACAAACAAGCTTGAGATATCAACACTTGCGAGTTCGACCGAAAATTGCTCTAACAGAGGATTTTTGTACATGAGAAAAGGGGATTCATACCTTGATTTTTGAGAAGAAATGTTTTTACTCTTTGATTAGCAAATTTAAGGTAGGTTTACTAACTCATCTTCTCATCAAAATTAGTTGTGACTTCTTATATTCAAAATGATTTTTCTTCTTTCATTTTTAATACAAATAGAATAATTATTGTTGTTTTGCTAATATACATGACCAAAAATGAGAGGATACCAAGCACACCACCAGCTTTTCCGTTTGGACCCATTACACAAAACCCAATACAATTGCAAGTGGACCAACTTAATGATCCTTTATTGTATATACCGTTTATCTTTCATGTACAATCAATAGTTTAGATAAGAGATCCGTGAACCTAATTATGTACAAGAATTCTTGGACAATTATCCAAGAACAACCTAGTATGTAGCGGAACAGTACACGAACCGAATTCCCACAAGAACAAGTTTTATAATATATATTTCAAGATACGAATTCACAAGAACAAATCTTGCGGGTTTTATACAATTTTAGTTAAAAAACGTCTAGATTGAATAATCATTTTCTTTTACTTTATTTATATCAAACACAAATATACTGCGGAAGTAAAAGTAAAGCAAGGCATAGATAATTTTGTTAACGAGGAAAAGTGCATCTGCAGAAAAACCCTGGGACCCCGTCCAGATTTGAACACTGAATCGTATTAAGCCGCTATAGACACTAGGCTACTATCAGACTTCGGACTAGAATGTAGTTGAGACTGAATCCACCCTCGAAGTATTCGGTTACAGTCGCGCTCATTACGTTTCTTGAACCTCGTAAGGCTCTACGCAATTGATACCCTTAGATGGCGTCCTTTATAGCCTAAAAGTTGCTTCAACCTAAGTGGAGACTTTTTGATATTCTGCTTTCACAAAACACCGTTTTGATTTCCTTTTAAATGTGAATCAAGGTCTTGGAAATCTTGTGTTTGTTTTGAACAATTACCAGGTAAAACTAATATCAAAACAAACTTATAGAATTAGTGTTTATACTCTTCAAAACTTGTAGAGTTACCAAATTATTTTACAACAAGAACAATTAGAATAATCTATAAATATCTTTTTAAAACTTCTTAAGGAGTTTATGAGACACCAAATACGAAGTTTTATTTCTAATCCAGATTCCGACCAACTAGTGTTGGTATATACGATATATGGATGAAGTTGATTGAAGACTATAACTTCAAAATGAAGTATCATCCAGGGAAAGCTAATGTTATGGCTGATGTAGTAAGCTGACTACCAATGAGAATTGTGGCTCCCATGATGGTACGACAGTGGAGCATGTTAAAAGAGGTTTCTTGTTTTAACATCAACATGGGTACAACTGGAGTACAAAACTTGTTCTTTGATAGTATAGTTATGAAACCATCCCATGTTGAGTTGTATAGTGGAAGATCAAGCTGATGATGAGTGGTGTAAGAATCAATTTAAGAAAATCCTGCACTTCACAGATGAGAACTATGTTGTGGGCCAAGATGGTGGGTTGAAATTCCGTGGAAAGTTATATGTGCATGAAGTTCAAGATTTGAGACGAGATATTTTAGATGAAGTGCACCGAAGCAAGTACACTATATATCCCGGTGGTAACAAGATGCATAAGGATTTGAAGCGACGGTATTGGTGGTCTGGAATTAAACGTGATATGGCTGAGCACGTTCAAATGTATTTGACTTGTCACCAAGTAAAGATTGCACACTAACACCCAGATGGTAAATTGCGGCCCTTACATATTTCTGAGTGGGAAAACATATCCATGGACTTATAACAGGGTTACCACGATCAAGTAGGGGTCACGATGCGATTTGGGTGATAGTTGATAGATTGACGAAGTTAACATATTTCCTACCAGTCAAGACGACTGCACCTGGTGAAAAACTAGCTCAGTTGTACATGAGTGAGATAATCAAGCTTCATGGTGTGCCGGTATCAATTGTTTCTGATAGATATTCATCTTTTATATTGCGGTTTGGGAGGAGTTTTCAATCATCGTAAGGGTCTTCATTGAACTTTAGTACAACCTTTCATCCTCAGAATAATGAGCAACACGCGAATAAAGTGCTTGAGGATATGTTGAGATGCACCATTATTGATCTTGGAGGTAGTTTTCAGAATCATTTACCCTTGGTAGATTTTGTATATAACAATAACTATCATTTTAGCATTGGCATGGCTCAATTTAAGGCGTTGTATGGAAGACCATGTCGTTCACCCTTATGTAGGGCAGAAGTTGGGGTTTCCAAGCTACTGGTACAAAAATTTATTCGTGAATCGTCCGAAAAGATTGTCATAATTAAGGGAAGATTGCATATGCAGGAGGGTAAGCAGAAAAACTTTGTGGATAAGAAACGTCAAGATAGAGAGTTTAAGGTGGGAGACCTAAAGCTTCTCAAAGTGTCACCTATGAAGGGTGTATTGTGTTTTGGTGAAAAGGGAAAGCTTGCTCTTCGCTTCATTGGACTGTTCCCCATTGTTGAAAGGATTTGAAATGTCCCTTACCGTCTTGCTTTGTAGGAGAAATTAGATGGAGTTTATAACATGTTTCACGTATCTATGCTTCAAAAGAATATGTGTGAAGCGGATCATCACTCGTTAATATACTATCATGATTTGGAGTTACAAAAAGATATATTTTACGAGGAGAAGACGTATATATAAGATTATTAATCGTATATAGCACGTTTTTCGAAGGAAAATCATTCCAATGGTTAAGGTTCAATGACACCACCAAATGACAAGGAAGTCACTTGGGAGCGCGAGGAAGACGTACGATCTCGTGATCCTAATCTTCTTGATAATCCGGTAAGTGCAGTTTAATTTCAAGGATGAGATCATCTCTTTTAGGGGAAAGATTGTAACACCCCTTATCCTACTATTCATGTTGATTAATAATAGTCCTAGACCACATACTCAGGGTTTGCCAAAAGGACATCTCAACATTACATCCGAAGTGTGCGTTCCATACTGCACAATCAGGAACCCCCAAAGTTCACAGTTTGTCAAGGGTCATCAAATATGACAAGCATTTCTTAGCGCAATATTGTGAGGACCGAACTCTAACGCCGGATCAGTCGGATACAAGCTTACTGTTATCAAATAAACAACCTTCCGGGTTGCCACTCGTAAGTGGGAGCTAGCCGGCCTGACAATATACCAAACAAGTGGGGACGATCAGTCACATAATCTACATACCATTCTAAACGGTCTTCCGGGTCATCAATTATCTGGTGGGTCACCATTTAAGGCATGACAAACTCACAACACTCGACTAAGTTTAACACGATTCAAGTAACTGACATAACAGTTATGAACTTTCTTCACGAGAAACAGTTGGCCCAATCTTCCAACTTATACTTTCACTTTTCCTCATTGATATGGAAAGTCTTTTGTAGTCACATTACAAATTACTTATTGATGAGTCCAATACTCACAGTTCCTAGTGTTATCTCGGAACTTGCTCTGATAATGAATTTATTAAATAAGGTTTAAGTTTAATTGATTATTATTTATAGTGGCGAAACAAAGTCCGAATAATTATCATTATTCATAGTCGGTATTCCTCGGAAAATTTGAAATCTGAACAAACCAAATTTTATTATTACTCGTTGCATTACTTTGCCTTGTCACTTGAAGACTCAAATCAACTTGCAAGTATAATAACTTTTGTTTTGTACTGATAATATATAATAGTTCTACGTTGTCAGACAAGTCTCAAATCTTATGTGTTGAAGATTAGAGATGAGAGATAATCAGTATCTACGGAGAAAAATATAAGGACAACAACATTACACATCAAACCTGTGACAACAATTAACCAACATTACAAACAGGCATAACTACCAAACATAAGTTATACACTTAGTTGAAATTTAGTAACCTCTTATAGCAGCCTTGAAATAAGGCCTCGTACTTCAAACATTTTGGCCGCGCGTCGGTATTTTTGACACGGTTTTCCGGGCTTCGAAATAAAATACCCAACATTGTAGGGAGATCTGTATAATACTTACCCAAATATATGTCCCTTGGACTGTAATTCTCAAAGATAAAAACAGAGGAAAACCCCTATATTGAACCGTATATATATAAGCGCAAAGACTCATTGACTTGATTCGTTTCTCATAGCGGTTTGTGGATTTTTTTTAATTAATTATATTATCAGCAACAAAGGGGGAAGACAGAAATCGAGTTGCTGCGCTCAACTTAGTAAAAGAAGTTCGCACTTTGGAAACCCTAGAAGTGAAGAAATCGAGATTGAAGAACACAGGCGAAACTTAAACCCTAAGAAGCGATTTGCAGAAGAGGGTACCCTAGATTAGCGTCTGTGAATGGAGAAATAGTTGAATTGAAGGAGGTGATTTTGATACCATCTGAAAAACCCTAGAAGGAGCGAAACGCAAAAACAGAAGACAAGATGAGGATTATGATTAAGGGTGGTGTTTGGAAGAACACCGAAGATGAAATTCTTAAAGCTGCGGTTATGAAGTATGGTAAAAATCAATGGGCTAGAATATCATCTCTTCTTGTTCGTAAATCTGCTAAACAATGTAAAGCTAGGTGGTATGAATGGCTCGATCCATCTATTAAAAAGGTACGTTTCCTGGGTTTATTCACTTTAATGTCTTCAAATAGTTGTCTATTGAAGCATACTGAGTGTTGTTTTTGGTTTTGTTTTGATGTGAGATATCTAGGTTTAAATTTTTCTGCAATTGTGTTGTTTTGATGAAAGTTTTGTCCTTGGTAGTTTGTGGGTTTTGGGTCCTTCTGCAATTGATAATAAGAAGTTTGCTCTGTTGGTTATTGTTGCCTCTTTTGGTTCAAAATCTAAATTGAGTTTTCATAAACTAGGATATGATTAAAAGCATGTTTTGTGTTATCAGGATTTCTAATGTGATATGATTACATGATTGGTGTTAAACCTGAAGTGAAAAATCAACTTGAACAGCCTGACAGAAAAACAGCAAATTGGTGTTTGCTACAGAACAACACACTGTGTCTAGATTATGAACCATTATGTCTTAGTTCTAGTGTTTTTCAAGTTCATTACAGGTATATCTGGTTTGATATCATATGTTATTTGATTCGGCATTGTGTATCTTTTGACTAATACACTGTTATTTATTGCTTAACTTGTCATGACTTTTAAGTTTTTTCACCTGTGTAGACCGAGTGGACCAGAGAAGAAGATGAGAAACTGCTCCATCTTGCTAAACTTATGCCAACACAATGGAGAACAATTGCTCCAATTGTCGGGCGAACTCCTTCTCAGTGTCTTGAGCGTTATGAGAAGCTGCTTGATGCCGCTTGTGTTAAGGATGAGAATTATGAACCAAATGATGATCCAAGGAAGTTGCGTCCTGGAGAGATTGACCCTAATCCCGAGTCAAAGCCTGCTCGTCCTGATCCTGTCGACATGGATGAAGATGAGAAGGAAATGCTTTCTGAAGCACGTGCTAGATTAGCCAACACAAGGGGGAAAAAAGCAAAGAGAAAAGCCAGGGAGAAGCAGCTCGAGGAGGCGAGGAGGCTTGCTTCTTTGCAGAAAAGGAGGGAACTAAAGGCAGCTGGAATTGACAATAGGCAGCGGAAGAGGAAAAGGAAGGGTATAGATTATAATGCTGAGATCCCCTTTGAGAAGAAGCCTCCAGCAGGGTTCTATGATATTGTGGATGAGGACAGACCAGTGGAACAACCTCAGTTTCCGACCACCATTGAGGAACTTGAGGGCAAAAGGAGGGCTGATGTGGAAGCACAGTTAAGAAAGCAAGATGTTGCCAAAAACAAAATTGCCCAGAGGCAGGATGCCCCATCATCGGTATTGCAAGTTAACAAGCTAAACGATCCAGAAACAGTTAGGAAGAGGTCCAAACTGATGCTACCTGCACCACAAATAACAGATCATGAACTGGAGGAGATTGCAAAGATGGGTTTCGCTAGTGATCTTCTTGCAGGGAGTGAGGCGGAAGGAAGTGGTGCTACTCGTGCGCTTCTTGCAAATTACTCTCAGACCCCTCGACAGGGAATGACACCTTTTAGAACTCCCCAAAGAACACCTGGTGGGAAGGCGGATGCGATCATGATGGAGGCTGAGAACCTTGCTAGGCTGAGAGAGTCCCAAACCCCATTACTTGGTGGGGATAATCCAGATTTGCATCCATCTGACTTTTCAGGTGTTACACCGAAAAGGAGGGATATCCAGACACCTAATCCGATGGCTACTCCTTTATCTACTCCTGGAGCCAGTGGTGTTACCCCCAGAATTGGCATGACACCATCAAGTGATGTGTATTCATCAGGTATGACACCTAGAGGAACTCCTCTTCGAGATGAGCTTCACATTAATGAAGATATGGATATGCCTGAGAGTTTGAAGCATGACCTCCGTAGACAGGCCGAGTTGAGAAGAAACTTGCAATCTGGTTTAATCAACCTTCCACAACCCAGAAATGAGTATCAAATAGTTATCCAACCACTTCCTCAGGATAATGACGAACCTGAGGATATTATTGAAGAAGACATGTCAGATAGGATAGCTAGAGAGAAGGCCGAAGAAGAAGCAAGGCAGCAGGCATTACTTAAGAAGAGATCAAAAGTACTTCAAAGGGAGCTTCCTAGACCTCCTGCTGCTTCACTGGAGCTTATTAGGAACTCATTGGTAAGGACTGATGAAGACAAGAGTTCATTTGTTCCTCCTACTGCGATTGAGCAGGCTGATGAGATGGTGAGAAAGGAGCTTTTGGGTTTATTGGAGCACGATAATGCCAAATACCCACTTGATGAGAAAGTAGAGAAGGAGAAAAAGAAAGGGGGAAAGCGTGCTTCAAACGGAAAATCAGCCTCTATTCCTGAGATTGAGGACTTTGAAGAAGAAGAAATGAAAGAGGTATGCTTTCTATGATTTGATTATATATTATTATTGTGTAATTTGTGATGTCTTTCAATTTTATTTACCTTTTGGCAATCAGATACCTTACAGCATGCTTGCACCTTTTAATCTGTCCTTGTTCATTTCGTTTTGATGGTCAAGGAACTTGGTGACTGGGCTGATCCTTTCATGCAGAGCAAGCCCAGACACACATAAATAGTGTTACTTTTTTACGAGTATAGGATGACAGAACTTAGTTAACAAGGTTCATCTTTGGATGTTGGACTTTTTCTTTATAAATCTCGGTAATAAGGAAAATCCCTTTCATGTCCATTCTGTTGTTAGGAAAAGCAGTAACATGGCTGGGTTTTAGCTTCTGGATTCAATCATTGATTCATTATTAATCTTCTGTGATCCTTAGTTAATCAGATTTCACATTTTTTAATATTCCTAGCTTTAGTTTATAAATCATCAGTGGGTTTTTATTCTGTATACCGCGTGGTCCAACATCCCACTGAGATCTGCTGGATTTGGTACTACAGTCCAGCAGATCTCGACTTCTATACCTGTCATCTGTCACAGAAGACTAATTGACATCAAGACTAATTGACATCATTAAGGCCCTATACTCCAACTCGGTTTAGAATAGCTTTTGCCATGGACTCTCTTTTATATTAAGCTGTTGTTATAGATGCTTTATTAAGCCGTTGTGTTGTTGACATTTCATATAGTTGTATAGGCACAGGAAATTGTCTGCATGCATGCTCAGTTAGAATGACTTTTGTATATCCCATATAAAACAATGAACACTATAGAATTTTTCAGTTTTACGATTGAGTTTATTAAACCACCTTCAAATTCATTTCCCTGTGCACTAGCAGGATCTTTTTGGTTGTGGTAGTTCTAGGTTCTTATGGAAGTAGTGCAGCAATAAATATTGTCATTTCTCCCTATTGAACATACCACTTTCCAATTTTTCCCTCGAACACACTCCTAACCTTCCAAGTTCGAACTTTATATGTAGACTCACAAGTTGTACCTCTACAGTCAAAAATTGGCAACAAGTGTCACCACTAGCTGGCTGAGAATAGAAAAGATCTAGTTTAGTTTCAAATGCTTATTTCTATATACGTTTTCCGAACTGGGTAGAAGTGTCTTTATTTTCTGAAAATATCAATTGATTACGATTCTTCCTTCTTCGATGTTTAATCTTTAACCTGTATCAGGAAATTCCTTTCCTTTGAGGCTGTGTACTTGTAGCTTCTTATCAGTAATTGGGATTTATTTGTATTTTTTTCATTCTTGCAGGCTGATTTATTGATAAGGGAAGAGATTCAGTTTCTCCGTGTGGCAATGCGGCATGAAAATGAACCGATTGATGAATATGTCAGAGTTCATGATGCATGCCTAGAAGATATCATGTACTTTCCTGCTCGTGGTGCCTATGGTCTCTCAAGTGTCGCTAATAACATGGAGAAGCTGGGAGCCTTGCAGAATGAGTTTGAGAATGTGAAAAAGAGGATGGATGATGAAACTAAGAAAGCACACCGCCTTGAACAGAAGATAAAGCTGCTCACACATGGTTACCAGGTACTTAAAATTTTCTTGATTTCTTATCTTTTTTATCTTAATGAAGTAAATTAGTACCCATGTTTTTACATCTTTAAGTTGATTGATCACGTGCTTTATCTTCTTCGGAAGGCCATAGTCAGTTTTAGGCCTAACCCAATATTCTAAAGGTCACAAAGTAGGAACATTGTTGTTAGCTCTGTTATATTTTTGAGGATCTTTGGACAGGATGTCATTAAACTTACTGTTAGTCTTAGTGCCTCTGGAGGTAGCCACACTGGACAGTTTTATGTGGATCCTTGCAGTAGTACTTTAATGGTGTGTTTCCATCAGTTCAGTCATCACCTGGTGTTATGGTTCATTATAGAGCAGTAAAAAGCATATATTATTTGATTTCATCATTCATCTCCTTGACATAAGAATTTTAGGATGTGTGGAACCCTTGTAGGGTTAAGGAAAGCATGTTCTGTCGGTGCTTCTGTTAAATCTCTCCTGGCATGCATGTGTAAGATTTCCACCGAATCATAGGGCTAGTGCAAGGTTCGGTTTGGGGGATCTGCTAGGAATTATGTTTCCTGAAAATCTTTGTGGCTAAACGCAACATGAATCTCTAGAGATCGTGTTTCCAACCTCTAAAACTCCGCATCTAGATTTACCATTAAGTTTTTCTCGACTTCATGGAGCTTATAGACTTGTAAATGTGTTTTAAATGATGACAGATGCGTGGTGGAAAACTTTGGACCCAAGCAGAGGCCACCTTTAAACAGATGGATACTGCTGCTACAGAACTTGAATGCTTTCAAGCTTTACAAAAGCAAGAGCAGTTGGCAGCGTCCTACAGGATCCATGGCTTGGAGGAAGAAATCAAGAAGCAGAAGGAGCTTGAGAAAAATCTTCAGCACCGATATGGGAACCTCATTGCAGAGCAGGATAAGATTGAAAGGCTTTTCGAAGAATATCGATCACAAGAAAAATTACAGGAAGAAACTAAAGCATGTGAGCTTGATTTGCCATCTGCTACGAATGAGACAGATAATGCTCAGTCCAATGGGGAACAGAACTCAACTGC
Source organism: Papaver atlanticum (assembly GCA_023531105.1). Lineage (NCBI taxonomy): Eukaryota > Viridiplantae > Streptophyta > Magnoliopsida > Ranunculales > Papaveraceae > Papaver > Papaver atlanticum. Next base: position 2,449,987 of record JAJJMB010000948.1, read on the forward strand.
AACCATGGACGTAGATACATCTATTACTGCAGTAGAGAAAGACAAAGAAGTTCAATTACAAGGAAGTAACTGCGAAGGCCGTACTGATGAGATGAAGATCGATCCAAGTACTGACTCAATGGCAGTTGATTTAGGGGGCAATGCTGAAATTTCCAAGGAGGAAACAAATGGGTTGGGTTGTGATAGTAATCAAATGTCTGAAATACCAAAGGAAAACGAGCAAATTGTTGATACAATTTCTGATCAAGACAGTAAAGCAGATGATATTTCTAGCAATGGAGATGGTATAACTCAACATGCAGCTGATGATTTATCAAAGGAAGCTCTATATGCAGATGAGAATTTGATTCAAAAGCCTACTGAAATGGTTGATGCCGTTACTGATTTGGTCTCAGAAACTACAGAAGGTGGGGATGGTAGGGAGTGAGGTCTGAGTAGGATGAAGATCTGGCTAAGAAACATGGACAATCGTTGATTATGCGCATCAGAGCAGGGATGGTTCTGATGGAAGAGTTGATGGTATTAAAAGGTGACCAAGTGGTATGAGTTCTTTCTACAGGTGTGAACCTGAAACCCCTTTGTTTAAGTAGAAAAACTTGTAGAATGAATTTGGGTTTCAAATTCTTAAAACCGGGGAGGTGAGGAGAACTGGATACACTGTCATACTTATTAGGGTTGAGAGACTATCTTAGTATTGGTTCTTGCTTAAATAGATAAAAGTAATGGTACCAGATATTTTCTTTCCTCGTTTCGAATCTGTTTCCAAATTCTGTAAGCCTATCAAATTTTGACAATGTCATTGAAGTTGGGAATTTCTTGTATCATTGTAATTTTTGTAGTTATGCTTAAACATGGCAACTTTTTATTAGATAACACAAAAATAGATGAGCATGACACAAGTAGCCTTAAATGAGGAAGAAGATAATAGACTACTATTTCTTAATTAAATTGTACAAGTAGTAATTCCTAGAATTATTACTTCTTAATTGAATTGTCGAAGTTTTGGAGTCTTTGTTTGTAGCTGGTCTCATGAGTTGTCACACTGAAAAGGGTTTACTCACATGTCAACACTATCTGTTTATGTATGAGTCAAGCGAGCGAAAGGTTGTTACAGCAGGGAAAGTACTGTTAAATCACCATTAAATCTGTCTAACTAATTAAAACGGTCTTCAGTAAAGTAGTACGCGAGTACGAGCTACTAATGTTCTCGAAACACGGACATACACATGGGAGGCGGGAAGAAGCACGGTTCAAACAGGCACCCTGGGCTGGGACATAACAATTTTTTCCAAGAATTATTGGTAACCATTATTTTAATGGATTATCAGGCCATAATCCATTATGCAGATTATAATAGATTTTATATGTGTTTGGTAACTATTATAATAATTGATTATTTTAATTATAATTGAAAAAATTTATTATTTCTATAAACAAAAAAAAGTTGTTTTGAAAATTTATTATAATCAATTATTTTTTCCAACAAACTCAAATTTAAATTTTTCTTCTTATTTTTTCTAAACTATCAAAAGAAAGACAAAAACACTACATAGGACTAAAAAAAATCCTAGATCATTGTTATTTGCTCTCCCGTTTGAGATCATCATTCTAAGATAATCAATTATTTGAAAAAACTGTTTGGAAAATTTTATTTTAAAAATGATTATTCAAAATCATTTACTCCCTCTGTCCTAAAATTTCGGTCCTCTATTCTATTTTAGTCTGTCCTAAAATACTGACCAACTTCCGTTTATAGTCATATTTTTTAGTCAAACTCTCAAATATATCCTTCAATTTTTTTATAATTACAAACTTATTTTTAAATATAATCAATCAAAATCTTAAATGATATCTTCCTCAATAAGAAACAAATCTACTAAATTAATCCATAAATACTTTTATTTTTATCTTCTATTTAAACGTCTTAAATAATATCTTCCTAATAGGAAATAAAATTACTAAATCAATCCATAAATATATTTATTTTTTATCTTCAATTTAAACATTTCTATAAATAATTTGTTTAACAAATACGTACTCCATATACTCCTTTTAATTTTAGTAATAACATAACATTTAATAGGGATAATTTTGTACATTCCTTCGGTCACCTTAATATCTTGACTTAGTCAAAACGGACTAATAATTTAGGACGGAGGGAGTATCAATTTATGATTATCTATAATCATAAATTTTACCAAACAAGGCCTTAGGATACAAATTCATTAATAAGTCCAGTAATTTTCTACTAAAATATACTCCATCTTTTGAACCGAAATTCTTAGAAATGCTAACCTATTTTATTTTATTTTTGATACCCCTAGATTAGTGGTATACCGATATGAATATTTGCTTTGTCTACTACTTGGGCAGTGGCAGAACATAGATTTAATATTGTTGAGGGCTAAAAATAATAAATAAAATGTATAAGAAACTTTTAATTTTTAAAACCTTCACAGTTTCCGTAATTTTTTAATTTGGACATTAATTTTTTATGACTTGGGTTCATATTGCTCCCTAACAATAACTAGTATAACCATTGTCACGGTGGGTGGGCCGACCGAAAAACTCGACGAAACGACACCACTACGTGATTGCATGGATTCAGATTTGTAAATGAAAAAAATTTGTTCTAGATAAAACAACCCATGAGTCAAGCCCAGGTCAAAGTCCATCTGAGTCAGCTGCCTGGATCGGTGAGTCAAATCACTGAGATCGGAATCTGACGAGTTATGTCTGTTACCGACCGATCCAGGCCAATTTCAGGCCTTCTATTTCAGCTCCTTCTATGCACTCAGTTCATAGATTCGTTCATTCCTACACATAATCTATGCTTCAACCATCGCAGTTGCATCACCTCAGTTAAAACACTGCACATCAATTTCATTCTTCCATTCACTGCCTCATGTTCTTTCCCTGCACTCAGCTGCCAGCACCTCAATCATCACTACAACCTGTTCTAATCCATACAACATATCCTCTTTTCTATACAGTCCCCGAAGCCAATTGCAGCCCCGAGAGTCAAACCTAGCCTGCTGCACCAGATCAAACATAACAGCAAGACTATCACCTTCTGTTTCTGTAATTACAACACTACCATCTTTACCAATCACCAGCACAACCACCAGTTCTATCTCAGTTTGAGCTTCAATTCCATACATTCTTCTCTGCACCTCAATTCCTTGAAGCAGCACCACTTACCCGTTTTGTAGCTTCTCTTTTAATTCCAGCAATCTCAAAATCTCTCAGCACCTCAAGCACAACACCAATTGCTCCTCTCAAATCCACAACCATTCATCCATTATTGTAGTTCTGGAGCAGCTGCAACCAAATCAAACAGCACACACATCACTCAAGCATCCACCATCTTCTTCCCTGTCCTTGTTGTTCTTCAACTGCAATTTCGACCACTAACACCTTCTCAACTTCAATAGAACCATTCCCTGAATTCCATAACAACACTCGTACCAACTAGAACCCATTTCATCTGAAACCCATGAATTCACAATCGATCAACAGTTGCCACATCTTTTCTCCCGTTTCAATTCACCAGAAACCCATCAAATCATACTCTTTCTCCATTTCGAAAACCCTAATTTCATACCCATGAACATCTTCCTGTTGATTTATTAAATCAATTCTTTCTTCTATGTTTTCTGTTGAATACATCTTCAATTCAGTTCTCAGATTCAATCTCCTCCATTAATCGATTCGGTCCAAACCCCATCTCTTTCTCAAATCAAGCTAAACTCGAATAGAGTTCAACTAATCTTCTAATTCTTCCCCAATTTGCTCTCAACTTCGACCTCTCACTTCGACAGCAGTAACTCAACCACTACAAACCATTACAGCACCACCTGCAACTCCACATAAGTCACAGCTTTACTGCACCTTCTCAAACCCATTTTTTAATTCTTCTTCTTTAGTTTCAAAATCACCCCAGATTACTTCAATTGTCTTCTCTGGGATATGATGAACGTTCAATAGATCGGAGCAGGAAGAAATAAGATTGAAGATAGTGGTGGTGTTTCAAAAAGCTGATGTTTGCGGCGGTGGTAGTTTGCGGCGAGGTGGAGGTGGAGTTTGGGAGGAAGAAGAAGGGGAAAAAAAGGAAAAAAAGAAAAGGAGGTAGTCTGGGTTCGATCCTGCAGGTCACTTTACCTAGGATTTTACTAAACTGCCCCTAAACAATTAAAACATTTCCAACCTCCTAGTCCTTTTTTCTGTCCACGAAATTTACTCGACTACCACCCTTATTTTGTGTTGTATTTACGCTAGTTTTAGTGAGAAATGGAAACATGGAGGGGCTCTTTAGTCCTTTATTGTTGATTGAAAAAAGTTTGGGCACCAAATCCAGTCTTTTTGTGTCAATTGATGACTTAGGATTTACAAAAAAGTGGTCATATAAAGGTCCTCCCTCGCTTCGCTCGGTCGGCCCAATAATGAAAGTTAGAGGTGTGGCATATATACCAGGACTTGAGTGGACTAACTTTAAACATTGGAGTAACGAAAGTTTGTCAAAAGCTTTTGAAAATTTAGGACCCTAGAGCCGGTGCTGGTCAGTGCTGAGAATCATCGAGTGATTTGGTGATTCTCAAGCTTCCTCCCAGGAGGTTGGAAATCGAAACTCTATAATAACGTATAATCCTAAATGAATGGAGTTAAGAGCACTACTTGGAACCCTGGTTCTATATTTTAAAAAGAAAAGAGCCCATATTGATTAGTCCTTAGCAGGGATGGAATCAGGGACGCATGTAGGAGTTTACGACTCTACAGGATTTTGGATTTGAGTAAGTGATGGTATTTTCTTTGATGATTATCCACCAGATTTCTTAGTTGAAAAACTGGAAAAGGATAAAAATTATGTAACAGTTTAATTAATAAAAATTATTTTCCTATAAAAAAAGAAGGGAATTTTGACAAAATGCACCCTATGGGATTAATATCTCTTAAAATACACCCGTTTTTTTATAAATTGCTAAAATACACCCTCCATCCAAAATTCTGTCAAGGCCCACCATCGTCGGATCTGACCGTCCATCAAACATCTTAAATCAACGGCAAAGAATCATTTTCACATTTAAATTCCCGATGTGCCCTCACCCTAATAAAACTGTTGTGAAGAAAGCTAGGTTTCATTTCTCCCCCCTCTTTCTCTTCCCTTTCTTTCTGTTTCTCATAGGATTGAATCATTGAAACAACATAATTGAAGACACAATGTCTTCACCAATCCTATGAAAGTACGAATTCACTACCACAAACGGGCGGGCCATCAACTGCACCAACATCAGGATCTTATTATGGGTTATTTCATCTTCTCCCTCTCTCTATTGTTGTTTGACTTAAATGATTTTGATTGTGTGATGGGTCTGTGATTATGTTTTTTTTTTTTAATCAAATTAAATGAGATTCTAGATCCTTTTGGAAACTTGGGTTGTTAATTTTGTTAATTTGGGGTTTTTCTTAGTGGTGGGGGATTTGGGATTGGGGTTTTGTTGAAGAAGATATCTAATAACACAAATGAGAGTAGGAATGGAAGAAATGTTCTCATAACCTATGAGAAATGTAAGCGAAGGTGTGTATGGTAGCAATGAAATGACTTTATTTTTTTTGCTATCAAATTCGCACAGTTCGCACAGCCAAATGGCCTGAGAAACTGGTTTCAAACTTTCATTTGTTTTCGAATATTATAATCTAAAATCTTGTATACTAGAGTAAGCAAAGTTTTTTAGCAGAGTTCTTTCAAGTTACTAATTTGTAATTTTATGAAAGCCATCTAGTTCATAGGTCGAGAAACACTTCAACAATGGAATCATCAGAAACATTTGTTGCTGCTCCAATAGAATCATTGATAGAGAAATAAAAAGATGACGTGAATATTATTTGAAACGGTTGGGGGTATTTTGGACATTTTATAGCCTAGTCAACTCAGTCAACTCGGCCCGATTTACTGATATAACGGCAGTTAACCGTTTTAATGAAAAACGGGATGGAAAACTAAAAGTGAGTGTGTTTTAGCGATTTAGAAAAAAACAGGTGTATTTGTACGTTATCAAGAAAAAAAGTAAGACTAGGTTTGAGTAAATATAACTAAAATTTGAGAATGTAAGTTTTTGTTTAATCTAACATTGCCTGTTTCAAAATATATAAAAAACACTGAATTGTCCCGGTTCCGTCCCTGGCCCCTGGTGTGTCTCTGCATCGGACACGCGCGGATGTGGAAATGATACTATTTTCGAAGAGTACTCCTTGCTTCCCAGCTATTGTCATGTGACTATTTTCTCAGTGATCTGTCTTATACCAAGCTATAATCATGAAAGTACATCATTTTTAAATTTTGTGGTGGACTATTTAATCGGTAAACAATTCTACTTCTAAACATTTAATACAAGGAGCCAAAGCAAACCCTAAAAGAGATACTAAAAAACCACAAACCCTAGAAGTGGAAATGTTTAAAAAAATGAAAACAACAGTGTAAGCAGAGTAACATCACAATCAACTATAGGGAGCTAGCTAATTCTCACCATTAGTTGCCTTCACGATCCAAGAAGTACACACCGATCATTTCATCCATGGATACTGAAGCAGGAGGAGATGATGCAACCACTGATCAAAACGCCATGTTCAACAGCAATACCGACTCTATGAATATTGGAAGTTCTTCATCTTCTTCTGCTGCTGCTCCTGCTTCTTCAAACAGATATGAAAATCAAAAGCGTCGTGACTGGAACACTTTCGGACAATACCTAAGGAATCACAGACCTCCACTTTCCCTATCTAGATGCAGTGGTGCTCATGTTCTGGAATTCCTTCGGTATCTTGATCAATTCGGTAAAACTAAAGTTCATATCCAGATTTGCCCTTTCTTTGGTCACGCAAATCCACCAGCACCATGTCCTTGTCCACTTCGCCAAGCTTGGGGTAGTCTTGATGCACTCATCGGTCGACTTAGGGCTGCATTTGAAGAACATGGTGGTAAGCCTGAAGCTAATCCATTTGGTGCTCGAGCTGTTAGACTTTTCTTACGTGAAGTTCGTGAGTTTCAAGCTAAATCTAGAGGTATTAGTTATGAGAAGAAGAAAAGAAATAAGAACAAGCCACAGCAACAGGAAACTTCAACATCATCATCACCACAGTTTTCTTTACCACCTCCTGATGCTATCTAGTTCATCGATCTCCACTGCTGCGAGTGGTTTCTACTTTCTACAATTTAGTTAAGGGATCTGATCTCTTTATCTTGGTTACTTAATTATTTGTAGCTAGCTATTCTCCGAGTCCATAGTTTAAGATTCAGAATTCAAAGTCCTTGTGTATGAATACTGTTGAAACCCTATGAAGAACTCTTATTTCTTTCTTCCTTTTTTATGTTTTTGTTGAAACCCTAACTGGGTTACTTTTTTCCTTTTGATGCAAACAGTAGCAGTTAGAGTTAAGCAGTAGTAGTAGTGGTTAAAGTAGCAGTTAACTTAATAGTAAGAATGTACTAAATTGTAGGAGTAGTAGTTATGTTCATCACTGTGAGTATCCAATGGATAGCTCATGGATCTGTACCTTCTTTTTTAATATGAATAGGATTTGCAGATCATTTCTTCTTTCTGTTTTTCTTGTATTATTTTATTGTAATGGTCAAAGCATTTCATATATCATATCTTGCTTTATCTTTACACGATATATATGTGCAACAGCATTTCTTCAAAAAGTTGTACAATTCTTCAAATTAATATTGCAGTGTGTCATTTGTCCAGGGTTATCAAGAAATTTCAAAGTTGCCTGTAATTTTGTACAGAAAATATCTTGATATTATGATGTTCTACTGTTAGCTTATTTTTTTTTATTTTTTTCTATTTGTTCGAATTGATACCTGTCTAATCAAGTGATATATAGAATATTATGTCACTACTTCATTTCACTGAAATGGCAGACAAAGTAAGAAAAACATGGCAAAAGTTAGTTATCTGTTTTGGGTAGTAAAATAGGGGGACTGATCTATTGAATTTCTTTATGTATTGAATTTCTTTCACCCGAAAGATATTTTTTCTTCTCAAACGGAGATTTAGAAGAGGTCAATATAGAAGGCCAAAAAAATGCAATTGAGTCTTCTCTTTGTCCGCTATGCATAAATGAGGAGGAATCTGTTATGTATGATCTTGTCATGGCAGGTTATGTTTGGTTTGCTAGTGCTCGCACTTTCGATTTTTAGACCTTTTCGATGCATGATCAGTGGATTTATTTTTGGTTAATTCTAGATATTTTACTCCAAAACGGCACAAGAATATCTTTTAGCCTAGTGTCTCTTTTTATATGTCGTCTGCTTGGGCAAGTATAAGAGTCATTTTTGTCCAAACCAAAATCTACCAGTACAGCCATCTGACTCTTATGAAACGCTACCCCTCCATATGTATAGTAGTGCAGCGCAGGACCGGGGAACGCCCGAGTGTAATGGTGAGAGGGAAAATAGGAATGGGCAAAAGTGTTTTATTTATATAAAATATTAAAGTTGGGCTCGAAATCTGAAGAAAATATATTTTATTAGATTTTTTTCTTATAAAATTTATTATGCAAGGATTTGATTTTTGTTTTTCTATTTTTTTTTCCGTGTCAATCTTCCCTCAAACCTTCTCCGCTTCCAAGCAGAGAAAAATGGAAGAAAAGTTTACACCACGGTTTAAGGTCGCTTTCATCCTACGGTTTTCTTTCATAAAAGTCAGCCTAAATAGCCCACAGACATGAACATACAGACCCCAGACATAGTCCAACCGTTTTTGTTTTTGTTTTTTAAAAAAAGCTTCCCCTGGACTAATTACCATGCATGATAATTAATGGAATATAAGAATGTTTGAAGGCTTATGGGTTTTCTTTTCAGAACCATGTATCTAAGCGAGATTTCCTACGCTACAACAATTCCAGCACTCAATATTACTTCTGCACAAGAGAAAGAACTGAGTGGGATCTAGGCAGCTCTCAATGCATCAAGATTTTTTTTTGGCAACTTTGGGATGGACGCCGTCTCGTAAAGCACACATCAAATGTTTTATATATTGTTTTGAAGTGGTTTTATTTTGCATATTTTTGTGATTAAAGTGCACGCAGTTAGCCCGATGGCAAAGAGCTGTGCTACATCTAAGTATAGAGGAAATCACCGGTACGGTTATCTGGCCTATTGGCCGGGAATAATGAAATTTACTGAAAGAAAGAAGCCATATACTAGGACTGGACAAAAGGAACCCAAAAACAAAGAAAATAATATTTTTATTTTACAAGGTGTTTTTAAATTTCGAAGCAGATATTCAAGAGTCCACCCAAAATCAATTTGTGTTTTCATTTAGATTTTATGTTCTTCAACGAATACATAAAATAACATGCACTCTTAAAACAAAAGGCAATTTAGTCATGTTAAAATAACTTGATCTAATATAATATTATAAAGGTAATTTTAAAATCAAAGATAATTTAGTTACCAGGTCACCTTATGCCTCTTCCCTAGATAGAGAAAACTTTCGGTTAGTCAAGATTCAGATATTTAATATCCTGTTAGATACGGAAGATTCATATCTATGTAGGAAAAAAATCATAATGGTTGCTTTTCACCCCTAAAATGTATATACACTGGGATTTTAAGCAAAAAATTTAACTGTCAGTTCCTAATATAGAGCTTAATCTCAGATCATTTCATTAATATATACTGGAGGTTCGGATAATTCACTTGTCAGAAAGTTATTAACAAACCGCTAGGAAAATCGTCCTCTCATACATTACTTAGAACCACCTTGCTTAAAATAAAAGAACACTTAGAACCACCCTTGTTGAAGGGGCCCACACAGGTGTAAGAGGGCTGTTATATATCTTTTTTTTTCTTCGTTGTATAGTACAATAAAATTTTTGATAAATTAATAGCGTTGGGACCAATTTATTTTATTTTTCTAAAGAAATTATAAATTTATCGAGTTAAAATTTAGTTTATCCAAACCTAGTTGGGAACAGAGAATTTTATTATTTTAACGAAATAATTAATTTATCGAAATTCTACTGTATATGTTTATAGTGTTAAATGTTAATCAACAATTTTCTCTTTTTACTGTCCGTGGGGTGGATTATGTAATAAGTTGGTGGGCTCCACCAATCCCCTCATCCAATTCTCTTTTTAATCAACAATTTTACTGTCGGTGGGGTGGACTAAAGCAGTTTTGAGGGCCGGCACAGCCATACTGATTTGTCATATCGATATAAATTAGACACCAAGTCATCGGAAGTCTTCCTCCGAAAACACATAACAAACGTCGATCGGGGTTTGCAGCCTGTAAAACCCTACACCTAAAGCGGATTTCCCCGGACCGAAAACTCACCCATGTTCTTTGATCCTCGTTTCTTCTATATGATTTGATGGGGAATCTGGACAGTCTCCCACTTGAGATCATCTTAGACATTCTCAAGCACTTAGACTTCAACGCAGTTATTGAATTGAGATTAGTATCCAAAAGGTGGAAATATCTTGTTTATCATCATCTTCTCGATTCTCTTAAAGAAACTCAAGCGGAGTGGAAGCAGAAGCTGAAGGAGTTTAAATCTCAATATAGTTACATCCAAAGTCTTGAGGAGGCAGGGACGGAGCTGTTAAGGGTCTAGCGGGGATAGTTGTCCCACTAGATTTTGGTAGTCTGCTAATTTTAGCATAAAGGGGAATAAATTTGTTGGGGAAATTAGAAAATTGGTAAAAAAAAAATCTCCCCTCAACTGGCGATAATTTTTCTCTATAGTAGAGAAGAAGATTCTTCTAAAAATGGACAGCTGATGCTCTGGTGGATCAAATGAGCATTCGATATATTGACGAGGCTCCATATATTACTAGCAAATTCAATGATTATACAGTTTTGAAACATTCAAACCCTTCGCTAGCATTTCTACTACCCTCTCTTCGATAGCAAATTTACGTATTTACAGTTCTAAATTCAGAATATGTTATAATTTATCAAGTAGTTTAATGTGTTCATAACCCAAAATTCAATTAGTGAAAGGTAAAAAAAAATTGCGCCCTTTGGCCGCCTAACCGGACTAGCATAATGACTGCTTTTAGCATATTCTGCCCCCCTAATCAAATGTTCTAGCTCCGTCCCTGTGAGGAGGTTTGTAAGTCCGTCGATCAAGTCGTTATTGATGCGCAGAATAATTCTGGTGGTCCGAGTGCAAACTACTTTTTTTTTCAAAAAACTCATATATGCTATAAAAAGATAATAACTACTCGTATAAAAATTATGTGATTCCTGTGACTCTACGAGAATTATGATACTTGGTGTAAGATACAAAAATTTGTAAAGAAACGCCGTAATAGTAGTTGCTTTCGCCCCTAAATCAATTTTTTCTCTATATTGAAGTTTTTAGAGAATACTTGTTCTACCACGCCTCTAACATCGTTTCATGAATGGAGTATATATCTTTAGCGTTAACTAGTACGTGCCTTCTCTATTACCGAAGGCTCCACCAAGTAGAGTTTGAACGAACGCGAAGGAAATTAAACATCAAGTTCAGCAGTGGTACGCGGAAGAATAAGAACAATGTTTTGGGGACTAGCCTAATATAGTGGGGGACTACTTTCTTATTCAAATGTCCACCCAAAATTTTAAGGGGTGTCCTAAAAGATTAGGGAAGACTAATCTGCCCTTATCCTAATTAAGGTTATAACTAATCCTAATAACCCCCTAATTTAACCACTACCCACTAATCTAACCCCTAAATAAAAACCAAAAATCAGTTTTAAAACACATTTTTTTTATTCTCCTCTTCTTCTTCTTCTTCTTCTCCTCTTCTTCGTATACATCGTCGATTTGAAAAAATTCATCGTCGATTAATCAATTTTATAAAACAATGCGTTCTAAGCAGACACCAAGAATTCCAGGATTGAGTCCGGGTCTGGCTAGCATAGCGAATCTCCCAAATCAATTTGAAGTTGATTAACAACTTCAAGCAAAGTTGGGAGACGAATTGAAGCATCAAACATCAACCAAGGAGTCTGATTCCCTCAAAATGAAAATCCGCAGGTAATTTCCTTCGTACCCATTCCTTTGAATCGTTTTTTGTTGAAGAAATCATCAAAAACCACTGAAAATGAAAGTTACAGTAGAGATTTCGGCTAGGAGAAAAATTTAAAACCCTAGAATTTGGTAACCGAACTTTGAATATGAAGAACAGTTCGGCGAATTAGTAATTTTAAGGTAACCGAACTATGAAGTTCGGTAAGCTCGCAAAAAAACAACGTAACCGAACTCCTTCTTTATATGAAAAAATTGAGTTCGGTTTAGTCGATAAATTTATATAGGTAACCGAACTTTCAATATGAAGAACAGTTCGGCCAATTAGTAATTTTAAGGTAACCGAACTATGAAGTTCGGTAAGCTCGCAAAAAAATAACGTAACCGAACTCCTTCTGTATATGAAAAATATGAGTTCGGTTACCTCGATAAATTTATATAGGTAAGCGAACTTTGATAAAATATAGTTCGGTTACCTCGCACTTTCTATGTGGTAACCGAACTTTGATCTGTCACATACAAACTTGTAGTTCGGTTACCTCTCAACTTATACCAGATAACCGAACTTTAGCCTGTTAACATTTTGTGTTTGATGTAATCCCATGTTCATCTTTATTTGATAAGACAATATTCTGTTTAGGTAATAATGTGGTTTTCATTCATTAGGAACAAAGGGAAAAAATCTAATCCCCACGTAGACGAAGATTTGAGAACTCCAACATCTCGCGGTAGGATACATCTGGATTTCCGAAACCGTGGTACCAAAAATGCAAAACATGGAGGGGGGTCATTACAGGAAGTCAATCAGGAGGTGATGGAGAATACAATTGATAATGTTATTGAAGAAGAGAATGATGATGAAGAAGAGCAAGGAAATGAAGACCAAGGAAATGAAGAGGTTGAACAACAAAGAGAACATGTTGAGAATGTAGAGGAAGAAGAACAAGGATAGGGCAAAGAAGGAGAAGGACAAGAGGAAGAGAAGGATGATGAAGAAGAGGGAGAGGAAGAAGAGGAGGGAGAGGATGAAGAGGAGGAAGAGGAAGAAGAGGAGGAAGAGCAAGAAGAGCAAGAAATTGTTCCTGTTAAAGAGAAAAAGAAGCCGAAGCCGCCTTGTGATAGATACTCACACATTCCCCCTGATAATTTGTGTTTGCCACCAGTGAACCCAACTTATGGTACTCCAAATGATGGAGGGGCCACCTTGTTTGGCTACAAACACTCATGGGCTGCGAAGATCTATGCGACAAAGGTATTCTTTAAGTTCATTTTTACCTAACAAAATGTTTTTTTTTGGGGACATGTTTCGTCAAGTATTAATAGTGTTATGTTTTTTTCGTAGGATCATAATGATGCAGTACGTCTTATTCGGCGTCAAAAGGGGTCCAAATGGGATCTATCTTTGGAGTGTGACGATTTTCAATCAAAGGTGAAAGAGTGTGTTTTATGGAGAGCTATAGAGGATGCACATGCGGATTTTGACGTTGTTGCCGTATCCGCATTTCTCGAGAGGTACTATCCCGAGACATATACAATTCATCTTCCATTTGGCGAGATGGGAATTACTCCCGACGATTGCTCGAGAATAACCGGCTTACCAGTGGAAGGTAAATGTCTTCGAGAAGGCTACAACCCCTCGATGCATTATGAAGCTCTTGAAAAATTGGCTCTAAAATGTCTAGGATGGGATGCAAGAAAGGCTCAATGTGAGTTTAGACGTTCTGTGAGGTCCCCTAAACGTGGCGATGAGTATAATCCAAGAGAGACAAATGGAGCCTTTAAGAAGAGGTTGAAGAAATTCAAGTTGGTAAAGTTGAAGGAAGCATTTGGAGGGACAAGAAAGAAGGTGGAGAAAGGAAAGTTGGTGATGGACCAGGAGACCCTTAGGCATCATGTCACCGCTTATTGGTTATATCAGCTAGGAACCGTCATTTTCCCAGACACTTCTGGAAATAGGGTGGATGCACATTATCTACAGCTTTTGGAGAATCTCGATGATATTAACCAATACTCTTGGGCCACTGGGGTGCTTGCTTTTGTTCTAGGAGAGATGAGCAAATGGTCGAGGATTAAGACAAATCAAATTGGAGGTTACTTAACTCTTATTCAGGAAACTTTCTACATTGTTAGTTAGCAAATTATTCCCCAAAATTTTCTGCTTTCAAATCAATTTTCATGTATGTGGTTAATATTTTCGTATTTTCGCATAGGTTTGGATTTATGACCACTTCCCTTCATTGGGATTGGCTAGGGAAAAGACAGCTTATCCCTATGACGAACCTACAACGGGAAAATGGTTGTTTTTGGACGCACAAAAGAAGTCTAAAGAAGAGCAGTTGACTTCGTTGAGGGATAAATTGGATAAACTTACGGTGAACGATGTGGTATTTCACCCATACGCCGTACCCGATGATGTCCCTGTAGATGAAGAAGATATGAATGGTTTCTCTACCGTCTCGGCATACTATGGACCAATTTGGTATCCTAATGGCTACGCAATATATAATCCAAGGAGAATACTAAGACAACTTTGTTGTGTCCAAATGGATCCCGACGTGGAGAATGAAAATTTCAATTTGGTGGTTCAAGGAACAAAGAACACCGAGAAATATTTTGTTCCAAAACATGAACCAACTCCTACGGTAGGACATTGGAATGCACTTCGCAACTACTACTTACCTTTAGGTGATTGTGTACCTTGTGGTGGAGATGTAAATGCATGTGATGAAGATTATACGATGTTTTATCAAGAAATTAGTCATCCTTTTGTGATAAATAGAGAACAACAAGCTAAGACTGATAAGGCGAAGGGGAAGGCAAAGGAGAGGGAGGCTAAGAGAGGTCAGAAGGAGATGCCTATTTGTGGAGAAGAAGCAAAAATGTTATGGGATAATGTGGTAAGAAAATGTCTTCTCTTATACTTCCTTGTTGTTTGAAAGTATTGAAAATATATTTACTTATGCTTAAAATTGGAATCAGGTGAAGAAGGGTACGAAATTATTGAAGAAATTGATGGCTAAAATCCGCAGTGGAGAGCCGATGTCGACTAAGGAACAAACCTACTACTACGGCGAGTGGGAGGGTCTTATAACTAAAAGAATAATGGAGCCAAGTAGGTCTAAGCAATTGAAGAGGGGTCGACAACAAGGAGAATGTTCAAGTCGCGCCATGGAGGAAACCGGACGAGTAGATGAAACCCCAAGTGATGAGGAAGTTCAACCTAAAACTCGTGGTAAACAAGGAAGTGGTAAAAGGGTTCGTCGTGGTGGTCGTTAGTGATTTCGTATGGTTTTAGTTTCAAAAAACTTCTTAGTTATGGATTTCGTAGTTTGGTATGTATAACAACTTTTATATTTGTTTTAGAACCTTGTTTTTGTTTTTAATTTAAATTGGGTTTGTGTTTTCAATTTTATATGGAAGAAATTTTGAATAAAGGATTTTTTTCGGCAACTTGAAATTTAAACACAGGTTAGTTCGGTAACCTGTAACTAATTAATGGTTGCCGAAGACAGAGTTCGGTTACCTCGCAACATTTAAACTGGTTGCCGAAA
>JAJJMB010000948.1:2465570-2556602 GCA_023531105.1 Papaver atlanticum
ACCTCGCAACATTTAAACTGGTTGCCGAAAACTCCCCTGAGGCTTCAGGTTAAAAGTTCGGTTTTCTAAATTTCTAGCTTGTAACCGAACTAGAAAGTTCGGTTAGGAAAGTATTATATCAATGGTAGCCAAAACTTTCTCTGAAGACTCATATATAACATGAGTTCGGCAAACTGTATTTTTTCACCAGGTAACCGAACTATTATCTGTCAACTCAATAGAATACTAGCATTATCTCGATAATGAATACCACACTTCAAAAAACATAGTATTACATTGATAAGCATACTTAGTTCCATTGCATGTGTCATTTAATCATCATCAAGTGAAATTCGACCTTCATGTACAATTTCGTCAGATTTCGACAAAGCTTTCCACATCTCCATGTTATGCTCATACATAATACACCAACCCAACATTATATTGTAGTTAAAGGCAGGCCAAAAAGAGTTTCCGGATATTGGAGGCAGTGGACAATCGGGTTTTAAACGAAGGCCTATAAAGTGGTTGTTGTTAGTCAATGCCATCACACATCTCCTTCGTTTGAGTTGCTCGACACATACGGTTGTTTTCGGGGTGAAGGTGAAACTAGCATACTTTGAGAAATAATGAACCACACAATTAAAAGCCTCGGCGATTAAGTGTCCACATATCGGTATGCTCATCCAATAATCCCTTGTGATCGGATGGCCCCCATGAAGACGACGTTGATACTTAACAAATTGCTCATTGAGACTACCCACCCCATCGCACAACATTGTCTTGTAAAATGCCGGATTCTCCTTTAGTTTGGACAACAACCTTTGCCTTATATGAGTGATTGCACATCCATTATTTAGCTTTGCACCTTCGATGAAAGGCCCAAGTTGCTGATTGACAACATGAAAACCACAATTACCATCCGGAGGAACGTCGTCGGTGGATATAACGTATTCTCGAATGTATAGAGGTAGATCATTCAAATAGTCTTTATTTGGAGCATCAAGCTTCACGTCTAGGGAAGATGGTTGAATAGGGAAAATTGGAGACTTAAGCTTCACGTCGCCGGAAGATGGTTGGCTTGGTTGAGATGGACACATCGTACCTTTTTTCTTCAAATCTCGCTCACTTGTTTCGCCTTTCTCCTCAATACTCCTACCCCTTTTCTTGGTTTGCTCCAAGTACATTTCCGCGGTATACTCATGGGCCGATGGATCTCTATTAAATGGGGTTTGCTCACTTTTCTTCTTACGTAACACCTTTGCATATTCTCTTAGTTGTTTTTTAGTTTCTTTTTTGCTTGGCCTACCTTTGTGTTTGCCTTTTGACGGTTCATAAACATTCTCCGAAGTTTGTGGATATATGATTTTCCTCATGTCATCCCAAAATATTTGTTTTTGGAGCTTGTTCATGCCACGATACATCTCTAGTACGGTTCTACCCATGTCGTTATCACCAAACTCCTCTCCGGCTTCTTCTCCCTTTGGAGGAGGGATGAAACTTAGATGCTTCCAATATGGATCAATGTCGCTTAAAGGGATTACGCCATGCTCGTAGTTGATTATCATATGGCGACAAGGGAGTCCCATAGACTTCTTCATGTTACATACACACACATCATCCCTCTTGGTTTCCCACTTATCAATCAACTCGATTTCTATGATCAACAACTTCATACATTGGCGAGATACGTTGTAATGGATTCCCTTGAACAATGGGTTGTCGGCGTATTTTCCGGTCATTTTGAATATACGGCTTTTTTGGAATTTCTCTTTAATTCTATCAATGTCGCGCTTGAAGTAATTATCCATAGCATTCCACACGGTTACGAAATTATCAACACATCCAAAGAGATTCTTCTTCAACCGATGGTGAGCCGACTCTACTAAACTTGTCGCTTGATTTCCCAAGTGTTTATATTGGTTGGTATAGGCATTAACGAACCTCTCTTTGTGTGGTTCCAACCATTGGCGAAGTACATACGATACAACACCGGGATAATCGGGAGTATCCCAATGGCCGATAAACTCCGCAAGATTTAGATGATACTCTTCCTCGGTAAGAGACCAACACAATGATTCCCATTCACTGTTGAAAGCAACCCATTTAGCGTAATTTAGAGCGTATTGTTTTTCAACTTCCTCTTTTGCATCCGCTCGTTCATGTTCCGGTAGCATCTTAATCTCTTCATATCCTTTTTTCTTGGGTGGACAAATTATTGGCTTGCACCTATTGATCAAATTACACCATATATGGAATGTACAAAGCATATTGTGTGCTAATGGAAACACTACCTCTATTGCATTCATCAATGCGACTTCATTGTCGGTCACTATAACCCCGGGAATATCATCACCTCGGAAGATTGCCTTAACTTGTTGTAGTGCCCAAATGTAACTAGGTTCTTGCTCGTCTCTTAAAAAACAAAACGCCACGGTAAACGGTGACTGCGTCGAAGTACGCCCAACAATATTCAACAATGGCATCTCGTACTTGTTCGTCTTATAAGTACAATCCATTATGAGAACTTCATGAAAGCATTGAGCCAATTGAACACTCGTTGGATGCGCAATGAAGAGTTGTGTTATCTCTCCGTCCGAATCCACATCCTTTTGAACCGCGTAGTCTTTCTCTTTGGCCAAAAAAAACAATTGTTGCATCACTTGTCTATCTCTCCATTCCTTCTTTCTAATTGTCACTATTGCATTATAAATGGTGGACAAAGATGAGTGGTTATCCTTGTTATCCTCCTTTAGTATTTGGAGCATTTGAATCGGTGAAAGATCCATTTTCCTCATTTTAGCTACCTTGTCCATCTCTTCAGGAGTTAGCTTGGCCGCCATGAAATGTCCTTCAAGATGCTCCGGACGAGGGTGGTTATGACAACCTTCCATAACCTTGTAGAGAACCCATCCACCCAATTCTTTGTTGTAATTAAATGCAAGCTTGAATGGGCATTTAATCTTCTTTGAGAAAGTTTTGTTCTTCCTATTTGTCTTTCCTTTATAAACATAACCCTTCCTCTTGTGGCTTTTATCGGGATCACCGCTTCTCTCACAAACCATTTCAAAGCGGGTTTTGGTCTCTCTCCCATTCAATACTAATACGCACATGTCTTTTAGTGCATGTTGTCTAGCCCAACTCTTTGCCTCTAAAGGACTTTTGAATACCAAGTCATTCATGTAGTGATGTGACGTGTCATCGTACAAAATATCAACAGGGGTAGGTTGATTTTCCATTGGTTCTATTGGATCAGATGCAACCTACGAGTAATAGCACAACGTCAATACCAACTAAAAATAAGAAATACTTATATTTTCGGCAATGTAAACATAATATGCGATCCTGCCGAACAAAAAGTTCGGTTATGAAAAAAAAATTGCGATCTTGCCGAACTTGTTCTTTGGAAATTTCAAAACTATAGTTCGGCAACATAATTAATACAATCGACTAAACCGAACTATAGAGTTCGGTTATCTAATCAATGAAGGTGATTTGCGAGCTTGCCGAACATATAGTTCGGTAACAAAAGGAATAAACTCGACTGAACCGAACCATTAACTGTATACTCTATAAAATTAGTTCGGCAACGTTTTCTGGAAAAAGATAACCGAACTCTCAAAAAACTCCATTAAAACAGAGTTCGGTTACCTGCGTATGCTGAAATGAGTAACCGAACTGCACATACAGGAGAGTTCGGCTAACTTTTTGGCAGAATTGCTAACCGAACTACTATCACCTAGCCGAAATTTCTTCCTGAAATTTTCGATTTGGCCTATTTTTTCCACAATTCAAGCTACATTAACTAAATTTGAGACATACCTGAGTAACCATAACTTCATATTCTGGTTGTGGCTGATAAAATTCATCATTTGGGTCGTTAGCTTGAGTTTGGGGAAAAAAGCATTCATCATCTAAGAAATAACTCATACCCGGATCGTTAGAAGTATTGACAAATAGTTTAGGAGATGAAGGAGGTTCTGATTCTGAGGAGGAGGTATCATCACATGAATCACTCATATCATATTTACTAAACTCAAAATAATTTTTTTTGGGTTCTTCTTCCCTATTTTTCTTCATCTTTTCTTCTTCTTCTTCTCCTTCTTCTTCATCTCATTCTAACAAAACTATCCTATTAATAACTCACTAATCACTAACTAATCACTAATTAATCATTACACTAACACTAACTAATCTAACTAATTTAATTACCAAGGGTAAATTTGGTATTAAAAAAATATTAGATAAGGGGTGACCCAAAATTACTTCAAATATCCACATCCAAACTTTAAGAGTAGTCCCCCACTGTTTTGGGCTAGTCCCCAAAACATTGTTCAAGAATAAGTTACATCCAAAGTTTTTTAAACCTTGAGGAAATCTGTGAGTCCATCAAGCACGCCGTTATCAATGCCCAGAATAATTCTACTGGTGGGCTTTAACTTTTTAAGAAAAGTAAACTTTAGCTCTCTGCACAAAGAGATTTTCGCTAATGAATGGTGAATTTAGAGCTAATATTTAGCTCTTTAATTAATTGGTGAATTTTGCACATCACTGAGAGCAATTTGCAATTCCACGGAATTAATACCCCTTGTATCAAACACAAAATATAAGAGACGCAGGAAAAAATTTATATCCTTCTGCACAGTACCATCTCTAACGGCAGTAAATACTCTAGCTTAAGGTGCTACCCAATTCTCTTTTGGGTCATCTAATAATTCAAAATTTTCCCTATTAGATATGTGATGTTGTCAGGTCTTAAGTTTCTCTTTTGTTTTTGATTTGAAGAAGCTTGATCGTGGATTGAAACTGTCCCTGTACTGCATTACATTAATTGTGTGCACAAGTGCTATTTCAACCACATTTTGTCCTTTATTATTTTTACTACTTCTTTGACGAGCATTCAACATTTCAACTGCACCAACATTAGGAAACTTTTTCCTTCCTTTCTTTGTTATTACAAGTGAGTGCTAAACTTACCTGGCTGGGAGACAATGTTTCACATTTTTAGGATTCCTGTCTAGTTAAAGGAAACTAAGATGTGATGCTACAAAATAGGTGAAGTTCAATCATCCATCAAGAAAAAGTTAAGACAGTAAAAGCATTATTCAGCTAATTTTCTATTATATGAGCAATGGAAGATTTAGTACAGGGTGCAAAATTTCCTTGTGGACAGTGAGTGAACCACAATACGGCCAGTTGTATAAACAGTTTAGTAAAAAAATAGTTACGAAGTATCCACATAGTGAATATCATCAAGGGATTCCACAGCATTTTCTAGGTGTTATCAAATTCTTCCTAAGAAGAATATGAAAACATGGCCAACAAAATACATGTGATGATAACTCAGAGTTGCATTCTACAGTCATGGTTTAATAGAAAATCAACAAAAACCAAAACTGCTATAAGAAGCTAAAAAATGAGCTATCGTTGTTATCTTTGCCGGGTATGAATCTCGTCGTTAAGAAGTTGAGTTATTAATCCTCGATTGCTAGTTGATCTGTTATTGTCTTGACATAATATACTGTACAGTGTGTGTAATTCTTCTGGGTTCGCCTTTTTAAACAGACCTTTAAGTATCATGGTGTCTGTATTACTGCGTTCTTCCTTGATTCTTGAGTTGTTAGAATCTGTGTTTGTATTACTGCTTTCTTCCTTGATTCTTAAGTTGTTAGGATCTACAGGAAAACTCCCGGCAGTTGTGGGATTTTGGCGAGTTTGTGCTTTGGGTTTCCAATACTCTGTGCAGACCTTGTCAGGATCATTTGCCTCTATACCCTGCCAGGATAATTAGCTCAGAACAGAACTCAGAAAAAATGGACAAAGTGATTTTCTTCTTCTATAACTTGACTTTACGTAAAACATAAAAACAAAAATGATAATGAAAGATATAATATGTCCCCAGAAGAATCAAATGCAGTGGCAAATATTTTGATTTATTGCTGTAAATTAACCTGGGCAAATAATGAGCTCTTATTTGAATTGAATCCTAAATGGCTTAGCCCAATCTATACTTGAATTAAGTCGACAGGGAACATCACTGTAGAAATTAATGCAGTTCTGCTGATAAAAAGGATTTCTTTAAGAGATTTACCTGAACGATTGCTGGGGAAGAGAGTCCAAACATTTCGTGGCCGTCAAGACTCCCCGGAGGCTGCAAAGGGAGCTTCGATCGTCCCAACGCATGCAGCTTCCTTATTTCTAGATTCACTCTCTCTCTGACCATATCCCAGCATTTGACTGGTGACAGGTGTATGAATACCTCATTCCGACATTGCTCTATCGTAACCTGCAAAGAAGCAAAGAAATATTAAAATAATCTACAGAAGGTTATACAAAGATATGCCTTACAGGTTTATGGTAAAACTTGCTTATTTGAGAAAATTCATTTACCATAAAAAGAGGCCCAGATGGTCCTGCATCCACGATTTCGGAGACGTAGTAACACATTTTTGTTGGATCAAGCACATTAAAGTAACTGACCCGACTCTTGAATCCTGTAGCAGATAATAAGAGAAAGCAACAGTATAAAAAAAAGCAAAAAAAGTTATTTGTTTGCCAAGGACACTTAGGAAGCCAGACTAGTGAAGGAATCATGGTAAAACATACCTTTGGGGTATATCGCCTTGCTGCTCGACCACAAGTTTCCAGATTTTACAATGCCAATCTCCAAAAGCTCTGCATTGCAATTTATCTTTCTTACCACCTTGGCAATTCGAGGACCCTTCTGACGGTAGTACCTGTCTAGGTTGTTTGAAATGCACGACGGGGTGGTCCCCACTTCAAGACTTGCCTTCTCTGATACTACATGGGAATTGGATCCAAAGACCACCTTTTCTTCCTTGCCATCGGCGAACACTTCTTCATTGCTTGTGGTTTTACAAATATTGGGTTCTCTTCTAGGTAAGAGATTCTGGGAACTTTTGTCAAAATTTGTGCCTGAATATCCTACATCGCAGATGTTTTCGGAAGATAATCCCCCCCTGACATCACTTGGTCCCATAAAATTGTCTTCCTTCTGACATTCTGTCTTTACTAAATGCACAGGTTTAAACAGATGATCCTTATTTTCCTGATCTTGCATCAAATTTATATCCCCTTCTCTCATCACAGATGCATCAGTTTCTGGTGTATTCAGGACTTGGTCTTTCTTAGAGTTACATGAAGTCACCTTACTATGAGAGAACAACCTATTTGTTTGATCCTCTCCCTCGTCATCACTGAGAAGTATGACATTAGTATCTCCATCTGGCAAAGACTTTGTTGTTTTGGGATCTCTTGCAGATGAAATGCTTGAAGGAGGATCACCAAGAGAAGAACTAGTGCACCCGGGAGAAGATGACAGACATACACTACCTCTTGGAATTTCTATATACGACGTATCTTCTCGAGAGAGCTGACATGTTAGGTTGCTTAAAGAGTTGAAACCTGAAACAGGGGCGCTGCCCACCCTGTCTTGAATACTGCGGTCAGAATATGTTGCTTTCTGTTCTCTTATAGGTGACCACTGACTTTCCTCTTGAAGCCTATTCGAATGAGGTTGGCTGGTGGAAGCTTCTGCACCCACCGATCTCTGAATCACATCTGAGGAATAAGATGGTTCACAAATTGAGAGACTTGAAGATGCCCCGGGAGCAAATTTTGATCCCCTGATTTCTTGAGTTTCCCTAGAAGGAATTTCAGTGAATTGGGTGGAAACTTTCGAAGTTAACTCATGCTCTGTACCATACCCTACTTCCGAAGAATGAAACTGTTTGGAAGTGGAACAAGGTAGACGAGAATTTCCTTTGGCTACATAGGAGCTCAGCGCCAATCCAAGATCTAGTTTTGCCCATCTGTAAACTGAACTTAGTTTCCCTAGCAAAGCTTCAACAAGAACATTCAGTTCACTTATTTCGTAGCGAAAGAGAAAAATCTTGTCACTCCAGGCACATGAGCACAGCTGTTTTGCATGATTCAGGCACGCAAGCTTTTCAGCTGTGCATGGACAGCTCACAGCTGAAAAGTGCAAATCATAGAGACATATGAAGCACTCCCTTTCATAGGTTGCATCAAAATTAACGTCCATTTTCACCGACTGTGATGACGTACAAAGGAATTCCCTCCTAATCTGCTCCATGTCAACACGTGCCTATGCAAGAGAATTACACATTGTAAGACATGCTAATCATGAATATGTTATAAAACGAGGCCTTTATCCATAATTTCAGCATAAATAATGTACTATTCAAATCCAAAAGATACTCAATAGACTATGAATTTAGTCACTCACCTTAATTGCCTTTGCTAAGATTCCCTCCTTTCCACAGACATCTTTCCATCTTATGTTATCTATGGTGTTTTTCCTTAGTAATGATATTTCCCAATTTGCCCTAACAGCTTCCCTTGCTGCACCTAGTAACAACTTATCATGGGAAATTGATGTCTTACGTCCCTGCTCACGATAAAGCTCTACAGCATTTTGCCCATGAGGCAACCAATCAACAGGAGCTACATTCACAGCCTCAGCACAGTTGAAGCCGCAATTGAAGCCAGAATGATATGCTCGAGGGAAGGTGAGAATAAACTCCCTGGGATTCTGAACACAACGGTAGACCGGCACGCCTTCAGACATTAATATGGAAGGTGAAAGCTGTGTTACCTGCAAATGTTTCAAAAGTTCAGCATATAAATCTTGCCCTGATACTGAACCTAGAAAAGATTAAGTTCTCTTCTTTTTTTACCAAAGAAAATACAACTTTCCATTACTACTAATGCCACAAAGTTTTCTCAAATGAAACTTATGGTTTCTGCAAAAGTCAAAAGCTCATGTCATGGATTCTCTATAGATCGATTCCTTGAACTTAAGTTATATGATTTCACCAAAGTTTTTCAAGGATTTCAAAGATGAGGTATTCAAAGGGCCAAGACAGAGATTTCATACAAAATTACCAACGAGGAACATAGAAGGAATCGGTAACCATGAATTGCATAAAAGATAAGTAAATCAAGTATGATCATCAAAAGCTTGAGCGCAGAGGAATTACGCACAAGTTTATGTAGTAAGTCAGGCTGTTCCTCAAATAAGTCCGGCAAATGCTTTCTCATAGATGCCTCCAACTTTAAAGCATCTTTCCCAGGGACGCCGTACCACATTTTCGGAGCACCCCAATGCATGTAATTCATTGAGTACAAGTGGTGATCCTCGACATGCTGTTTCAACAAACCCAGAAGTAAATGTGTAAGTATAATACTCAAATAGTTCAATAACCATTTTGGAAATCTGCCATGTATGCATGAGAAGAAAGACATCTTTCTCTAAGAAACTGACACAGCAATTAAATCCTTACCCAACAAAATGATGAAAAACACATTCCTATGTATAACCACGGCACTAGCACACCGGAAATGTCACTGCTTTCAAAAGAGAGCACGGATCCTGAAAGCCTGGGGAAGTTATTCAAGTTCCAACCAGATTTCACATATCTGTCATCGGAAGTACAACATCCTGAAGAAGAGGATAACTTTGGAAACCCACTGCCAAAAACTCCAGTTTCTATATCGGCTCCGTACAGCACCTGCAAAAAAAGTTAACAGTAAACATAGTTACATGAGACTCCCACCAAAAAATCAGAGTAGCAAAATGTTCTTGTCGTCCTGTCTAGTCATGACATACCTCTATCTCTTCAGTTGGATTCTCTACCATGCGCCAATATTCACCCTCGATATTATCCACAGACGGTTCCCAGTGCTTTTGGATTACAGTTGGATTACCTTTTGGATCCATGCAAGTCTCATCCTTTCGGAAATACTGTCCCTTGAAATCATCTGCATACTTTCTAAAACTTTCCAGGGTAAACTCTGGACCAGGCTCAAACCCAAAACTCTCAGCCTCGTTAGCAAATGCACATACATTAGATCCTATTCCTTCTCCACTAACAGCACTACTATTTACTCTCCCTATTCCTAAACATCTCTTTTTCCTCTTACTATTATTAGTATTTTTAGACAATTTTCTCATTGAATTGCGATTTTGAAGTTTGTCCACCCGTTGGATACGAGTAAAAAATTTAGAATTTTCCCATGTACTGTTTTCTTTAAGAGGACAGGGAGGTCTCCAAGAAGAGGGAGGAACTATTCTGCAAATTCCGTATGGCTCTGCTTTCGGACGTATGCTGTCTATATATTTAAGTGTATCATTAAACTCCTGCAAATAGAGTTTTAAACCATCAGAAACCCAAACCTATACCGCATTCTCCAATGATATGAAATAGTAAATAAAAAAAATAATGGATCTAATTTCTGTAATTAGATGGGTACTGACCTCCTCAGTGGGGTAAAAAACAGGTGCATCCTCAAGGACAGGCCTTTGTGCAGCTTCTGGACGCCACTTCGCCATGACCTGTTTTAAGACTTAAACCATTAGTATCAAAACTTAACAACATAAACCCCTCATCATAAATAAGAGATAGATGAACGAAGGAAAGACCATATACAGAATGACCCAGACACCATCATCTAATCTAACCTTTTGGCAATTAGTACACTCAAAACACCCACGAAGAACACCTTTAGGTAGGCACGGCTTTGGAGGAAGATGCTGCCAACAAAGAACAAAAATATTCAGATCACAGCCATCTGATAATAATGACTTTCATAATGTGACAGCCAGTTAGATTTTGAACTTTCAGTACAAGGATAGACCTGATGAGGTTGTCGAGCTGTAGATTCCTCATCCGAACTATCACCTAATTTACTGTAGTTTATCCATGGTCTGTGCCTAAGAGATCTCTTAAGCCTCAGACTCTCGCTCATGTCACTGTCACAGTCCATCTCATTCGCACCCGCAGAGACCATGTTACTCATCAAAACTTCACTCTCATCCATCTTCTTTAGGGTGAAGGATGTAAGGGAGACAAAACCTGGTGGAGCCGACAGATCAACTTTCTCTTCTTTGATAGAAACTCCTTTGCATTCAACCCCCATCAATGCTGCACATTAGAAGAACGGTAAAATATAAACTCTAGATGTATATTGAGACCATTGAAGGAAAACGTAAACTGACTACAAACACTCACGATAGGATTATGAGGAAGTAACGAGTACATCAACGCATCCATCAAATGTCGCTGTGTGGTAGAGCACAGTTTTTCTGGATGAAAATTAAAAGCACCGAAGTTTAGAGAGACAAGAAAAAATGAAATTCCATGCAAATCTTGCTGTTTAAGCTGCAAATCAGAAGCCAATATACATGTATCGAAAAGGTATCAATACCGATTTTCCACGCCAATCATATACTGACAACTTAGTGTTTCCTCTATTTTTCTAAATGCTATAATCCTAAAATAAACGATTGATCTAACTTCTTGTTATTAAGTTCCCTCTCAAAACCTTAACCCTTCTTCTAAATACTCATATTTATCTTACTTTTTACCATTTCTATAATCCCCTTGCTATACGAAATCAGTTCTTGTACATTCAATGGAGGATTTCCTGCTGCTGAGGTTCATAGCGAACCAGGCATCACTATATCATTGGTTCTAGATTATAACAACTACGTATACAAATCAAAGTAAAGCGAAACTAGCTGCATAAAGCAACCCTAGCTAGTCCTAGTCCACCTTCATAAATCACTAACTAATTCATCAATCAAACAGAAAATAATATTGCAGTAGTCATCATGATATAACAAAAAAAAAAATATCTAAAAATATTAGATTCATTCTCATAAATATCCTTAAAGGGTGTCTCTAATTTAGCAATTTTAGCTGATCAAGAAAATAAATAAAAAAAATTTTGGGTTGAACTTACATTATTCTTTATTGTAGTGACAATATTCCCCTTTACTATCCAAAACTGCTGCTACACGTATCTAGACAAAAAGCAAACCCCCACCACGACCCAGATGAAATTCGTTAAAGAAAAACAGAGCAACTATACAAAATTTGTTAACAGATCAAGAACCACAAACTCTGGTTCGTTCAATTTTGTGGATCTACAAACCCTAATTGATATCAAAAACTGGTTTTGTGGACCATGGGCTAACAGTAAAAATACCACTTTCCGTTCCCAATAAACCACCTTCCAACCAGAAATTGATTGATTAACCAAAGGGACCTGAGTAAACCCTAAAACAAAAATTCTATGGAAATTTTAATCCAGTAAAATAATTTTTTGTAAGGTCCGATAGATCCCCCCTGGATGATACTTTTGAGTATTTTTTGCTTTTAGTCTTTTTTTTTTACCCAAGAATCCAAAGATTTAAAAAATACGCATATATAAATATATGATAAACCAATAAAAAGAAAATTCTTGAAAACAATAGAAAGGGTATTATGGGTACAGAAATGTTTCACTCGGTTTCTATTTGCTAGATTTTACTCTCTTTGGAAATTTGACGTTGATGTATTTCTTTTGACTTTGGAGTTTGGATCAACAACCGGAGATGGAACCAAAATTCCTTTTTGGCCCGTCAGTTAGTTAACCTTAACAAACGGAGATGGAAAGCAAGTTTAGGGTTA
Organism: Papaver atlanticum; assembly: GCA_023531105.1. Lineage (NCBI taxonomy): Eukaryota > Viridiplantae > Streptophyta > Magnoliopsida > Ranunculales > Papaveraceae > Papaver > Papaver atlanticum. The sequence goes on from JAJJMB010000948.1 coordinate 2,478,047, forward strand.
TTAAATTTAATAGAGGTTATTTATTAGGCCGGTTCCTATGGGAGGGGTATTAAAGTTGTCATGCCATGGCATGACAAACTAGTTTCCCCACTATGGTAAAAATGACAAATTTTATTAAAATAGTATATTATATTATGTTTTGTGGGACCCTTTTTATCAATAAAAAAATTAGTTGTTTGTGGGTCTTTATTAAATTTTAGGGATTATAAAATATTGTGTGGGACCCTATTATAATAAAAATTTGTTATAAATAACTAAAAAGTAGGAGAGAAGAAAAAACTAAAACCTAACTACTAATAAGCGATCGATATTACACCGCTAGCAATCTAAACTAGACCGCTGGAAACTTGACCGCCCGGTAGAAACTTGACCTGACCTGGCTAAGTGACAAATTTGCCACTTAGCCAGGCCAGTTTGCTTGTTTGCCAGCTCCATAGTGGGTGCAAAACTGACAAATCTATTGATTTGCCACACCCATAGGAACCAGCCTTAGTGCTTAGTGCTGAAAAGAATAAAACTTCAATGTTATAAAATTTGCTAATACCTGGTGAAATTTTGTAACTCCTACATCATTCATGAAAACTCAAAACAAAAAAGACTAGGTATCACTTTAGCGTTATAATTGGGTACTTAATTTTCTTTTTCTTATGGCTTATAACATTCGATGTGGATGAATATAAAGTTCAAGCATATATAAAAATCTAAATATTAACCTAAATTTTAGAAATATATCAATGTATGAGGATTTTTATATACAATTTTTTTTAAATTTTTTTTAATGATTTACCAAAATAAAATTCATTACGCTTTCTTAAATTCAAGAGCTAGGGTTTGCAAGTGCGATATTAATAAGCCACTAAACGATAAAAATATGTTGGAGGGGATTTGTAATGCATTCATAATAAGGTAGTAAGTAATAAAAATGTATTATCTTATACCTAAGTTGTTAAGAGATTTAGCTAAAAATTGATTTAGATACAGAGATTATTAACAGAAAGAAAAATCTATTAGAGATTTATTTACTATACGTATCAAAATATATAGCAAGATGATTAAATATTCAAAACGTTCCTTGAGCTCACCCAGAATCTCACCTCAAAACCCTAAAAAGTTGTATTTGTTCTTATCTTGTCTAATATATGAACAAATTTTTTTTATCTCTCACTATTTATAACAATCACTACGAGTACAATCAGTGTAGGATTCCTAAACATAAACCTAAGTATAAATGGGCCCACTTCTAAATATTCCACTATTGCCATATACATAGGTCTATAGTTTAGCAAAGAAAACCATTGTTCTACACCAACCAAAAAAACTTCCGGGAGAAATCTCGTGAACTGTTTTTACCAAGTGGCTTAACCTCACATGAAAACTATGGTATTGTGGATCCAACTTTTCACTTTCAACCTAAATATTTTGTCAGAATTTTTCACGGATAATCTAGAATTATTTTAGAAAAAACTTACGTACGTCCCTATAAATGGTGATAATATATTGACATGTATGCTGGAAATATGTATATATGCATGTCATGATTTATTGGTATTTTTTAATTAAGTTTCAACATCATACTACAATATGTTCATATTAAGCAATATTCTGATGTTCTCAATATATAGTATCATTATTCGCTATAACGGGATGGTATTGAAAAAGCGGGGGTCTAACAACCACACCCAATATTTCGCTTAGCAATCTGTATGGACTAACTCCAATATACTTTTAAGAGAATCAACTAGACAGTCAGACTCAATTTTAAGAAAAGCATATCAAAGAGTTATATCTCGATTTCTCAATTTAATCCGCAATCAAACAAATAGGAATTTGCGATCCCGATTGAATATAAGAAATAACTTGGACGGTATCAAAAACTAATATCCAAGTGTCAATCAATTTAATCAACAACCAAAGGTTGGATTCATGATTGATTGAACTTACGCACAACCTATGATATTTTAATTATATAAGCAAATATAATGCGGAAAAGAAATAACACAGACACCAGAAATTTTGTTAACGAGGAAACCGCAAATGCAGAAAAACCCCGGGACCTAGTCCAGATTTGAACACCACACTGTATTAAACCGCTACAGACACTAGCCTACTCCAAGTTAACTTCGGACTGGAATGAGTTGATCCCTAACCAATCTCACACTGATGAAGGTACAGTTGCGCTCCTTACGTCTTTGAATCCCAGCAGAACTCTATGCACTTGATTCCCTTAGCTGATCTCACCCACAACTAAGAGTTGCTACGACCCAAAGTCGAAGACTTGATAAACCAATCTGTCTCCCATAGATAAACCTATGAGTTTTGTTCTGTCTTTTGATAAATCAAGGTGAACAGGAACCAATTGATATACCTGACTTATATTCCCGAAGAATAGCCTATAAATATCAATCACCTCACAATAATCTAAATCGTATGGTAGCGAAACAAGATATTGTGGAATCACAAATGATGAGACGAAGATGTTTGTGACTACTTTTTATCTTGCCTATCGGAGATTAAATCTTGAGCAAATCTTAGAGAAGATAGTACTCAATCACGATAGAAAACAGCAAGATCAGGACACGCAACTACAGAGAAAATAGTTGGGTCTGGTTTCACAATCCCAATGATGTCTTCAAGTCGTTAACCTACAAGGTTTCGTGAAAAACCTAAGGTTAAAGGAGAATCGACTCTAGTCGCAACTAGTATCACACAGGAGGTGTGGGGATTAGGTTTCCCAGTTGCTAGAGTTCTCCTTTATATAGTGTTAGAGCATAGCTCGGTTGAACCCACCAAGCGTTGGTATGTCAAGTTTGGTTGTCATATTTTAGTGAATCAAAACTCAATTTAAGAGTTGCTTGATTATGTACTAGAGACAACTTCGTATAGGTTAGGCTAGAAAGATTAGGATAATGAGACATACAAGTATTACTTGAAGACTTAAAGAATGTGAAGAAGTAAAGAGCTACATCGACGACATCATCCTTCCTCTTGAGGTTAGTAATATTTTGACTTGCAATGTTTCATTCCCAACGTATCTTTCAAGTTGTGCTATATTGAAAACATAACTGCGAAGCTGTGAATGATTATACTCTAGTAGACATAGTGTTAAGGAATTAGAATACGAAGTATAACGCTTATCTTTTGAACTTCGTATATAAGACATCGACATAATCGTATGAATGCTATTGTGATTATGTGTATGGGTATGGGTGAAGATTTCGTCCTAGGAAACAATGTTTACATTCGTTTAAAGGAAGTACATTCATAAACTTGTTTTATTAATCGAAAGGGAAATCGCTAGGCTTATTGGTATTGTTATTCATTGCATATCTTTGGATTACCAATATGTGTGAGCTAGTAGAACCTATCATAACTTGTTATGTATCTTGGTAAAACTAGTCACAATCCCTAACTTATGTATTGGTATGACTTTTATTAGTGTAACCGTTCCTAAGTAATCACCTAAGATGGTATGATCGATAGTTGTAATTGGTGTGACCGATCCTAGTAATTGGTGTAACCCCTAGTAATTGGTGTGACCGATCACAAAAGAGTAGTAATCGATCCTTGTAATTGGTGTAACCGGTCCTGGTAATTGGTGTAACCGATCTTGGTAACTGGTGTGACCGATCACAGGTAATACCATGAGAATATGGTAACCGGTCCTGGTAATTGATGTGACCAATTTGGTAACTGATGTAACCGGTCCCAGTAACCATATTAAGGTAAAACCGATCCTTGTGTTTGGTAGAACCGTAAACCCATGATTAGTGTGTTGATTTGATCAATCACATAGTTCTTGGAAATCAGATGAACCAGTTCTAAACTTGTTTGGAAGTGTGGTATAATCGGTTCCAAGATTGTAAATATGAAAGAGGATTTACAAAGAAATAAGATGTTGACATACTTTGAACATGTTCAGTAACTCTTATCTTTTATTGTTCAAAGATATTCCTTAAAAGCTAAAGGAGATCCCGGACCGAAATAAGTTGAGAATCTTTTAATTAAGGTTGTTAATTTTTATATGGTTTTAATTACCGACAATTAAAATGCATATCTCTGGAAAATAAAAATTGGTAATGTGCATTTACTAATTGGAGATTTTCTAGTAGGATTTCAATTATTTTTGGACAGAGCATTTCCAGGAATTATGAAAACCGATTTGGAATATTTTGCATATCTTAAGAATATTTCGGTTTTGGAAATTCCTTGGTGTCCAAACTTCCTTAGTCTATAAATACCCAAGTTTGCATTTCATGTACACTATCCTAAGAGCCAGCAAAACTACCTTGTTGTGTTGTTACTGGTGGAGCCGTCTATTCGGAGAGGAAAGTACCCTAATTAGGCGAAATCTCTTACGACCACTCGTTTAAAGACTTCTTTGGGATAAAGAAGCTCTACGAGTACCGTTGGTGGGAAACTAGATAATTGCAGTATTATTAGTTTTCGATTTGATTTGATTGACTAACGGTTGTTGAACTTTGATTGCACCTAGTTTGTTTATTCTTGAGAATCTTCTCTTCTGATATAAGATTCACTCAAACTAGATCGAAGTGTCGACGTGATCTTTAGAACTGTTTGTAGATCTAAAGACGTCTTGTGATAATCCATTGTTAACAGACTCCGTTCTGTGCGTGATTGATCACAAGAGATTCAAGTTGTTGTGTGCAGGTGTTTATTGAAGATTTAAAAAGATTTGAAGACGAAGAAGATTTCTGATTTGGGTTCATAATCTTTGGTGTGCACAAAACTTGATCGGCTGGGATCCGACTATAATCGGTTTATCTTCTGGTAGATTTGATTGATTAGTTGCGTAGATCGGCATCAGTATTTAGCATCTTGATAGATCCTATTATTGATTGCAAAATATAAACTCGACTACTTGTTAGTTGTTTGCTAGATAGATCTAAACCCGACAAAGGAGTTTATTGTATTAAACAAAAGAGGCTTTGTCTAACTCATATCACTGGATTGAATAGAGTTGATACCGAACAGATTTGTTGTTCCTTTACTGTTTGGAAAACGAACCAAAGGAATTGTTCTAGTGCGTGCACTTATTGAATGTCGGAAGCGCATGGATACTGAAGAAACTAGGTGAACTATAGGTTTAGTTGCTTGGTCTAAACTATACGAAGTTGGTTTGATTTTGTATAGCGGCTTAATTCTGAGAGTATTCAATTCTGGACTAGGTCCCGGGGTTTTTCTGCATTTGCGGTTTCCTCGTTAACAAAATCTTGTTGTGTCATTTACTTTTGTTTTCCGCAATTATAATTGTTGTTATTATAATTTAAAGTAAATTACACAAACTTTAACTCCGTATTACTTGATAGTGATCCTATAGAGTTTGGTTAAGTCCGAACCTATTATCAAGTAATCACACTTTGATTGTTGTATTGTCTCGATCTCGTATCCATAGACGATCACACAAAGTGTGAATACCGATTCGTTGTATTGTCTCGACTCAGTCCATAGACAATCACTTTCGGTAAGAGGATTTATAGGTGGAAAAGTTTTAAATAGAGGTATATTTGGGTACCCTCGTCTTTTCATATAGTCTTCAAATCAGGGTTTGCAATTAATGTTATCTTGGTAACAAAACATTCAATATTCACTGTTAAATGAAAACCTGATTAGACTCAAGCTAATATCTTTCAACCGTTAGATAGAACTTAGCTTGTTACACACAAATGAAAAGTGACTTCATTTAGATATGAGTAACCGTACCTAAACGTGTGCACCTTTATTGGCTCAACAATAGTTAACCGAAGTTAGCCATATGAACACTTTCATATAAACCTTATTCATCTTAACCATAACTAGTTCAAATGAAACTAGTTCTAGAGTTGTTCAATTGTTTATATTCTCATAGAAGTATACAAGACACAATTGAAGAAAAATCGATTTTGATTCACTCGAATTAAGTCATGAACATTATAGCCACGGTTTGTAAAAGATTGCATTCCTTATTATATAAATGTATTAGTTCATGAACAAACCGATTTTAAAACATAACCCACTCAAGTATGCAAACGGGTACGCATACCTAAATGGCCGGACTAAATTTGGTTCACCAGTACGCGAACTGGTAGGCATACCACAAACTCAATTAAAGTCCCGGAACTTGAATCTCACGCCAGTACGCGTACCGGTATGCGTACTTGGTTCCCGGACCTTGACAAAACCAAACAATATGCATACGGTACGGGTATGCATACCATGGTTCCCAGACTTGGATTACACATATGCAAGTACGCATACTGTGCTTAAATCCAATTGTTTTGAACTCTCATTTCAACCATTGAAACATTCTTGGAAGACGACAATAGCTGTCTCACACAAACTATTAGCTTCAAAGCAATTTTCAAGTGATCGAATGATCAATACGAAACATTCCGAGTTTACATCAAATGACTGTTTCACACAAATCATGTAAGATGTTACCAGACGATTTTCACATGATCATCTTTTGATTTTCGTCAAGAATATAAGATGAACTTGATTAAAGCAAAAGCTTACCAACACATATTTCGAAAAATATGTAAGCGAGTTAAACTCAGCTCGAAATATCAACTGTGTATAATTGAAGTTTATATAGCTATACGACTTTTGTCTCAAATAGGAGATAGAGTAGATAAACTTTTCAGTGATAGATGAGTTCAAGTCTCCACATACCTTTTTGTTGATGAAGTTCCACAAGCTCTCCTTAGTAGTTCTTCGTCTTCATTTGATGAACGCCGTGAAGTCTAATGCTCAACTACACTTTCTATCCTAATCCGAGACTTAGCTATAAGTAGACTAGAAATTAAGACTTATAGTTTTGACAACTAAACTTGACAATAAGCTTGAGATAACAACGCTTACGAGTTCGACCGAGTAGTGCTCTAACAATCTCCCCCTTTGTCAATTTTAGTGACAAAACTATCAATACATATGGAATAGAAAATAAATAAACTTTGTAGCTCTCAATCCAAATGCTTGATTTCCTTGGTTCTTCAACATTACTCGAAATCTTCGTTACTTCCAAGTACTCCAGTGATTCTGAATGTGTTCAACTCCGCATCATAGTTGTTAAAGATCCGTAGCTAGAGAAAACAGTAGCTCTCAATCATTGTTATACAGTGTCATAGTATTATTACACAGCATCAAAGTCCAATTGTATCACAACTTTGACAACAATACTATGGTGATATGTATCACTCCCCTTTAGTCAATACTTCATCTCACGATGAAAACCACTCCCCCTTACATAATGATCCGTAAACCATATGTATTTGTAGTGTGAACTACACATTAATTCTCTCCCTTATTGTCAATATAAATTGGCAAAGGTACGAAAACTAGTGGGATCCTAATGAAATTTCCATAGAGATACTTCATGACCAAAAGAGAACATATCAACTTTGTTTCGATGATTTCACATAGTCGAAACTAGTGTATTCATCAAGGAGTTTATAAAGATACAAGAAAACTCCTACAATATTCCACAGCCGCACTCCCCACAAAGATTTGGCAATTAAGCACAAGTTCAATTAAGAACCCCCCCTCATAAAATGTCATTCCCGAAAGAACAACAAAAGAGACCTTACTTTTACAAGAAAAGAAGGATTTCTTTGGACATTAACAAATCACATGAAACATGAATTTGTATCCAAAATAGTCAATTAAATTAACCACAAGAGAACCCATGATTAATTTAATCGGAAATGCTCACATAAGAGAACTTACGGAGCCACACAGTACTTACACAAAGATGTGGATCAGGGAAAGACCAATACTGCGGAATATTCAAAGATTCATTCTATTTTTTTTTATCATATTTGCATAGAGACATGTAATAGACTTAATCTTTGTAAACAAAAGTTCATCCTATCTTCCATCAATATTTGCATAATGACATAATAGGCTTAACTTTTGTTGTCAAAAGTTCATTCTATCTTTTATCAATATTTGCATAAAGACATATGATAGACTTAACTTTTGAGCAAATATGGGACAATCATAGTTCACGGACGCAAACACACATATCCCATAACAAGTTGCAATACATAAAACTATAAAGATTAATACTGCAAAATCATCTTCCAAATAAACTTTAGAATTTAATTAAATAAATCTAAAAACATATCAAGATGAAAATCGTTGGAAATAGCTATGTGTACTCATAATAATAGCTATTCCAAACCCTAGTTATCCTTCTTAAAATACAAGAATAAATTCTTATAAGAAGTTTCCTAGGCAAAATACTTTAAGCAAGAACCGAAAATCATTTCACTTACTTTGAAGACTCTTCTCATATTCCCTATAATCATCAAGTTCATCTTCGATTAAATCAATCCTGGATTAGAGATTATCCATCTTGTCTTCAAGTATTTTGATGGAGGAATCTAGTTCACTCTTCAACGCCCGTACTTGTTCCAAGACAAGATTCATGGTTAATGAGAGTTTATAAAAATGAGGACTAGAAGAATTTTCATCAGGGGATGAATCTCGTTTATCTTGGACCATCTCATTGTCAGAAGAACCAAAACAAACTTTCTTAGAGGGAAAGAGAACAGTCCATACATCATCCTCTTTACTGGAAAGACTTGAAGAGGACATGATAGAGAAGGTAAATGAAATGTTTGCTTAAGGGGAATAACTCTTTTTAAAAAGAAGAAGAGATGAGATAAATTCCCAAAAGAACCTTTGACAAAAACCCTAACATAAACTTAAAAGAGATAGGAAAAACATCCGAGTGTTCAGAAACGGTTTTTAGCTTGATAACCAAAGCTAGAGCAATTTAGGGAGATACACGAACAAGTCAGCAGAAGTCTTTTCACATCCCTCTTGGAGATTATTGTTCTTGCCTAAGGGAAAATAGACAAGAACAATCTCAAAACTTACAAAAAGTAATTTCTCCCACCTAAGTAAGGATCAGGAGGCTTCACAAGAGGGGAGGATGATTTTGTTAAAACTTGTTTCAGATTCCTCTTTGTGGAGTGAGAATTCGAATGGGATATTTTTTTCCCTTTATTTTTCTGAACATACTGTTCATCGATTTTTGCATACTATGAATGGTTCTGAAAATCTCTTTAGAAAAACACATAGGTTTCTTATGAGATTTCTTTTTCTTCTTCTGAAAACTTGATTTAGAAGAAGTTTTTTTCAGAACCTTTGTGCCATTCGTTTATGGGTAATCTTGATTTTTATTCAAGGAATACTCACGATGTGCTGTGAAGTTAGCCATGCCTTTCTCATCATGAGATAGATTAGAACATGACAAAAACACAGGAGTAAAATGCTGATTTGGTTTGTTAGAACATATCGAAGAGCATCGATCTTTCTTTTTAACATCACAAATGCGAGAAGTCGCATTTTCTTGCCTTAATGTTTTCAGTTGACATTCCATATTTTCAATCCTTTTGATCCAGATTTCCTTTTCCAGTTGAAATTTTCTCTTAATCAAGTAAAGATGTTTGGTCAAGAGATCAAATTTTTCTTTTGGAGAAGTTTGATTGTTTATCATGGAATAATCAGACCTGTCGGAAGAACAAGGGTGATTATCAGCAAAATAAGTGAGAGAACTTTCACAGACTTCATCCTACGGACAGTAGTCAAGAGTAGCCATCCATGCTTTGGTTATCTCACTCTTTTCCTTATCAGGAATACCATAAATGTGATGATCACATTTGTAGCACATGGAATAAGTTCCATTGTAATGTTTTTGTGAACTTTCTTATCCAATACATTGATTGAGGAGGATTTTTTTGCGAGACCTTCTTTTTCTTCTCCTAAGAGTTTTCTTTAACTGTTGTACACACAGCGAAAGAGTAGAATTAAAGCAATTCTCATCCTTCAGATCAATCAATTTTGGACACAGAGAACTTACTTCAGAAGAAGTAACGGAATTGCAACTCATTCGAAGTTTTTCTCTTTTACTAAGTTCAAGATCAAAAATCTTTAGTTTTCCTACCAGAGTGTTTCTGGATAGAGTATCAAGGTTATTTCCTTCAACGATGGCATGTTTCTTAGAATTGTATTTGGCTGGCAACGATCTGAAAATTTTCATCACAATTTCCTTTTCAAGAATAGTCTTACCCAATGCAAAAGATGCATTAAAAAATGTAGACACTTTGTGATTAAACTCATCAAATGAATATTCATCAGCCATACGAAGGTTTTCCCAATCAGAAATTAGGTTTTGAAGCCTATCTTCTTTTTCACAGGTATTCCCTTCGAATACAATTTCTTAGACATCCCACACATCTTTAGACCGAGTGCACGTAGTCACATGTTGATGAAGATCTGGGGTAATGGCATGAATGATAGCATTTAAACCGTCAGAATTTTGCTTTGCAGCAAGTATCTCATTAGGTTCATATCTACCGATATCCTTTGCAATAGAAACCCCTTCTAGTGTAATCATTGGAGGATCATAGCCATTAACAACATAAACCCATGATTGAAAATCACGCGCTTGAAGAAAGGCACGCATAACAATTTTCCACCATAGGTAATTCGAGCCATCGAAGACTGGCGATACGTTTATAGAGATAGCACTTCTGTCCATAGAGTCAGATCACTACAAACATAGACTTGTGAGGTCTAAAACGTGTTCGCCTGCTCTGATACCAATTGAAAAAGCGGGGGTCTAACAACCACACCCAATATTTCGCTTAGCAATCTGTATGGACTAACTCCAATATACTTTTAAGAGAATCAACTAGACAATCAAACTCAATCTTAAGAAAAGCATATCAAAGAGTTATATCTCGATTTCTCAATTCAATCCGCAATCAAACAAATAGGAATTTGCGAGCCCGAATGAATATAAGAAATAACTTGGACGGTATCAAAAACCAATATCCAAGTGTCAATCAATTTAATCAACAAACAAAGGTTGGATTCACGATTGATTGAACTAACGCACAACATGTGATATTTCAATTATATGAACAAATATAATGCGGAAAAGAAATAACACAGACACCAGAAATTTTGTTAACGAGGAAACCGCAAATGCAGAAAACCCCTGGGACGTAGTCCAGATTTGAACACCACACTGTATTAAGCCGCTACAGACACTAGCCTACTCCAAGTTAACTTCAGACTGGAATGTAGTTGAGCCCTAACCAATCTCACACTGATCGAGGTACAGTTGCGCTCCTTACGTCTCTGAATCCCAGCATGACTCTACGCACTTGATTCCCTTAGCTGATCTCACCCACAACTAAGAGTTACTATGACCCAAAGTCGAAGACTTGATAAACCAATCTGTCTCATACAGAAAAGTCTATTGTATAGATAAATCTATCTCCCACAGATAAACCTATGAGTTTTGTTCTGTCTTTTGATAAATCAAGGTGAACAGGAACCAATTGATATACCGGACTTATGTTCCCGAAGAACATCCTAGAAATATCAATCACCTCATAATAATCTTAATCGTATGGTAGCGAAACAAGATATTGTGGAATCACAAACGATGAGACGAAGATGTTTGTGACTACTTTTTATCTTGCCTATCGGAGATTAAATATCGAGCAAATCTTAGAGAAGATAGTACTCAATCACGATAGAAAACAGCAAGATCAGAACACGCAACTACAGAGAAAATAGTTGGGTCTGGCTTCACAATCCCAATGAAGTCTTCACATACAGGGTTCCGTGAAAAACCTAAGGTTAAAGGAGAATCGACTCTAGTCACAACTAGTATCACACAGGACGTGTGGGGATTAGGTTTCCCAATTGCTAGAGTTCTCCTTTATATAGTCTTCAAATCAGGGTTTGCAATCAATGTTACCTTGGTAACAAAGCATTCAATTTTCACCGTTAAATGAAAACCTTATTAGACTTAAGCTAATATCTTTCAACCGTTAGATCGAACTTAGCTTGTTACACACAAATGAAAAGTGACTTCATTTAGATATGAGTAACCGTACCTAATGTGTGCACCTTTGTTGGCTCAACAATAGTTAACCGAAGTTAACCATATGAACACTTTCATATCAACCTTATTCATCTTAACCATAACTAGTTCAAATGAATAAAATAAAACTAGTTCTAGAGTTGTTCAATTGTTTATATTCTCATTGAAGTATACAAGACACAATTGAAGAAAAATCGATTTTGATTCACTCGAATCAAGTCATGAACATTATAGCCACGGTTTGCAAAAGATTGCATTCCTTATTATATAAATGTATTAGTTCATAAACAAACCGATTTTAAAACATAACCCACTCAAGTATGCAAACGGGTACGCATACCTAAATGGCCGGACTAAGTTTGGGTTCGCCAGTACGCGAACTGGTAGGCATACCACAAACTCAGTTAAAGTCCCGAAACTTGAACCTCATGCCAGTACGCGTACCGGTATGCGTACTTGGTTCCCGGACCTTGACAAAACAAAACAATATGCATACGGTACGGGTATGCATACCATGGTTCCCGGACTTGGATTACACATATGCAAGTACGCATACTGTGCTTAAATCCAATTGTTCTAAACTCTCATTTCAACCATTGAAACATTCTTGGAAGACGACAATAGTTGTCTCACACAAACTATTAGCTTCAAAGAAATTTTCAAGTGATTGAATGATCATTACGAAACATTCAGAGTCTACATCAAATGACTGTCTCACACAAATCATGTAAGATGTTACCAGGCGATTTTCACATGATCATCTTTTGAATTTCGTCAAGAATAGAATATGAACTTGGTTAAAGCGAAAGCTTACCAACACATATTTCGAGAAATATGTAAGCGAGTTAAACTCAACTCGAAATATCAAATGTGTATAATTGAAGTCTATATAGATATACGACTTTTGTCTCAAATAGGAGATAGAGTAGATATAATTTTGAGTGATAGATGAGTTCAAGTCTCCACATACCTTTTTGTTGATGAAGTTCCACAAGCTCTCCTTAGTAGTTCTTCGTCTTCTTTCGATGAACGTCGTGAAGTCTAATGCTCAACTACACTTTCTATCCTAATCCGAGACTTAGCTATAAGTAGACTAGAAATCAAGACTTATAGTTTTGACAACTAAACTTGACAACAAGCTTGAGATAGAAACGCTTGCGAGTTCAACCGAGCTGTGCTCTAACAGGTATGTTCATGTTTAGTCAATATTTTGATGTTCTCAATATATAGTTTCAACATACTTAGAGTGGGGCATTCATGTTGAGTCAACATTCTACACTTTCTTATCGAGCAACATCATCCTACTACGAAATGTTTACTTTGAGTTAACATTCTTATATTCCCAACACATAGTCACAATATCCCAAAACGAAGTTCTCGTCGAGCCAATGTTCAGCATATTCTCAATAGGGAATCCCAACATCTCAACTATGAGATGTTCATGGTTGAATCATCATTTAAACGTTATCAATAGGTGGTTTCAATATCCCTTCTGCAGGATGTGTTAAAAGACGAGGGTACCCAAATACACCACAATCTTTTTGTTTCAACCTATAAGTGTGATACCAAGTCTATGGACAAAGTCGAGACAATACAACAACAAGGTATACACTTGATAATAGTTACGGTATAAAACCGATTGGTTATAGGATCACTATCAAGTGTCTTGGATTAACGTACAAGTGTATTTATTTTATTATAATAAAAAATATATAATGCGGAAGTAAAGTAAATAACACAAACAAGATTTTGTTAAAGAGGAAACTGCAAATGCAGAAAACCCCCGGGACCTAGTCCAGTTTTGAATACTCCCGAAATTAAGCCGATATACAAAGAACAAAGCCAACTTCGTATAGTTAAGACCAGGTAAACTACCCCAAGTTACTTAGTTTCCTCAGTATCCCCGCGTCTCCGACCTTTTGGTCACGCACGCGAATCACAAGATAGAAATCACTATCTTGAATTGATATACCCAGTAAAATCTTATGTACTCAACTCCTTTTGATCGTATTTCAAATAGCGAAGGAACAAATCTGTTTGGTAACCACTTCAATAATATTTAGTATAAAGATTTGTTGAGTTGTTGACAAAGGCTCTTATGTTTAACCTAATAAACTCCTTTGTCGGGTAAGATCAATCTGAATCAGTAACTTAGATTCAGATTCACAACTATAAGATTCAGATATTGAAAAATACCACCAAATGATAGTTGCCGATCTAAATGACTTTATGATCAAATTATCAAGAGGTAAACCGGATCTATGTCGGATCCCAACCGATCAAGATGTGTGCACAAAATTCACAAGATACGAAAACTAATTAGATAAATCTTTTTCGCCTTCAAATCTTCGAATATCTTTAAAGTACCTACACACAAAAACTCGAATCCTCTTGTGATCAATCACGCACAGGATGGAGTCTGTTAACAATGGATTATCACAAGATGTCTTTAGATCTAACAACAGTTCTAAATATCCCGTCGATACTTTGATCTAGTTTGAGTGACCCTTACGTCAGAAGAGAAGGCTCCCAAGAAAAATCCAACTAAGTGCAGTCAAAGTTTCAACTAAGTCAATCAAATCAAAAAGCGAAAACTAAAATAACAATGCAATTATCTTGTTTCCCACCAATGGTACTCGTAGAGCTTCTTGATCCCACAAAAGTTTTTAAACGAGCGGTTGTAAGAGATTTCGCCTAATTAGGTTATTTAGGATAGATGGCTCCACCAGAAACTAGCGAATGAAGTTTTCCTGGCTCTTAGGAAAGTTTGCAAGATATGCAAACCCAAAGATTTATAGACCAATGTTGTTTGGGCAACAAGGAAATTCCAAAACCGAATATATTCTCAAGATATGCAATAAAGTACCTAATTTCGGTTTTCCTATTTCCAATAAATGTCAAACAATATTTATGAAATCTCTCTTATAAAATTTATATTATTAGTTTAGCACATTAAATAATAATCATTTTATAGAGTATATATACTTTAATTGCTGGTAATTAAAACATATAAAATTGAAAATCATAATTAAATGTTTTTCAATATTTCGGTTTGGGATCACCTTGAGCATCAAGGAATATCTTTGAACAATTAATGATAAGAGTTATGCACATGTTCAAATAATGTCGACATCTAAAAAAAATCCTATCTTAGCAAACCCTTCCAAATTCACACACAACATAAGGAAATATGTGAATACTGAAAACTCAGTTTTTCTCTTGGGACCGGTTCTACCATGACTCACAAACTAAGTTAGGACCGGTTATACCATGACTCCTAATATAGGTTATGACCGGTTATACATTGCTTCCCAATACTAGTTGGAATCAGTAATACCTTGTCACACAATATAGGTTATGACCGGTTATACCTTGTCTCCCAATACTAGTTAGGATCAGTTACACATTATCACATAATATAGGCTATGACCGGTTCTACCTTGATTTTCAACATAAGTTAAGATAGGTTATACCTTGTCATCTTGCATTGGTCATCCAAATAATCTTCACTGAAAAACCAGACCAATACACTTGTTGATTTCCCTTTCGATTATGAAACAAGTTCATACATCTACTTCCTTAAACCAATGTAATAATACATAGTTTCCTAGGATGAAATCACACATATATCCCACACATAATCAAGTAACTAAATACATAGATTCTGTTGATGTCGTATTTACGAAGTTCAAAGGATAAGCGTTATACTTCGTAATTCAATATAATTCCTTGACACTTTGATCATAATGCTATGACCAAGTCTAATCACTAGAGTGTTATAAATATGGCTTTGCATGTGATGTTTTCAATATAAAGCGACTTGAAAGATACATTAGGAATGAAAACAAGTCAGGTCAGTATTACTAACCTCAAGTAGAAGGATGATGATGTCTTCCTTGTAGTCGTTACTTCTTCACAATCTTCAGGTCTTCAGAATAATACTTGTAAGTCTCAACATTCTTAAAGTATATTTAATCAAGCGACTCTAGATGAGTTTTGATACTAAAATATGACAACAAAAACTTTCCATACCAACACTTGGTGGGTTCAACCGAGCTATGCTCTAACACGTTAACGTGCACATCAAGTTAATCTCAGTATGCCTTGGTCCAACACCACTCACGACGCTCTCAACAATTTTCTTATTCTCACATGCTAGTCATTTGATACTAAACAATTGTCTTGGTACCAAACCAAGCATTTAACACTCAACAATTATATTGTGTTCTCACAAGGCACTTGAGCCTCAAGAATTTTATTTTGTTCTCATCCTAGACAATTGACCCTTAACAATTGTCTTATGTTATCATCCTAAACACTTGACCCTAAACAATTACCTGAGACCCGCATACCAGGACGTAATGTTCAACAATTGTTTTTTGACTTACAAAAGGCACTTACGCCTCAAAAATTATTTTGTGCTCTTACATTCGACACTAAACAATTGTCTTGATGTTACACCAGATGCACTTGACAAAAACAATTGTCTCGATTTCACGATAGACATTTCACTTTCAATAATTATGTCGTCCTGACTTTTTCTGATACCGTTGACCAAATATTAATTTCGCTTAGTCAACTTAACTGAAGCCAAGTGTTATAACACCACTAGTGTCATATCAAGTTTTTTATGTGATGATTGATTAAAGTCAAATAGAAGATAATACTAATAATATGATTTTGTGTGTAGGTCTACAATATATGCTAATGCTCAATGATACTCTCATGAAGAAAAAAATGCAGATGGTCTAGTAGTGGCATCAATTGAGGGATACTTGGCACACCCACTCTCCATATCATCACGAAAATGCAACCATTCCTCCGCTTCACCCACTAACTTGATATTACTTGTAACTTGGAATGTAATATAGATTATTAATCAATTATATGAAAGGTACACTAAAATAATTCAACTTCCAATAATTACACATCTCCCCTTTTTTATGCTTCCATCCTAGTAAAAAACCAACCCCTTATCTTTTCAAGTTGAATTTATATCTGAGTGGTCGTTGACTTGACTTAGGCAAGTATCCGAAAACAATCTCTCACACCTTTAAAAAATCATAAGTTCAATTTCACTAGTTCCATTGTTTTGCTTCAAAATATTTGGGGATCATAGTGGGAGACTGATTTTTCAGTCATAATTATGGTTGATAGCGTTAGGAAAGAATCAAATGCCTCATACCCCACCAAGAATTCTGATGAATCTGTTATAATTAAAAATATTTCACTAACCATAACCGACTTTTCCAAAGCCTAGAATGAGTTGTTGACTTATCTGATGACAATTGAAGAGCGACTGCCGACGGTAGAATTTCGTATTTACTATAAGAGAATCTTAACCGAAAATAACATTGATGGTGGAGGTTCATCCAAGATCAACGTTGTTGACGACAGTGACAACGGTCACGTTGGTATTGAACATCATCGAGACGTGAACAAGTGATCTAACGATTTCGTTATTGTTGGTGACTTGGATTTTTTTTTTTTTTTTTTTTTTTTGCAATCTCTTGGAAAAGAAAGCATGATTGATCATTTTTACCTCTATTGACCTCCTTGTCTAATTGAAATGCAATGCATTCTGCTTATCTAATATTACAAAGTTTGAAAAGAAATGGAATGCTCGGGAGCATGGATCGCCATATCAGGAAACATTTTGGGAACATGAAGAAAATAACATTTCCCGTCATAGCAGATGTTTAATATCTATAACTGGTAGAGCGTGCACTTGATACAATAACTTAGCGCCTAACGTATTAAAAATTGGAACCATTTGGTAAATATGCTTTGCAAGAACTACTTCTCCATTTTGGAGCAAGTTACTTTGTCTGACGTTGGAATATTATTTCAGAATGGAACTTCGAAGGTAATTCAGAACACAAGACTTAAATTGTCATGAGAAACATGTGACGAAGTTTCACCTGGTTGAAGTCTTCATCAATGGGATGCTTCTATTTATAGAGTTTTGCTAAAGAATATTCATCTTTAAACATTCTCAACATGTGTCATGATACTTTGAGAATGTTTGGAAACACAAATATTCGTAAACAAGGAGCATCTCATGGATAGAAACATCAACTAGATGCAACTTTATCATATGTTTTTCATGACAGTCTAAGGCTTGTGTTAGTAATCACCTTACATAGCCATTAGGATGCTTGTTTCCCTTCTGAATTATCTTCCAAAGTCGGACAAAGTAACTTGCTCCGCCAAAAAATACTTCTTATGAAACACATTAACCATTTGAATCCAATTCGCAATACTGTTAGGCGCCAAGTTATTATACCGAGCGTACACTGCCAGTTAATGATCGATTTCCAAAATTATCTAAGTTGGAGAACGAGATTTTCTTCGTGTTTCCCTAAACTTCTATATGTATCACGGCACATGCTCCCAAGCATTCCCATTTATACTGTACATTGGAAACCTTAGGAAAATATCCTCTTGGAACGAACTTTATTGCACTTTGAGTAAGGAGGATGATGACGATAAAGGATCAGTCACGCTTTCTCTCCCACGAGCATGTGCAAATCTTGATCATGTACACGATCCTCGTCATCACCTTCAGTGGTGTTAATCTTGGACGAACCTTCACTGTCATTGGTCCTAGTAAGATTTTCATCAGTAGCTCGGCAACCTCTCTAAAACTATTCTCAAATGAGTCAGCATCTCAATATGAGTTTTGGAGAGATCGTATATGCTTGGTGGAGGATTTTTAGTTCGAAGTATCTGATTCCTTCTTATTTGAACCATGATTATGAATGATAGTTGTCTTTTTCAACATATGTTTTGAACTAAGCTACATGTTCAAGTTTATGTAATAAATAGGAAAATAAAATGTCCAACGGGAAGAATATTGGGTACCAGGAAATGGACTACACCCATATACAAGAAGACCACAAAAAAATAATTAACGGGGATCACACCAAACAAGCAGGAACGAATTTGGTGTTGAGAAATTTAATGTAGTTGATTGGCTAGCCAAAGAAGAAAGATCCGGTTATATCTCTCAAACTTAGTGATGCAGAAGCATAATAGCTTATTTTTTCTTTTAGTTGAGTTATTTGGTCTAATGTGCTAAATGACTTTCTTATAATTAAGGAATATGATTTAAAGTATCTTTATTTAGGATTCTTAGCCAAGAAACCCCTACTAGTATAAATAGGTTTATAAAACTCTTTTGTAGGAAGCTTTTAATATTATTGAATTCTGTTTTAATCGAATTTCTGCATGAAAACTCTTCTTTATCTAAGTTCTCTGTGAATCAACCCTAGTTTTCGCCTTTACTATTTGTTGCGCCATAAAGTTGGTGTTAGAGCAAGTTATACCAAATTCTTTGATAATATGCATGTTGAAGATTATCTAGATTGGGAAGCAAGCTTGGAATCTTATTTTGAGTGAAAAAACATGAAAGAAGAGATAAAATCTTGTTTGTGAAGTTGAATTTGAAAGGTGCAACACTTTAATGGTGTAAGCGAATTGAAGAACAACACGCTCGTCAAGTTAAACCTAAAATCAGAATTTGCGAGCACATGAAGTCGAATCTACATAAACAGTTTTTTAGAAGCTGATTATGCGATGGAGTTATATGGGCGACTCCATAACTCAAAGCAATGAGGATTGACGGTGGAAGAGTATGCGTCTGAATTCTATAACCTTCTTATAAGGGTAGGTTTTAATGAAAGTAATGTGAACCTGACCTTCGTTATCTCTTAGGATTGAATCACTTCATAAGAAATAAGAGTGGTTTGTTTGTTTACTCTATAAGATTCTCGTTAATATACATTGATGGCATAAAAGTAGTTATCGCGTTCTATCATGAGACAAAACATAGTGGACCGAACTAGTGCAACATCTATAAGGAATAACGTTGTTGTAAGAAGTGATAGGAAAATTAGTATAAATGACAAGTTTGAGAAGGGAAGAAACACTCGTTTTAGCCACATAACACTAATGGGACTGGTTCATCTAAATCTAATAATGGGTTGCAAGTCCCGTTATTACACTTGTAGAGACAACAAACGCATCACTTATTCATTACTTGAACGAAAATTTGATTTTGATGAAGCTGAATTTGAAGAAGAAAAGCGTCCAGACCCTGTATATGATGACTACGATGATGATGAAAAATACAACGTCGAATTTTTACTCGTAAAAAGATACTGCCTGGCTTTGCAACTAATATTGGCAGCACCTAATATGGAAAAACAGGATTTGACGTGGCTGAGCATTTTAGTACTCGCGTCTTTTTTTAACAAAAAGGTTTGCAATTTTATCTTGGATAGGGGGGAGCAGTACGAATATTGCCTCCAAAGAAGTTGTTGAGAAATTAAAATTACCAACATAAAAGCATCCTAGTCCATACAAGGTCATTTGGATTGAGAAAAAAAGGTGTGTACCTGTTACATCGTGTTGCTTAGTCAAGTTCATTATGGGTAACGATGTTGAAGATGAAGCATGGTGCGATAATGCGCCTGTGGATGTTCGTCATATCTTGTCTGGTAGGCCATGGTTGTATGATATATGGTCCACTTTAAAAGGCCAATGTATATACCTTTCAGAAAGATGGAAGAAAGTTTACCTTGAAACCAGAGGTATAATACGTAAGATCTTTCTTATAGTTAAGGGATATGATTATTAGCCAAGAAACCCCTAGTAGAATAGGTTTACACAACTCTTTTATAGGCAACTTTTATTATCATTGAATTCTATTTTAGTCGAGTCTCTGCATAAAAACTCTTCTTTATCTTCATTCCATGTGAATCAGCCCTAGTTTTCTTCTTTACTATTTGCTGTGCCATAACTTAGACAACTACTTCTCATATGATCCCAAACAATGTGTTTGTTGAGGATAAAATCCATGTAAATTAAGTTTGTGTTAACGTGACTTACCTTTTTTGATTAAAAAAAGGCAATAGATGATTTTTAGTACAATTTTTTGGGATGAAAGTTAATTCTAGGAACAACAAAACAGGCTGAAGAAGTGGAAGGTAAAATCAATAGATACTCTCCAACAGGCAAACGGATTACAACTTTCATAGTTGCAATATAGGCAGGGGAGGACGCAGTCCATGGAAAGTGGGTGCAACTGCCTCCAATTGCCCATTGAAATTTTAGTACAACCGATACCAATAGTTTTCAATCCAATTCAGAATTTTAAAGGTTGCCCTGACCTAGCAAGCCCAAATTTTTCTTTTTAAGTTTGTACTCGATATTTTTCTTATTTCTAACGAATTTTGTTGTTTCTTTTTTTCTATAAGGAGATGTACTTAACATTATCAAGAATGTAAATGAACTAATAGTTGCCAATGTAGACAGATTACCTAGGGATGGCGAGCAGGTGGGATTTTTTATCAAACAAAACCACGCATTGTCAAGAAATGTAGAGCATTATCAAGAAATCCAGAAAAGAGGGAAAAGAAAAGAAAGAGCGAAATACTTTTGCTCTTGCTTAGTACTTGTGGGTCATGTAAGATTCCTCCTCATACCTAATTAGATTAGAAGCATTTCATGTTTCAAACAATACTTATTTCTTATCAAGTGTGGTGGTGTTGACTGGATTAACAAAAGAGATATTCAGATTTTGGGAAAGTGTCGTATGCAATGTCTTTAAAATAGAACACTAAATTTTTCTTATTGCTTGAATAAACTAATTATCTATACCATCTTCAGAATTCAGCGAATAAATGAATAATTAGAACCAATATGCTCAATTACCACACAAATTTCATAGTAAAATAACTCAGAGAAACTCATTGAAAAACTTGAAAGAATGAGAATATAAAGATTTCAAATATGGTGTCTGTGGAGCTTTACAACAGTCCGGTAAAATGATAACCATATCCATATGGACAGAAATTAAAGATATCCATTAAGCTAGATTAACAGATGTTAAAGAAGATTGGATTATTAACAACCCTATTTATAAATCGTATGGAGTTCAAATACTCCATATTCCAATATTACACTTAGCATACCATATGGATAGCTGGTGAACCCTATCCATGTTTAGGTTGTAAATCTGACAGTCTGCAGGGTCGTCTCATATAATTCCCGGAGGCTCTAGGCGGACTCCAAATTTAGGCTTTTTATTGGTCGGTACACTCGATTTTTTGATTTTTTTTATATAGTGTTTATACGTATATGAAACTAGTATTTAGTGGTTGCACACACAACCTTTAAAATATGATTTCTTACCAAACACATTCCACTGTTGCCTTACTATTAATATTTACCTATATCTAATACAACGAGATCTTTGTTCTTGGTTTTAGAGAAAATAATTAGCATTTTAAACCGATATTTGTTTTTTATATGAATTATTTGAAATTAGGGAATTTATATCTTAAAAATTCTTACCAAAATATCTTAATTCAGATTTAACAAAGTGGAGGCTAGCTACTTGAAGGTGTTGACAAAACCTTAGAAATATATGGAAGACTACATGCCATGCCAAGTCATTAAATAACACAAAAGACTTCTAATTCGCAAGATATTAGAAGAGTGTCATTGCAATATAACAACAGTAATGAACAAATAACATATTATACTTACGAGTTCCCTACTGGAACAAAACCAGTACCACTAGCTAGAAAGCGTAAACAAACATGCACCCCAACTAGCAAATCCCAAATTCCCATTAGTTTTCAATAGTTCACCTCTACACATTTAAGGTAATTAGATATTAGATATCCTATCATTAATGTAGTTTGATAACCAAAATAACCTCAATTTACCTTCATTCGAAATTTTGCACCAGTAAAATCCCGCCACAGAAACCCTCAGCTAGAGAAACACAATGAGCAACGGGCTACGAAGAGCAAAACGGCACCATCATTGTGAAACAACCCTTCCGTGATGATACTATTGACCTGTGTGTTATTGATATTATATACGAAAAGAAATATTTATACGAAAAGCAAATGAATCATATTGTACTAGAAAACGTATATGTAATCATTAAACGAAAACAAAAGTCATATTATCAAATATTATTTCTTTCACACATATTGAGAATTAAATTAATTATTAGTAATGTGAATAGTAAATGTATTTATATGCTATAAAGAAATTTTATATATATGCAAAAAAAAAAAACTATTCATACACAAATGTTCAAATACAAGAAAATAAATCATTTCATATATGTAGCTTGTGTAAACTAACTTTTCCAAAAATATACTTTTCTTCGACAATTTAAAAGTGGCGCAATCCGTACATATATATATATATATATATATATATACACACAACTAAATTTGGTTGTGCAATCCTAAACTTGATATCTCTTTAAGTTTATGAAAGTGTGGGTAAAAGTTAATTAAAAGAATTTTAATTGTAAAGATGAATTTACTATACGTAATATGGGTACACGTTACCTCCATATTATTTTTTTGTATACGAATAAGACTAAACACGTCTAACAATAGGTGATAGAATAATATCCAAATTCATCGACTCAAGCACAAATATTAACATATATTTACAATCTCGTACAAGAAGGTGTGTTAGAGCGAATGCTCGGTTGAACCTATATACCTTGGTATGTCATGTATGTTGTTAAGTTTAGATACCAAGACTATTTCTTAGTTTTTCCTACTAAAGTCAGCTTAGGATTTTTTTATTTACTCAAAAAGAATGAAAATTGAAGATCACACATTGAGGTAAGTAACGAAGATTGGTATTTCCTTTTGGACTCTTTTTCATTCTGTCTATCTATCGATCGTAGCAAAAGTTGAAGACTTTAGTAAATGATAATATTCAAAGAATATCACGAATTAGCTTTTGTTAAGTCTAGAGATATTTCTAATTCCTAATCTTTTTGTTGTCGAGAATTTGAAACTAAGATAAAGAGATAAAGCACGAGTATTTTAATGAAAACCTCAAGACTTGCAAACTCATTCTTGAGTTTGTAACGTTTTTTGTTTGGTAGTTTTCCACTGATGTTATTCACTCACTTGAGTTAAGGAACTCAAAAGTTTGAGTTTGTGAATATATTGCTTGTAGAACTCAAAAGAATAAAGTCAATAAGTCAACTGTGTTCGCAAACCTAAATAGGTGAGTTCGCGAACCTATTCTAGAGAATTTATTCTGAGACCTTTTTGACATTTGAAGTTGCGAACCTAAAAGGATGAGTTCGCTAACCTAATGAAAAAAATTTCTCCTGAGTCTTAACGTTATTTGAGTTTGTGAACCTAAGAGAGTGAGTTCGCGAACCTAGTATAAGAAATTCTCTTGTGAGTTTTTGAGCATTTGAGTTCACGAACCTAATGGCTTAAAAATTTCCTTTAATTTTATTAACATTTGAGCCCGCGAACCTACAAATATTTTTAATTTTATTTTCTCTCTTATGAGTTCACGAACTCTATACTTGAGTTCACGAGCCTAAAAACTTAACGTGTCACCCAATATACTATTGGCTTTGGACTCATTCATTCTCTTTAATTTTCAAGACGAACTTTTCACACGCTTACAAATTGTTTTTTCTTAGCTAATTCATCTGTATGGGAAGTTTTAAGTTCTTTCAAAGAATTTATCTAGCTTGAGATTGAAACTTTTAGATGTTCTTTTATACAGTTGCCTCTTTGTACACATTGTCTATTCTTAGTAGTTTGGAGTTATCTTTGGTAATAATTCTTTCCATAGAATTTACTTGAGTTAACATTTGTCACAATTTCTAACTATGGAAAGAACCTCATTGCAAGAATAACTTTTACCAAAGAAATAATTTTTTGTATCCAAGAAAACAACTTAGATTTAGCAATCGATAATTACTTTGGTTGTAAGAAATTCATTGTTTACACCTTAAGCAACCCATCCTTGATTGATTACTATACAATACTGAAAACTCAATCCCTACACTCTTGTATATCTTGTTGAAAATTTTGTCCTCGAAATGCCTAGGATGTTTGTGATCTAAGTTTCGACTTTGAAATAATTTACCTAGGATTCATGAAGCAGAGGTACATCCTATCTTCAAAAGATAGGTAGTTTCATGAGGCGTATATGTATTTATTTTGTTTATAATTCTTGTCTATTCCAAGGTCGTTCTCTTCTGATATAAGGCCTTTCTGGAAAGATACTTATCAAAAACACGATTGGGTATAAATTTTATCTATTGAAATCGTCTTTGTAAGTTCTCCACAAGAATTCATCTTGGACTTTGATCAAGATTGATATTCTTATGTAGATTATAACTTTTGAATATAATAAACTCTAGTGTTGGAGATTTAGATTCGTCCAAATCAGGGAATAAATTTATGTCCCTTTGATCTATCATCGGAAAGGAAATCATCAGGCATCTTGTTGAAGGCATGGTAGCGCTAGTATACACGACGAACCATGATGAAACTCTTAGGAATCTAAAGAACATTAATTAGGTGAATCAAGTGTGTCGGTTCTTGCGATAATCAAGACTTAGAGGCATAACTACAGCAAAGTAGCTTGGATGGTTTATGATTTCTCAACTACATTCTAGATTGAAGTCTTATAATACATTGTATCTTCAAACTGGACGAGGTCTCGGGGTTTTTCCGCTTTGTAGTTTTCCTCGATACGAAAATCTCTGGTGTGTGTTTTGTTTTGTTTTCAATTTTCTTATCATATTGATTTAATCTTTGTTAGAGCATTGCTCGGTTGAACCCACCAAGCGTTGGTATGTAAAGTTTGGTTGTCATATTTTAGTTTCAAAACCTGAGTTGCTTGATTTAGATTACTAGATTCAACTTTGTTGGGTTAGACTAGGAAGTCTATAAATGTTGCGAAAAACTTGTGTTAATCTGAAGAACCTGAAGACGTATCGATATCAACGAAAACATCATCCTTCTGTTCGAGGTTAATAATGGAAGACCTGACTAGTTTCCATTTATATCTATGTTGCTTTCAAGTCGTTTATATTAAAAACATAACATGCAAAGTTATATATATGAATCTCTAGTATTGGTGACTTGATCATTACATTATGATCAAAGTGTCAAGGAAGAATGTACTTGAGAATACGAAGTATAAAGTTCATATTTTCAACTTCGTATGTGCGGCATAACACTATCTTTGTAATTCATTACTAGATCGTGTGATGAACTTCGGGTTGATTCCATGCCTAGAAAACTATGTTTAACTACGCTAAAATTATTTCATAGTTGAAAGGGATCAAAGGGATATATTGGTGGTTCGATTCCTATTGGGGATCTCTAGCAAGACCGATCCCTACCTTGAGGATCACTTACAGGACCGATTCCTAATATCAATTGTGTTTCTGGTGTTCGTATAAACTTTAGGGTTTACATGGATTTCGGAATATAAGTTGCTATTTAGGAAAGTTCACTTGTCGGCATTATGAGTACATGGACATGTTCTAAAATCATATATATTTATTGTTCAAAGATATTCCTTAATACTCAAGGTGAGATCCCAAACTGAAATATTTGAGAATCTCTTACTAGGGTTTTCGAATTTATATATCTTTACTAACCCAGTAAGTAAAACATATCTCTGGAGAATATATTAGTAAAGTATACTTGTACGCTAGATAATATTGAGTTGTCATCCATGAGATATTTTGATATATATTAGTTGGATATTGGTTGGAATTAGACAAAACCAAAACTTAGTATTTATTGCATATCTTTTGATATTTTCAGTTATGGAAATTCCTTGTTGTCCAATCTACCTTCGTCTATAAATAGTGAAGTTTTTTCTTCTTACAAACTTATCCCGGAACACACACACTTCATTTTGTAGTCAATGTGGGAAGCCGACTAGTAATATTATTCGTAATACTCACCTGAAGAGGAGAGTAACCTAATTAAGCGAGATCTCTTACGCCCGCTTCATTTAAAGACTTTTGTGGGATTAAGAAGCATCTAGAAGTACCATTTGTGGTAAACTAGAATCATAATTATTTTTTTAGTTTTATTTTTCAATTGTTGATTTTATTAACTAACAGTGGTTGAAGCTTGATATTCACCTAGTTTTTTTATTCCGTGATCCTTCTATTCTGGTATAAGGTCACTCGAACTAGATCAAGGATCAATAAAGTTTAGATATGTTTTTAGATCTTGAAGATAGGCTTGTGATCCTCCATTGTTAATAGACTCCGTTCTGTGCAGATCGATCATAACGGAATCAAGTTATTTGTACAGGTAAATTGAAGACCGAAGATTTGAAAACAAGAAGATTTTTGATTGGTTTCTGATCTTTCGGATATACTTCGTGCACATTTGATTGACTTGGATACAAGATAGCTAGTTTATCTTGATAGACATTTTATAACTTTTCGTAGAGATCGACGATCTATCATTTGGTGGTTATCTTTAGGATCCGAATATGATAGGTTGTGAACTAAGATTTGGTTATCTCAATAATCTATATCTCGATTGATCTAAACTGATACAAATAAATTTTGATATTTTAAACGGAAGAGCCTTTGTATAAATCAATAATATTTGTGATTTAGGTATTGAGATTTAGAGCAGTTACCGAGTACAATTTGGTCTTTACTGTTTCAGAATACGAGTCAAAGGAGTTGAGTGGTATAAAATTCATAGCGACTAAAGCACTGAATATAGTGTACTCTATCTTAGGATTCACGTGCATTGATCAGATTGGTAGTAGGCGTAGGGACACTGAAGGAGCTAGGTAACTTGGAGTTAGTTTACTTGGTCTAAACTATACAAAGTTGATAGTAGTCTTTGTATAGCGGATTAATTCTGAAAGTATTCAAAACTGGACTAGGTCCCGGGGTTTTTCTACATTTGCAGTTTCCTCGTTAATAAAATCTTGTTGTATGCTTTTAATTTACTTTTACTTGGTTCAGTCCGAACATATACTATATATCGAGTGTACATCTTGTGGTTGTTATCTTTTTGACAGTCCCCATCTATATTAAGATCACGTAAGGTTTGTGTCATATAAGTTGATATCAAAAAGATTGTGGTGTACTTGGTTTCTACATCATTTCAATCTTCAAAATAAAAAGTACAAATAAGTTGTATGCTAATCAATCCTTGTGACTCAATAATATTTTACTGAGATTATCCAAGGAGTTCCTTGTTTACTTTAATCCGGACTAAAGTTCAAGTAAGGAATTGTCTATAAGTTTTGTAACGAGAAAGTTGATGGTATACTTGGTACCATCATCTCTTCAATGTGCAATGCTAGCAATTAATGTAAATATTGACAAAACATTGGTAGTTAGAATAAACCCAAGGATGCACTGCATTTATTTATGAATGTTGGTGGATTGCTTCGATGACATTATGTAGTTGTTTGACTTTCAGTTTTCTTATGTGTTTATAGTTTGGAGTCTATGGACAGTGTATACTAGGGTTGTCGTGCATAATATCGATGAAAGGGGAGAACTGGCCTAGACTTGAAAGTTCGTCAAGGTATTTAGAATTCAGCAATAAGCATATATGAGAATTACAAACACATGGGATGATCCGCCAAGAAATAAACATAGATGCGAATTTGAAATAATCCATATGAATTGTTTAGTTTTAATTATCAAAAATTAAAAGAGCACATTCATAATATCTTAACTTGTTATAATAATATAATATCTATCTGTAGAATAGTTACATCAATTTCACAATGCTCATGTTCAGGTTTGTCCCCTCACCCCACCCCTCCCAAGGCAGCAGACATCTAGTTTATCATATTAATACCTCAAATCCTTGTAAGATTTCATATATCAAAGATCTATCATGTAAAAGATAGTTTGACCGGTCTTCACAAAGGCCAAGTGAAGTCTTCAAAGTCATAACATAGTTATGTTTCACGAAGAAACCTAGGTATTTAGAGGACGACTCTAGTTGTAGCTAGTATACATCATGTAGGGGATGAGATTCTACTTTGAGAGAATCATCTATTTATAATGAAACATGCTAGATTGCTTAAGGTTCAAGAAAATTTTCTTGTAATCAAAACAAGTTCGTGAACTAGTTTCCATGTTTAAGAATTACTGTGACCCCAAGCAAACTAAAGTTCTCAACATAGATTGATTCCGAAGAATGGAAACCATGCAAGCATGTGAGAAGTTTTCCTTGTAATACAAAAAGAATGTGCACTTGTGTATTTGTCGATTAAGGAACCGTGCATAAAAAGTTAGCTCACGAATAGCCAGGTATGGTTCATGAACCATCAAGCAATGCTGGAGTTCAGTAACACCCAAAAACAGATGAGTTTGCGAACTAAGAAAAGTGATTCGCGAACTCAGTATGTTTGAAGTGTCCAAGAACATACCAAAAATTGCATAGTTCGTGAACACGCCAAATTTCAAAAAAGTATCGAGGAACACCTTGAAATTGCTAGTTCACAAACTGAAAAATCAGTTTGTGAATAGTGGCGCACCTTGGAATTCAGTAACATCAATAAATTGCATAGTTCGCAAACTAAAAACTCAGTTTGTGAAGAAAAGTACAATTTGATGTTTTTAGGCTTATAGTTCACATACATCGTTTTTTTAACAATACAAATTATTCTCAACATCTTAAGGGATATGACCTATGAACATACAATGCTTGAGTTCAAGTTTTAAGATTTGTCAAGTACAAACTTGAATTTAAAACTTCTTCTTTATGATTCATCATATACTAAAGCCATATGACATTGTCTTTGAAGATAGAATGGTACAAATAACGAGTAAATAAGTCTTCACATATCTTTGTTGATGAAGTTCCGCAAATGCCTTCGTTGTTCTTCAGTCTTCAACCTTCGATGGTATTCGGTAATTTTTAGTACTCAACTACCATGCTCTAATCCTAGTCTGAGACTGACTTTAGTATGCTATAAATCAAGATACAAATTTAGTCGTCTAACATTGATGACAAGCTTGACATACCAATACTTGCGGCTCAACCAAACGATGCTGTAACAGAGTTGATACTTGGTTTTTTGGTCTTTTCCTGATGATTTTTGTTGTAATATACTTTTCCAATTAATTGAAACATTAATTGAAACATTAGACTTATGGTGGGGTTTTCTGCAAACTACCACGATAGTATCAATGGCACCACCATTAGGAATAACCATGGTTTTAGTGGCGGAAACATGGGCCATGCTTATGGCGATCAAAACAACAACAAACAACAATGCACAAAAGTTTACTTAAGAGTCAAACTCACAAAACCTCATCATTTCACCACAATCCGGATCAAGACACCATCGTACTTGCAAGATCTGATCAACAAAATCAGAGCCCTACTGCAATTTATCCTGCACTATACAAACTACCACATTTATGGAGAGGCCAACCGGGCGACGGATGCACTAGCAAATCAGGCAGCAGGCAGAAGTCTCTTTTTTTTTTATGATATCTAAATTATTTTGAAAAGAACTACTTAATACAGTAAATTCTAATGTTATAAAGTGTACAAGAGTACATGGCTAAATGAGATTGAAAACAGTACGTTGTACTTACAAAACAAACCGCATTCAATTACAACTAGATAGTATGACTATCAACCACTATGTAAGAGCACTAAAAATCAAGTTGTAAGAAAAATTAAATTTTGGGCCCCAACAATGTGAGGCTCTAGGCAATAGCCTAGCTGGCCTGGTCCATAAGACGGCTCTGACAGTCTGAACACAAAGGATCGTGCTTGATGAATAAGTACCTGTCAGTTAATCCTTAGATATTCGAACAGCCAAGCCGGTAGGAGTGTTAAAGGTTTTCAGGTGACCAGAGCCAATCAGATCCCGCAGATGAAAGCGTGTGTCAAGCATAGACATGCGGAAGCGCTTCTTTTCCAATGGAGCCATCAACATCTCTTTGTACTTCCTGCGGCTTAAGAACGAAAGGAGCTCTTTTCTTCCCTGGAACAATCAAGGAGATGTCACATCGTGAGAAAGTGGGAAAGATTGCTCTAATCTACAAGTCCTGGTTCATATTTTTGGTGTTCACTGGCTGTTTATTGAATGTAGAAGGCTGTTTACGTGTTATTAAAGGATAGATGAGAATAATTAATTTTTTTGGGACAGGTTTGGTTCATATTGTTTTGGTTTTGACTCCTTGAACATCCAAGTATCTAGCTAGAACTGAAAAAAACACTGTATACCAATTAAAGGAGTTACCTGTAAGAGGCTCTTAAGCACTGAACCAATATTCGGGATCGCAAACCAATACATATTTGAATCAACTAACTGCCTGGTCTGTAAAGAAAGATAAAAATTTAGAAATAATAAAGCTAGCGACATCCAAAATTTAAAGAAACAAAAAGAAAAGAAGAGAGAAACTGCTAGAATCCCGGAGGTCAATTATTTAAACACAATATTGATGAAATCAAATAACATAAATTCAGCGAGCAATGGTAATGAAATTAAGTAGAATCCCTGATATCACAAAAATACAAAAACAGAATTGATCCAAGCCTTCTGAATCCTATATTCTTATTCGGTCACCAAACCTTGTTAGAGAGAGCCACACTCGTAAAAAATAACATGATGAAATACTGTCTTAATGCATGCATACTGAGGATTTTAAATGAACATTGCATTATTGAATAACATTGATGACATAAATTTCAGCATCTACTCACAAGTAAGCCAGCATTGATCAAGACTGTTATGTGTGCATCCTTCACCTTGCCACCCAGAGCTAATAGTAAACACTGCATGCAGTAAAGAATACCAAAACTGTAAAAAGGAAAAGACTAATTCATGTAAGCAGTTAAGCTAATAACAACTTCCAACTAATGAGCCTTTGGAAACAACAAGGTACCACAGCAACCTGAAACAAATTGTGCTCAATTCCCAATGATACGAATTATGTTGAATGATCTTGCTTCTACATTTAAGTTTCTAACAAATCAGAACTTTCATGATTTTAAGTGTCATATTCATATCTTCTCTCTATTTATCTCCTCTTTGTCTTCTAAACCATCAAACTTTACTTATTTTCCTATGCTAGTAAGCCTGAAACCAAAACCATCTACTTGGCTTACTTTAGCCCATTACCAATTAAATAGTCATCTACAAGTTTATATTGTGCTTTTCTCTCATAATTCATAGTCGGCATGTTTACATCTTCATATAGTCCATACTCAGTGGACATACTTTTAATGGATGCAACATCACCGATCCTATGACAGTTATACAGATGTTTCCTTTTATTTTGTAAAGTATAGGTGGTTTGAAGGCTAAAGAGAACATAAACGAAACAAAGGTAAGTATGCTGCAACCAGTAACACCAATTGGCAGGGTTTTCTTTTCTTGTCAGGTATTCCCTGTCAATCTGTGCCTCGTATGTACGCTTATTTTTTCAGCGTTCTAATTCTGTACAGGTGTCCGCTTTGTTTGTTAGTACTTTATTTTCTATATAGGTGTAGGAAACAATCTGATCCTAGATATAACAAAAATAATTAAAAAGATAAAACCAACTGATTAGATCAATCTTGCATAAACAACATCAAACAGATTTAGGCGATAAATGAAACTGGTAGGAGATGGAATAGGGTGATGCATAATGACAGCCTTTTAATCTTCATGGTAGCTTCAATCTCAAGAGGTTACATGTAGTGCTAAGGAACACTTCAGTAATCATAGAAGTGCTTCTCCTTCTTTTTAAAAGGGAGGCAAACTTTACTGGGAAGCTGAGATCAACGAATCAAAACGAAAAGTTCTTTCAAGTCTCATTTACGACTTTCACAATGAAGGTCATTAGCAAAAGCTACTATTTCTTCTTACTTTTTAACTGAATGTATAAAGACAGAAGAAGTGCATTTCTCTTTATAAGTTTGTATCAAGAGATGCATTTTAGAGCTAAATGTAAAGTTATATATAAACTATCACAAGGATTGCAGACATAATATACCAACATTACACTACTACTCAAATATGTTTTCCAATTATGAAACTATGTAAAGAAATCAATTGAAAAGCGGGTCTGTGATCAGACAACTCACCAACTCTTGATGGCTTATACTAGGATCCAGCTTGGAATCAATAACATAATTTTTGAACCAATCAAAAACCGCAACATCATCTTCCTTTTTTGCTCCTATCCTTTTCATAACAATTCCTATCTTTTCAAAAATATAAAGGACATGATTAGCAAATAAATACCAACACCGAGAACACGTCAGAATGCTTTCTAGTGGCTGAATTGTATAGGACAGTATATCAATTTATGAGAGTCTCATCAAATTTTTATTGAATGCAGTGAACTGTAAAAAAAGTTTTGAGGTGATAGAATAGAATCATAAATTTACGTAAAGAAGAAAACAGAAAATTACAAGAGAAACCAACCTGCATAAGATAGTCCTCTGTGAACATAATACCATGATCATCTTGCCCAGTATTTAGCTTGAATACTCGCAATTTTCTCTCTTTCTTCAGTGACTGAACGGGAGAAAGGAAAGAAGAAAAAGAGAAAATAATAAACAGAAGCTGCCTTCATACTTTCGACTCACGAGATCTACAACACTTAAATAGTTGACATATTTCTTCTACTTTTTTGTTGAGAATTACTCATAAATAGTTGATATATCCGTATTCTAGTGAGTATCTAAGCAGATAGAAGCATCCATAGGATGACATGAAGATATTTTAAAAAGTATCAGGAGTATTTCTAGCTGATACTGTGGGCATTCTGCGACACTATTTTCAAGGAGCATAAACAGAATCGCCAAAGCAGCATCATTTGATCAATACAAGAAACTTCTTTATTCTCCTATTAGCTGCTAAATGAATGGATTTTCTCTTACATGGTCACACTAAAACAATTAGACCGATATCAATTTGCTTATCAATTTCTTCTTCTAATTGAGTTAGCAAATAACACAATTTAAAACAGTACTCCAGATCAAATTCGAGAAAAATATCCTGAAACAGAAAGACTATCGAATTATTTTTGTGGGGTTACGGTATAAATGTTGCATCAAATGGAGCCACATCAATTAATGTTATTTGACTCGTAGGCTCGTAGCCTTTATTGGATTTCAGGGTATAAATATTGTTCTGTCTGACTACCTGTTTAAGCCTTATCAGTATGATTACGATTTTAATATGTGGTTGAAGAAGAGGATCGGTGAAGAACTAAAAATGAAATAGTGAAAAGTCTCAGTAAAGAAGCAAACCTCTAATTCCCTATCCACTTGAGTTCTATCTTTCACACTGCTATACAGCTGAGACCGTAAAATGAACGGTTGAACTGTCACCTGGGATGCAAAATTCAAAAAAACACAAAGGAAAAATCAATTGCTAAAACTAGTTGATACAAGAACTGAATGAACGAGTGATGAACTGTTGCGGAGATAAAATTAGTCAATACACTCGGACAGTAAAAACTCAAAACAATGCAGAAAAAATAAAACGTTGCGATTTCTGCTCTTCCAAAACAAATGACTCTCAGATTAACAACTCCACTAAAATTATAAACACCATCAAAAGCACACAACAAGCACAATTGATTACTAGGAGTAAGTTACAAGGAGGCACTAAACTCTATCAACAATATGTTCCCACACTCCCTTAGCGTACCAGCCTTTGTTACACAGTAAGATCACCTTGTAGAGACACTCAAATATCAACAGTAATGCCACTTCACATACCCTTTCCATTAATGACAACGCGTGGAAAATACATTGCTTCGAGACCTATATTTTAAGATGTAAAGTTATGCATCAATCTCGACCTCCAAAAGTACAATGGGCAAACGTCTCTGTGTCGGTCATGCTAGTTAACCCATTAAACCACCAATTTTGAAAGGTGAACTGGGAATATCGATCACATTACTAGTAATCCAAAAACCTTGAACTTAAATAGACATCTTAGGGGACAACAACCTTAAACTTTAAATTCCTAAACTCTAAACAAACATCAACGGAAAGTGCACATCGTAAACTACATAAAATCGACATAAAATGGTTGTAAATACTACTAATTAAACAAGAAATTACTCTTGTTCATCCAAAATTTTGAATCATAAAACTTGTTTGAAATTGAACAATAAATTGACTAACCTTATCAATAACGGGGAATTGAGCTCGCATTATTCGAAGAGCAATCAGCGTATCACTAAAGGTAAGATTTTTCTCTGTATTGACAAAAACAAAAAATCTTATGTAAAATAGAAAATACCAAAAACTATTGAATGAAGATATCATCATAAGAATTACCAAGCGACAAGGTTTCGAAATCTGATTCTGAGATTTCAGGTTCTGTTTTATTATTATCATCATCTTCTTCTTGTTCTCGAGCGCGTTTCTTACCGCGGCTCGTCGATTCTGAAATCTTCTCCATTCCCGAGTTCGCAGAACTAATCATAAAACCTGCGGTAAGTAGGTAGCCGGTACATAACCCAACTTTTGACAGAAATACCTCTTGACATACTTGACTTTGAATTTTGCGTTGATTGTTTGCGGTGGAGGATTGAAGGGTGGTACCGAAAGCCAATTCTTTGAGAGGGAGGAGATGAGAATAGAAAGACGAATTTAGAGTGATTTGTGTAAAAATTTGCACAAGTACGGTACGCTTTAATTGTCGATTGACAAGTAACTCCGTTTTATTTGGCCCTACACGAAAAACGGAAGAACTATAATAATTGGGCCGACCGAACGAAGCGAGGGAGGACCTATATGACCACTGTTTTGTAAATTGTAAGTCGTTGGTTGACACAAAAAGATTGGATTTGGTGTTCATGGTTGGTCTTTTTCACTTGACACAATTATCCCTCCCTTTTAGTCCAATTACTATAACTCCTTAGAGCAGTTCCTATGGACTCGACAAACTTGATAGTTTGTTGATTTTGCTCCCACTATGGACTCAACAAACATGAAAAATGGCTGTTCAAACCAACAAATTTGTTGGTTTGTTCATTGAGTTGGATGATGTAGCGAGCGATTAATGATAGGACGAGCGAGCTTGCCTCAAACGCTGGCGTTTGAGACAACAGCGCTGGCGCTTTTATTTCCAACGTGCGCTGAAAGTTGAAACGCCGGTGTTCTTCTTAAAAGCGCCAACGGCTCCTTCAATCCAACGGCTGATACTGTTTCTGGTTTCCCTATAAATTCAGTTCATCTCCGGACTTAAAACTCACACCTTCTTCATCACTACCTCAAAATTAGACATTTCATATCTCTAATTATTTTATTTATTTTTTCAAACAAAACTATTCATATCAACTCAATCTACAAGAAAAAATCTCATCTCTCCATATTTCATTTCTAACAAATATGGCATCCTCACAACAACAATCACAACAACGATCACAACGACAAACACCACAACAAACACCACAAGAAACACAACAAAATATACAACAATCACAACCAAGAAACACAAGAATTCGTGGTGTCAGGTATACGATGGAAGAAGATGAGTCACTTTGCAGAAATTATGTATTATATACATTAGATGAAATCAATGGTATTTATCAAGAAAAAAAACTTTTTATGATAAGATTTTTCGAAATTTTTGTGAAGAAACAGGTAACCCCAATAGACATGATGGTGATGGGTTGTCTAATCGTTTTCACGCAATTTCAGCAGTCGTTAGTGAATATGTAGCTTTGATCACTCAAATGTGGAACAACAAAAAAAGCGGTGAAGGCGAACCGGATGTGGAATGAAGATGTTGGGAAGAGTGGCAAATATCCCACAAAGGTTGCAGCTTCCAACATGATAAGTGTTTCACCATTTTGAGGGTGCTTAACAAGTCTAATCCATACTTGCTGGAAGGTCATCAAGTGCCTGCAAGATCACCATATGGTCCAGTCTCGCAGGATTTTCAGAATGGAGGGCCTGCTTCCTCACCTGATGGAACTCCATGTAGTCAGGAACAACACAACACTAATCTAGACGTTAACACCAATGTCAAGAGAAGAAGAGGAGGTGGTCAGAAAGCTGCAAAAGCATCAAGAGACGCAGCCCAACGAGCAGCATTAGAAGGAGGTTCAAGGGAGTTCTATTATGCTGATCACAAGGAATTCGAGATGCAGATAGAAGCAGTTAGAGTCATGGACCATGGCATTGCTATAAATAATCAACAACAAAATCATCTTTCGCGAGAACAATACTATAGGGATTGTAATCTAAGCAAGTTACTTTCCTTGAACACTTCAATAATGAATGAACGACAATATGCTGCATGGACTAAGCAAATGGATGCGGTCGAATAACAACAACTCCAGGCCGAACAACAACAACTCCAAGCCGAACAACAACAAGCCCCCCCTCAACAAACTCAAGACCCCCCTCAACAAACTCGCCAGTATGTGAATGTAGAAGAAGACGAAGAAGATGATGCCTCAGAAGAAAATGAAGATGAATATAGCAGTCTTGCTAGCTGATTTTAATTCATGTTTAGTTTAGTTTAATTTAATTCAGTGTAGTCGTTTAATTTAATTAAATTTAGTTTAGTTTAGTTTAATTGTACTCGTTTTTTTAAAATTACTTTTAATATAATTGCCTCAATTTTAATTTTAAGTAAACAAACAACTTTAAATTCGTTTAAACAATAAATTAAAAAACATATTGATTAAAATAAACAACAATACTAAATTGAAAATAACATCTATCTCCCTCTCCCTCTCCCTCGCCCCCGCGCATCATCTGTTGCTCCTTTTAAACCCCAAAGGTGCTTGGTTAAATATTGTCTTCATTGTTCATAGATTCCCCGGTTTTGGAGTCTGTCAGTGACAAGTCTATATTCTTTTGCTGGGCGCCCATGCTCTACCACAAGATTCTTGGTTAAATCTTCATCTGGAAAACTAGTCCAGGTTGGGTCATGCCTTGTTTCTTCAATGACCATGTTATGCAGAATGATACAAGTCAGCATAATTATGTTCATTTCTTGAATATCAAAAAAGCTTGCCGGCCCAGCTACGATGGCAAACTTCCTTTTCAGTATGCCAAAAGCGCGCTCAACATCCTTTCTTCATTTCATTTGTTGGCTATTAAAGTACTTCATATCCTTCGAAGACGTCGGTCCAAAACCTACCTGTTTATAAGCTTGAACCATAGTTGACCATTCTGGATAGATTCTATCTGCTAGATAATAACCCTGAGTGTAGTGATGACCGTTGATGGTGAAATTACAGTGCGGTGCGACCCCATTTTTAATATCTTCAAACAATGGTGACTTATATAAAACATTGAGATCGTTATTTGAACCCGGGAGTCCAAAAAAGGCATGCCAAAACCAAAAATCATAAGTAACCGAAGCTTCCAAAATTACAGTTGGTTTTGGATAATAACCCTTATATTGGCCTGCCCATTCAACCGAACACGCATGCCACGTCCAGTGCATGCAGTCAAGACTACCTAGCATTCCTGGAAAACCCCTCTCGGTGTTTTATGCAGTTATTCTTTCAACATCTTCCTGAGTAGGCTTTCTTAAAAAGGTTGGACCAAAATGCTCGACTATTGTTTCGCAAAACAATTTGAGATACCTAAAGGCAATTGTTTTCCCAATACGGATGTAATCATCCGTGGAATCCGCTGGTACCCCGTAACATAGTATACGGAGGGCCGCAATGACCTTTTGCTCAGGACTAAAGCCTCGTACATGTCGTGCATCATACTGATAATTAAATAAAGGTTGTACCTGACAAAGCTCCGCAATAATCCTTTGCGTCAAGTTGCGGCCCATGCAGAATCGTCGCTAAAAATCCTCATCGGAATAGACACAATCATGATTAAAATAATCATGCATCATCTTTTCGTGGTAAAAATGTCGATCTCGCCACGTCCATCTTCTAGTCGCAACTTCATATGGCTCTAAAAACTTTGGTATGATCCCGGATTGTAATTGCAACATAAAATTTCGCCTTCTTCTATCTTGATCTGCATCTTCATCCATTTGACGCAAAAACTCCATACACATTTCTTCATCTTCTTCATACAACATTTCATCCATCTCCATATCTTCCTCAGAAGAATCAAAATCAGAATTCATGGTTGAAAATTGAAAGCAATTGAAAGAAATGATTGATCGGATGAAAGATTGTTGTGAATTTGTGAGATCAAACTCGAGCCGTATTTATAGAGGCAAAAACTAGCCGGTAGAAACTAGCCGTTCCGGTGACCGTTGAAAAGTAGTCGTTGGCGACCTTGGTTCAAACGCCAACGCCTCTTTTACAAACGCCAGCGTTTGTGCAACGGCCTCTAGCGATTTATCATTGAGCGTC
The DNA here is from genome assembly GCA_023531105.1 of Papaver atlanticum. Classification (NCBI taxonomy): domain Eukaryota; kingdom Viridiplantae; phylum Streptophyta; class Magnoliopsida; order Ranunculales; family Papaveraceae; genus Papaver; species Papaver atlanticum. The sequence goes on from JAJJMB010000948.1 coordinate 2,517,076, forward strand.
AGCGTTTGTATTACAGTCGTGCGCTAAGCTATCTAACGCCCAGCCCTTTACCATAGTGGAAAACACAGTTTGTTCATCCACGTGGCTCAACAAAATAATAAGTTTGTTCATTGCCATATGAATTGCCCTTATGTATCCTATTTTTTAGGGGTATAATTGGAAAACAAACTTTAATATAACATGTCTAAAAATCCGTGCCTTGGAATTTTACAAATTTTATCTCGTTGGAAAGGTAATAAAAAAAGTTACGCAATGAGTACAAACACCAATATTAAATTTAGTCTTTTTACGAAAAATTCGGAGGTATTTATCATTTTAGGCACAATTTTAGAAAATTAATCCATTATGCAAACCACCACAAAGGATACATAATACTTTATGTAGCCATATTTTGGTTTATGCATCAACTAAATTTTCGTTGCAACTAATAAAACAATGTACTCCTTCTGTTTCAAGAAAAGGGATACTTTCATTTTAGGCACAATTCACGAAAATTGAATGCATAGACATTATGCAAACCACCACAAAGGATGCATAACACATAATGCAACCATATTTTGGTTTATGGATCGACTAATTTTCCGTTTCAGAAAAAAGTGATACATTCACTCCGTTTCGGGAAAAGTGATATTTTCACTCCGTTTCGGGAAAAGTGATACTTTCACCCCGTTTCGGGAAAAGTGATACTTTCGCCCCGTTTCAGAAAAAAAGTGATACTTTTTCTGAAACGACGCGAAAGTATCACTTTTAGGAGACGGGCGAAAGTATCACTTTTTCCGAAATGGGAGAAAGTATCACTTTTTCCGAAACGGAGCGAAAGTATCACTTTTCCCTAAACAGAGTGAAAGTAATCGCCGACAAACCCCATCTTCAGATTCTTCTTCGGTCGGCCCTCCCACCGTGGCGACGGTTATACTAGTTATTGTTGTGCCTTCACACTTCTTTAAGAAATTACATCAAACCCCAACAACAAATTTACAATGAATAAGTATTGAATCAAGATTTGAGTTAGCCACAATGACCCCTTTATGCGCTAACATGTACATTGTAGGTAATGACTTGTAAAAAAAAATAGCTTGGAGGAAGAAAGAAATTCTAGGAGGAATCTTCTTCTGCACGAAATCTTCTCAAACTCATAAACTTTAGCTTGAATCTACACTAGAACTTTATAAACATTTATCAAGTTGCGAAGTAAAGTGAGCAATCTAATATCAGATTTTAATTTTGGAAAAATCAATTCTTTCAGCTGTATTTAAATTTTTCTTGAATTTGGTACTTGAACTTGAACTAGAAACAAAGTCACGCACACATCTTATCCTACACAAAGTTTGGTACTTTTTCTTTAATACTACCGTCATTAGCCCACCATGTTTAACTAAACTCATTAGTCAAATTTTTCACTTTGAGTACCTAAAACTTTAATACTCAAGTAACTTAATCATTTTTGTGATTAAAGTGAGATTATCAAGAAATTAAGGTGAATTATAAGATTTTGGGTTCAGAAGGTGTAATTCTGGAATAGAAAATATTTGAATTCATAGATAATGAAAATGGAACAGTTGGATGAAGTAGTTGTTATCGACTTAGGATAGGCCGATTGACTCAACTAGACTTGGCCGACCAACTAAGTTTCAAACAATCAACTCAACTTGAGACGGGATGGGCAAATGCTCAAATTTGAGCCTTTACCCATCCAGTTTAACTATTTTTCATATCCACTGTGGTGTCGGGATGGGAAAATTTGCTCAGTTACCCACCCCATCAGACTTGCCCTAAATGAGCAAGATAACCAGGATGCAAGTTTATAGCTCTCAGTGATTTCCCATGAACTTTAATAAAGTCAAGGTTCAATCAGCACCGCATAAGTTTGTATTAGTGTAGCCGTATGACTGAGTTTAGGTGGCTGGGTCTGACAGTGGGGCCAGTCCGACCGGCTTGAACCTAAATTACAAGATAGGTAATTATCTTTTTTATATATTAGGTATTTCTAAGGCTGCACAAGAACCGGAACGGAACCGGGGGAGGAGGTACAGGGAACGGGAATGGATTTCAAAACCGGTTGCATAGGAATACAGGTACCGGTTCCAACCTTATTCCTGGCCTGTCCCGGACTAAAATACCCGTTAGATTTTATCCATTGTTTAGACTCATCTCAGCCGTTGATAATAGGTTTTTATACTTAACTTATTTACTCATTCTCATTTCATTCTTTGTCTCACAGAGTCACAGACGACTCTAGTTTTTTTTTTATTCTTCTTCTTCTTCTTCTTCTTCTTAATAATTTCTCTTCTTCTTTCTCTGGTTCTTGTCTTCATCAATTGAATTGAAACAACCTGTATCGTAAAAAGTATTAGTAGTATCAATTGAAATTATTTTCATTAATTTCATATTCATAGATCTTGAAATTTCATGTTTGTTCCAATTAGTTTCTTCAATTGATTAATTGATTGTACAATCAGTTCTGTTGAGACGATTTCATTCGATTAGTTTAGTTAATCCATTATATTTTATTTTAGTTTGTTTGATGAACAGAGTATTAATGAGATTAGGTTTCACAGGGTTCATAGGGAGGAATCAGATGGAGGAAGTGGTGAAGAATAATTGAAGTTAGGGTTTGAAGATTTGAAGCTCAACAGGTGTGGAAGAGGATGATTCAAGGGATTTGAGTGATGAAGTTTACAGGGTATTGGTAGGTGTTGTATCAAGAGCAACACCTATGATGAACTGTGTGTAGGGTTTTTCTAAGTCAATTGTTGGGTCTTGTTATAAACCATTGTTTCTCTAGTCATTTGATTGTTGGATCTGTTCTCAAATTTGATCTCATTCTCTTGGTTTTTGCTGTTGTTGTTTTTTTCCCTTGGAATTATGTATTGTAATAAGAGAACTATTAACTACTTTGTTCATCCGATGTTTGTACAAATCAAATCTCATTGTTCATCAGTTGGTCAATTTCTCTGATACTTCACGATTTCTTCTTCGGACTAGATCTCAAAATTCAGGTAAAAACCCGGTACCGGTCTTGTACCCGGACCAGTCTTATAGGTACAGGTATAACTCCAGGTACATGTACAGGTACCGGTCAACTCAAGGTACATGTTCCGATTCCAACAGAAAACCGGACCATACCGGCTCATGTGCAGCCTTAGGTATTTCCATTCAAAAAGGTGTGGGGGCTCAGCTTGTTGCTAGGCTTCCCTCCACCGATGTTGTACCTAACTTTGGTTTTTAATAATACTAGATGTGCGCCCGTGCGTTGCACGGGTTCAGATTGGTTGTTCTAAGTTTTTAGATTGGTGCTAAAGCAAAATATTGATTTTTCTTCATAAATATGAACTTGAACCGGTGTGATTTTTAGATTTGGGATAAATAATTTAAGTCGGTACGGTTTCTTAGTTTTCTCGAAAAGCGTCTAATTGGTAACCACTTTGACATAACTATATTTTCTTGGGTGATTTGATTACATCTTACGGACGCTAGACAAAGAGTTTTGACAAAATATTCAAGCCTTCCGTGTGTAAATATCCAATGGTTTGAACTTTGCCGACGTAACATCTACAACTTTATTTTCTCTCGGCTCGTAAGCTAGCCAAGGACACTAAAAGATGGAAAACGGCAGATGGCAACCATGATCTGCACCATATGTCAGAAAGAGTACTATATATAAAAATAAGAAGAAAAGTTGCGAATAAAAGAATCAACCATGATCTGCACCATATGTCTATCGTATAATGGTTATCACAACTAAAAGAAGGAAATACAATAATTTTGTTATGATAACGTTATTCCATGATCCATCTTTTTAGTCCACTAATGAACCCAGTTCATTGTATTTTTTGTTTTTGATCAGTTAATATTCAGTTCATGTTCTTACTATCATCGTCAAAAAATTGTGAAACCCGAAAAACAGATCATTCCAGATCATGTAATCACCATCAAGCTACAAACAACAATATATAAACTATATATATCTAGATCACTACTTGATCAGTTAGAGCACATATTGGATATAATATAATTCTGCTTTTTTTTACTTGAGATTGTTGCTCTCTTGAAGAAGATGAATCCCAACAGAAATCAATAGTTTATAAAAATCAGGAGTGGAGTGGGAGATACGGTTACAGGAAAAAGCGCAATCTTTTCTATATTTCGATCGACTTGGCTTGTTAGGCGTCAGCATATTCAAAACCGTAGGATAAATAGAAAGAGATGGCTTGGATATTTCATCGAATCCTTTTGTTAAGCTCGGTCTAAACTTGGTGTGAAAAAAGAAAAAAAAATCTGAAAATTACTTAACGAATTGTTATTGGTCTAAATATTCTCTGGTGGGGCCAGAAGCTCTAGAAATCAATGTTTTAAGAACCGGACCGGCCGGTTGGACCGGTAAACCGGTGAACCAGTAAGAAAAACGGTCCCTCGACATTAACCCACTAACATGTTTAAAAAACCAGTGAACCGGACAATCCGGGCGGTTGGACCAGTAACCCATTAACCCAGCCCTATCTAAACTGGTTAACCCAGTCATATTAATCAAGGCAACAAAAAAAAGCGGAAAAAAAAAACGTATCAAAAGAAAAATACATAATTGATCTAACCCCTTTCTTTTATCAAAAACAAGGAATTACAGTATTGAAACATACTTCAAAAATTGAAGGAACTAAAACATAAGAAATAATGAGGAACCATGAAAGTACATGGCTAGATCCCAAATAATGATCATAGAACAAAGATTTTACATTACAAAAATATACAAAATTACAGATGAAAAGGAGAGAGAAGTTAATCTTTGTTGGTACGATCTTCACAAAAAAAATAATTAATCTAATAATAGAAGAACAGATCCATGTCCACGTTGATGATGTTTATGATGTTGCGATGATCTTGCGACGTTTTTTTTTTTTTTTTTTTTTTTTGAAGCGAGTAGAGAAGGATCAGAGAAAGAAAATGGAGGAGGATAAACAAAGAGAAAGAGATGGGAGGAAATGAAGGGCGCACAATTAGGTTTTTTAGTATAAAGAATTAATTACGCATACCAATAAAGGCAAGTATTTTGATTGACCACAAGAGCAAAGTACTAGTGGGACTGGACGTATTTGTATTTGTCCTATAGAGTCCGTGAACTTCTTACTTTCATGAATTCACATTAAACTATTTTCATTAAAGCTATTATTTGTATGACCCAGTAAACCACTGGTTGAACCACCGGTCAACCCAGTTGACTCTAACCCAATAATTTTACTGGTTCGCTGTCTGGTCTGGGTTTTAAAACATTGTTAGAAATCGAACTTGATTAAGCTTTTAACCACAACAGAAGAAATTCACCTGAAATCATATTATTATTAATTAATGCTTTTGGTGGCTCTCTTCAAAATATAAAATAAATAAATAAATAAAAATCATTTGGACTAGAAAACAAAGTCCGGAAAATCGACGGACTTGGGAATCAAAAGCCATATAATTGTCTCTCAACGGTGATTTATCCTCCAAAGATAAGGACCAAAATCAAAATATGAAACTCACCTCGTTATCAATAGTCGTATTCACCGAGGGCTGGAAAGCTTCCCATAGGCAAAAATTTCCTCATCTTTAATTAAATAATAAAGAAACGAACTTTAATACACAGTTTGTTAAATAGTTCAATCTTCAGATTCCGCACTTACTTGTTTCTCTCCAGTTTCTACACTGTCCTCCACCCACTCACTACCATTCTCCTCCTCTCCTCCCAATAAAATCTAGGTTTTTAATTTCTCCTGATTCAATCTGTCTTCATCATTGATCGTGATAAGGTTACTCTACATCGCATTGTCTGAAACAGTAAGTTAGTTTTAGCTTTCTTTTTCTGGTTTCAGATTGGGTTTTCATTTTTGGTAAATTTGGATTTAAAGTATTAGATCTAATTAAATGAGTGTTATTTACTTTCAGATCTGGTAATTCCAATTCAATTAGTTATATTCAAATTCTGCTGATATAGTTGTGTTTTTCATTCAGAGTGTTGTAGCACCGACATTGATTTTCTTTACATTTTGTTGGTGAATTGTGTTTAGCTAACGTTTGAATGAATGTATGAAAAGAATAACTTAAAAAGAGCTGAATTTATATATATTGTATTATTAAATTGTGCCGACAATGATATTTCTTGAGCTGTCTTGGTTCTTATTTGGTTGAGTAACTAGATCTCATTTGGTTTTTTAAAGTTGTGCCGACACTATCAGTGGTGTTTAATTGAATCTGATTATAAGATCCTAGACACAAACAAACATGTTGTATCACGACTAATTGTTTTAACTTTCGAAATGCTGAATTGTGTTGTAGTCTTTAACAGTTTTATGCGTTGGAATTTGATATTTTCTTTGATTTGGGTTGGAAGTTGTTATTTTATGTCTGAAATTCAATTCATGCTTGTTGTGATTTGATTCTCACTTCAGTTCGAATAAACCATAAAATCACATTTATTGTATAGGCACTTATGATCTCCCCCCTCCATGGCTTGCAATATTAATACACTTTCACTCACTCACTCATTTTATTAAGCTCATGTATACGCTGATTCTTTGTTTAGTATTAGTATTACAAGTGCTAATATCTGGTATCGAAGCCTAAACTTGGGTGAATATTCAGTCTTTTTTTAGATAAGCGTTCTAATTTAGTTTCTACCTGTCAAAGAAGATCCTTGGTTCAAGAAATGTGTCTAGGCCTTTAGTTGTAATTTCTGTCAGATTGTCGTTAGCTACTTTTTTTAGCGCCTTTTTTTACTTAAGTGGAATGTTAGGATTACGGTTGTGAGATGGTCGGGATGGGCTTTTATAACATTCTTGTTGGATATTTTTACTCATTGCAGCGCATGGGGGTTTTCTTGTAATCTTTCATCATAAAGCTAGAGCAAAGCCTTTAGCAGAAGGTTTTACACCAAAATGTCAAGGGGGAGAGCGGATGGTTCACAGAAGAAGAATTTGGTTGCTGCAGTATGTGTTCTGATCTGTCTTGGTTTTCTATTTGTTTATTATGATGGGTCATTCTTTGGTTCTCAAGTGCAACAAAGTGCATCATCTTTGAGGAAGCTTGGGTCAACATATTTGGGTGGTGAGGAAGATGCTGATCTTACCAGCAAGTCAGATGAACCTTCCATTAAATTTGGGCAGGAAGATGAGAATGATATGACTCCGAAAAGTTTCCCTGTGAGTTCTCATATAACTGCTTTTGTTATGAGTTTTTGTTGTTTTTTTCTTATTGGTTTTCTTAATAGCTTTTCTCTGTTGAGTATAACTGAGATCTAACTGGTCTCTTAAGTTTAATTCTGCTCAGACAAAATATTTAATGTCTCCAATTCTGCTTTTGAAGGTTTGTGATGATCGACATTCAGAGATAATTCCCTGTCTAGATAGGAACCTTATATACCAGAGTAGGCTGAAGCTGGATTTATCTTTGATGGAGCACTATGAGAGACATTGCCCTCTGCCTGAAAGGCGCTTCAATTGCTTGATTCCTCCACCACCGGGATACAAGGTTAATACATGCTAAGTTTTAATCCATAGAAAAAGCCGGATAGGTTCAGTTAATTTTTTGCCTTCTGCAGATTTTGATAAATGCTAATGTTCTGTTCTGTATAGGTCCCCATCAAGTGGCCAAGAAGTAGAGATGAAGTATGGAAACCAAACATACCTCATACTCACCTTGCAAGTGAGAAGTCTGACCAGAACTGGATGGTTGTTAAAGGGGAAAAGATTTCATTTCCCGGTGGAGGCACACATTTTCACTATGGTGCTGATAAGTATATTGCTTCACTTGCCAATGTAAGATCTTTAGCTACTTCACATTATGTACAAACAGAAAAAACAAGATTACAGACTAGAGGGCTTTGACCCTGTTTATTAAATGCAGGCAACATTACATTCTTTTTTGAGCTTAAAAAAATTTAAAACAACTAAACCAGACATCCCTTTATTATGTTTAACATGGATAACTTGTTTATGCATCCTTAATCCGGCAAATGTGGTTCCAAAATTTTGTCATCTTGTAGTTGATTCTTCTCTTAGCAGTATGCATTCTTTGGCTTAATTTTGGCTCCTCTGCCATTCTTCATCTTCTGGCGCTCTTTAGGGGTAAACCTATAACCGTTTCACTGTTTTGGATTTGCAGATGCTCAACTTTTCTGACAATAATTTAAACAATGATGGAAACGTCCGAACTGTTCTTGATGTGGGTTGTGGTGTTGCAAGTTTTGGAGCATATCTCCTCTCCTCCAACATCATAGCAATGTCTGTAGCACCAAATGACGTTCATCAGAACCAGATCCAATTTGCTCTCGAGAGAGGAATTCCTGCATATCTTGGTGTTTTAGGGACTATGAGACTCCCTTACCCTAGCAGATCCTTCGAGCTGGCTCATTGTTCTCGTTGTAGAATTGATTGGCTACAAAGGGATGGAATACTTCTTCTTGAGCTTGATAGGTTGCTCAGACCAGGAGGTTATTTTGCCTACTCTTCTCCAGAGGCATACGCACAGGATGAAGAGGATCTTAGAATTTGGAAAGAAATGAGTGCCCTTGTAGAACGGATGTGTTGGAGGATTGCTTCCAAAAGAAACCAAACTGTAATCTGGCAAAAACCTCTGACAAATGATTGTTACATGGAAAGAGAGCCAGGGACTCAACCTCCCCTCTGCAGATCTGATGATGATCCAGATGCAGTTTATGGTGTCAAGATGGAAGCTTGCATCACACCTTACTCTGAACGTGAGTACCCCAAGTTCTTGTGTTATTCTTGTCATGTATTTTTTTCCAGTGTTTATTGTGGGGTTACTGCCTCTTGAAATGAAAACTGAATATAGATTTCCTTCTTTGGGAAATGGAAGTTTACATTTCTGTTAAGTTAGTTGAAGTTAAGCTCACTGCACGACAAATCATGATATAGTTTGATATTTGCATCACACGTTCCAGCATATACCAGGGGCTGATGATGAATTTAAATTACGTCCAGTCTACTTTAAATTCACTTGAGCTTGTTGCAGTGTCTTCTGTTACTGCTCCTATTTACATCTGGAAATTGGTTTCTTGATATTGATTCAATCTCTTATCGATGGCTTTATCAGAGGTTCACAGAACTAAAGGGAGTGGGTTGGCTGCATGGCCATCTCGTGCGACTGCACCTCCTCCCCGTCTTGCTGATTTTGGATATTCTAAAGAGATGTTTGCAAAAGACACGGTAATTCTACGAAATCTCATTCTTAACTAAATGTATTGCCCATACATGGTATAATCATGTCTTTGATCGGTATTTACTTAGAGTTTCCGATGATAAATGTTAATATGATAAGCAATTTGTTACAGGAATTATGGCAACAAAGAGTTGAGAGTTATTGGAATCTTTTGAGTCCAAAGATCAAGCCTAATACGATAAGGAACATAATGGACATGAAAGCGAACTTGGGATCATTTGCAGCAGCTTTAAAGGACAAAGATGTCTGGGTGATGAATGTTGTGTCAGAAGATGGACCGAACACTCTAAAGCTAATTTACGACAGGGGTCTGATAGGCTCTGTGCATAACTGGTGAGCATTGCTACATGTTATCTCCATATTTTAAGCCCCCATTGGTTATTAGATTACTAAAGAAACAAAATGTAACTAGGTTGGATTGTCTGATTCCCAACTTTGTACACCTCTTTCACATGCAAGGGCCTCTTTGCAATGATTGATATCATTCTTATCAGTGACAGTTGGCCCATCTCACCAGGTTTTCAGAAATATGATATTGGCATATGTCTCCAGTCTCCACTAGTTCATGCTTGTATTGCAATTGATGGTACTACTATATTTATAGGCTCTGATAGCTAAGTAACTTCAAGCTTAGGTGCTAAGTCTCCAACTACAAGCATTATATCGCCCAAGTAGATGTAAAAGTTTCTCTTGACCGTGCCTCTTCTAGTTCCACTAACAGCAATTTAAGGAGTTTCAGATACTCATCTAGTTTTGGCTTCAGCTTATCATTTTGTATGATATTCAGGAGTTACATGATGCCTTCTCTACATTCACGAAGAATAATTCTTTGTTACAAAAGCATCCTCTTTTGAGCTAGTCTGATTATTTTATTTTGACATTTTAGGGTGTTTCATTTGATAAAAATTCTTAGACATGTATAAGAACTATATATATATATATCATTGTCTTATTGTTAGTTTTTTGACATCTTCAATAGCATCATCACTTAGTACAATAGGGAAAAGAACAAATGCAAAACTGAATGCTGGACGAATTTTACTGTTGACAGGTGTGAAGCCTATTCGACTTACCCCAGGACATACGATCTCCTTCATGCCTGGAATGTCTTTTCTGACATTGAGAAGAAAGGATGCAGTGGGGAGGATCTTCTGCTTGAGATGGACAGGATGCTCAGACCTACTGGGTTTGTTATTATCCGTGACAAGAAACCAATTGTTGAATACATTAAGAAGTATCTATCAGCATTGCACTGGGATGCAATTGCAACTGCTGAAGGTGAGTCAACTTCAGAGCAGGATGAAGATGAGGCGGTGCTTATAATTCGAAAGAAAATTTGGTTGACAAGTGGGATCCTTAGGGATTCAGAATAGGGGATCGCTCATGGTTTTTCTTTCCTTTTTCCTTACTTTTTGATCTCTGTTGATTACCTTGTTATGATACCTATCACTAGCTTATTTAGGGCCTCACGCAAGAAAAGTGGCCTTAGTAATAGAATTATTTGGATTTGTTCCAGTGGGTTATTAGCCAGAGTACTGCCACAATCACATTATTATTTTTTAGGTGTTTTTTTTATTATTGGCCGACTGTTAAGGAGGCCTTCTAGGATCAAGAAAATGCACAATGTCAGACACAACAAATGTCCCAGGAAACTAAAATTAGTTTTTTGTTTTTCCAATTTCATAAAATTAAGAAACAGTTTGAGATAATCAATAGCAGTTCAAAGTTCATCAAATCATCCATTGAATCATTTTGATTTTAAGAAATTGATTAACCAAAGAAGAACACATTTGATCAAATTTCTTCATTGATTTTTTCAGTTAACATCAATTTCTGACCGACACCATTGATTCTTCCCACACCCATTCTGCAAAATTTCCATCAAATGCAACGAAAAGAAAATCGATCTCAGCTTAAACTTATTTCACATAACGCCTCTGTTTTCCAAACAAAATAAATTCAATTACATCAAATTTGAACATACTTGTTGGAGATTCTTCCGATTCTTCCAAATACAGTGATCATCATCTATTACTAGTTGCTCAAAATTTCTATTGAATCAATCAAACTGTATCATTTTCAATTGCAATTTCTTCCAAATTAGAATATTTTTAAGAGTTAATGTCGTCCTGAGCTTTTGCAGAACAATAATAACCTATACTTAACTGTCACAGTGTGACAGTTAGAGTTGTTACTACATGGTGGTTAGCGTATTTACTGCAGGGTCTGCTGTTAGTAATTAAGTTGACTGCCCAATCGAGTGTTGATTGGAGGAATAGGATTGCGACACGTGCGTTGCATCCATTGAGTCTTAGCTAGGGTTATTGATTGGTACTTATTCCTGTAAGAGAGACTCTTTTTCTAGCTATTTGAAATTTAATGAAGTTTTACTTCTTTGGCTGCGCTACTAAGCACAAATTTAGGCTTGAGTCTCGATTCAGGAGGTGATTCATCACCATCTTATCCAAATTCCATTCATCTGTTTGTCTAATTGTTGTAACTTCATTCCGCTCAAATCGATTCAATTTTTTTTTTATCATGACCTTAAAGGAAGTCGAAGCAGATGTGGAGAAACTCAGGGGATCTTACGATAAACTTACTACAGAGATGACAGATGTACGTGGAGCAATTGATACACTTAACAAGAAATTTGACACTCTGCTGAAGTTTTTAGAGAAACAGCAACACACTCATGAGAAACCTAGTGGATCTCAATCGGAAACTAATAATGATCAATCTTTCATTCATAACCCACCACCGTTCTATCATTCTCACCAATACATAGTTCCAAAACTGGATTTCCCGAGATTCGATAGTGACAATCCTAGGGGCTGGATTCAGAAGAGTGAAAGGTATTTTCAAATCAACAGTATTGAAGACCATCTGAAGGTAAATATTGCTGCTATTTACTTGGAAGGTAAGGCCGAAAAATGGTTTTTAAATTTTCAAGTCAATAGAAATCGCATTACATGGTCAGATCTAGCTACACATTTAATTGCTAGATTTGAAAATCCAGTTGAAGAAAATTTTGTGGGTAGTTTCAATAAACTGTGGTTATTATGAAGAATTTGAATCTTTAAAGGCCTTAATGTTAAACATGAATCCCTTTCTTACTGAGGCCTATTTTGTTATGAGTTTTCTTAGTGGTCTCAAGGAGGAAATTGGTAAATATGTGTCCATGTTTCAACCTGAGACTCTTACTGAAGCTTTTTCACTAGCTAGGCTTCAAGAGCAGAAGGTCAATCTTGCAACTGCTGCTACAAAACCATTCACTAGATCCTTCAATATGCTTCAAAAAAAAAAAAAAAAAAAAAAACTAGATCCTTCAATACCTCATTTACTTCTAACAGGCAATATTCTGCAACCATCATTTCCTCCTAAGCCCATTCTCACTTCACCTAAGTCCACCCCTCAAACACCAAAGTCTTTTTTCACCCCTCAATACAAACCTACCACTGCAAGCCCTACAATTAAAAGACTCACTCCAGAGGAAATGCAGAAAAGAATGGATCAAGGACTTTGTTACAATTGTGATGATGTTTATAAGCCAGGCCATATTTGCAAAGGCAAACAGAAGATATTCATGTTACAAATGGAACCTTCTGATTCACAGGAGACAGAAGAAGAAGAAGAAGTTTTTGAAGAGGTTGTAGAATCATCAGTCCAATCTGACAACAGGGAACACAATAAGAATTCCTGGCATTCTCAATAAGCACAAGGTCTCCATCTTAATTGATTCAGGTAGCACAACTAGCTTTATTGATAGTACTTTAGCTTCTACCATCAATTGCAACATTAGTCAAACTGCTCCTATGATGGTCACTGTTGCCAATAGAGAAAAAAACTGTCAGTACCGGTGTGTGTACTCAACTGCAATGGAGTATGCAGGGACATAAGTTTGTCGAAGACTTGAGAATTTTACCACTGGGTGGGTGTGATATTGTACTTGGAGCAGACTAGCTCAGGAAATTAGGTGATGTACTATTTAACTTCTCTAAGTTGACCATTTCTTTCAAGCACCATAATAAGAAAATTACACTCCAAAGAGATCCTCCCTACACTTCCTTACTCATGATGAGTGGTGCAGCTGTCAAGAAATTCTTTTCCAAAACTACCCATGGAATTGTAGGTCACCTGTTTTCTATTTCTGCCACTCCTACATACTACAACTCCTACAACTCTATCACCATTATTACAAGAGTTCAGTGATATCTTTTAAGAACCTACCCAACTTCCCCCTCAGAAAAATTTGGATTACAATATTCCATTGCAACCACTTTCAACTCATGTTAACCAAAGAGCTTACAAATGACCCTACATTCAAAAATCTGCAGTTGAGCAAATTGTGCATGACATGCTTCAAACTGGCATCATTCAACCTAGCCATAGTCCTTTTGCTTCTCCAATCCTCTTAGTCAAAACGAAGGATAATTCTTGGAGGTTTTGTGTTGATTATAGAAAACTCAACAACATCACCATTAAAGATAAATTTCCCATACCAATTATGGATCAATTATTGGATGAGCTGAAAGGAGCAATAATCTTTACTAAGATTGATCTTAGAGCTGGCTATCACCAAATTAGAGTTCATGACCTGGACATCTTCAAAACATCATTTAGAACTCATCAAGGGAGTTATGAATTCAAAGTTATGCCATTTGGCCTAACCAATGCTCCTACTACATTCCAGGCATTAATGAATGAATTTTTTTAACCTTATTTGAGAAAGTTTGATCTGGTTTTCTTTGATGACATACTTATTTACAGCTCCAGCATGACTGAGCATTTGGAGCATTTGAAGATTATTTTTCCTCTCCTCAGACAACATCAACTATTTGCTAAGTTGTCTAAGTGTTGCTTTGGACAACCTTCCTTGGAGTACCTTGGTCATATCATTACAGCTGATGGTGTTTGTGTTGATCCCAATAAGATTGCCTACATGCATAATTGGCCAGTACCTAAAACCATCAAGGAGTTGAGAGTCTTTCTTGGACTCACTGGTTACTATAGGAAATTTGTGAAAGGATATGGCTCTATTAGTAAACCACTCACAAGTCTTCTCAAGAAAAATTCTTTTCTTTGGAGTCCAGCTGCTACCACTGCCTTTGAACATCTCAAACAAGCAATGACTAATACTCCTATTCTAGCTTTACCAGACTTTACTAAACCATTTATTGTTGAGAGTGATGCTATTGATAACTGTCTGGGTGCAGTACTACTTCAAGAGGGAAGACCAATTGCCTTATTCAGCAAACCATTAGGTCCAAGAGCTCAAGCACTTTCTACTTATGAGAAGGAGTATCTTGCAATTGTCATGGTTATGCAAAGATGAAAACAATATTTACAAGGCAATAAGTTCATCATCAAAACTGATCACCAGAGCATCAAATATTTTCTTGAGCAGAAAATCACTACTCCTTTACAACAAAGATGGCTGATAAAACTTCTAGGTTTTGATTATGATATTCAATACAAAAAAGGATCTGAAAATGTGGTGGCTGATGCTTTGTCCAGAAGACCTGCAGATTCTGGTACTTGCCACTCATTAGTTCTCTCTACACCAACATGGGTTCAAGAGGTTACCAACAGCTATCTCAATGATGATAAGGCACATCATCTCATTTCCCAACTTTTACTCAATCCTGCTAGTGTTCCACATTATATTTATCAAGATGGGGTCTTGAGATACAAAAACAAGCTCTACATATGAGTGGGGAGAAATGTCAGAAACAATCTTCTTGCATCACTTCATGCTTCTGCCATTGGTGGTCATTCGGGTATTCAAGCAACTTATGTTAGAGCAAGAAGTCATTTTTATTGGAGAGGCATGCATAGGGACATTGTGTTTTTTGTTTCTCAATGTGATGTTTGTCAAAGAAATAAAAGTTCACACAAATGCTGATGGATTACTCCAACCTCTCCCTATCCTTGAACAAGCATGGCAACATATCACTATGGACTTCATAGAAGGTTTACCTTTCAACAACCGTAAAAGTTTTATACTGGTGACTGTGGATAAATTAACCAAATATGCTCACTTTGTGGCTCTTCAACACCCTTACACAGTTGTTACTGTGGTTAAAGCTTTTCTCACTCAAGTATTCAAATTGCATGGCCTACCATCCTCCATTGTTTCTGACAGAGACAAGGTCTTCACAAGCAATTTTTGGCAAGATTTGTCTAAAGCTTTGGGGACAAGTCTCAACTTGAGCACAACTTACCATCCTCAGACAGATGGTCAAACTGAAAGAGTTAATGCATGCTTGGAAACTTATTTGAGGTGTCTCACAGGTCACAAACCAAGTAAATGGAGTGAATGGTTAGCTCTGGCTGAATGGTGGTACAATACCAGTTATCATACCAGCTTGAAGATATCTCCATTCCAAGCACTTTCTGGGTATGTACCTCCTTACCTGGCTTTTCCTTCTCAGTTTACTACCTCAGTTGAGGCAGTGGAAGTTTACCTCAAGGAAAGAGCATCCCTTCTTGATATCCTTAAAGAATCTCTTCAAAAGGCATATGAGAGAATGAAGTTATATGCTGATCAGTCAAGGAATGATAGGTCTTTTGAAGTAGGAGATATGGTTTACTTGAAGCTTCAACCATACATACAAGCTTCCCTGTCATTGCGCAAGAACTTTAAACTCTCTTCCGAGTTCTATGGGCCATTTCAGGTGTTACAGAAAATTGAACCAGTGGCTTACAAATTGGAGCTTCCTTCTCATGCTCGGATTTACCCTGTATTCCATTCTCACAGCTCAGGCAACATATTGATCGTAAGCACACTCCCTCTCCTACTTTACCAGTTGTTGATCATGAAGGTGAAATTATAATGGTTCCACAACGAGTTTTGCACACTCGCACCATCTTAAGGGGGAAGAGCTTGGTCCGTCAACTTTTGATCCAGTGGACTAACTCCTCACCAAAAATGCTACTTGGGAAGATATCTCAAATGTCTGAGCTCACTACCCAAAATTTATCCTTGGGGACAAGGATCTTCTTCAAGGGATGGCAATGTCACAATGTGACAGTTAGAGTTGTTGCTACATGGTAGTTAGAGTATTTACTGCAGGGTCTGCTGTTAGTAATTAAGTTGAGTGCTCAATCGAGTGTTGATTGGAGGAATAGGATTGCGACACGTGCGTTGTATCCATTGAGTCTTAGCTAGGGTTATTGATTGGTACTTAATCCTGTAAGAGAGACTCTTCTCTATCTATCTGAAATTTAATAAAGTTTTACTTCTTTGGCTGTGCTACTAAACACAGATTTAGGCTTGAGTCTCGATTCAGGAGGTGATTCATCACCATCTTATCCAAATTTCATTCATCTGTTTGTCTAATTGGTGTAACTACACAACATTAACCTTATTTAACTAATCATTTAAATCTGAAAAATGTCAACAGTGGTGCCTTTAGTTTAGAAATGAGACGAGGAAAAAGAAAGGTGGGCATGTTTCATTTTTTCTTATACAAAAATTATGCGAATTTACCGTACTACCCTTAGCTATGCTATACACATGTCTCTCATCTTGCATATGCTTTCTAGACTCATGGAAACAAAACTAAAGTGGTACAGTGAACTTGATAGTCATATCATACAAAATTTAGGCAGATAACATGGTGTAATATGATCGGTCAAGCTAGTGAAGCGCCAAGATGGTGCGTTACAGCATAGGAGGCCTAAGATGGCGTTACACTGTATAAACTATTAAGCATTAAGATAGCGAGACCCTGCAGGTCCAGTGAAGTGCAAAGATGGCACTACATTGTAAACATATTGGCCAAGCTTATTGGCCGACACAATGAAGGTTCATTGAGGGAAAGGCAAGACAATGCCAAGGTTACAAATGAAACATGTGATGTTGGCATTAAGGCATATCCATGGAATTGAGTTGGCCCAAACTCAAGGATGATGCAAGAATGTAGAATAGGCTAAGAGTTAGCCTATGCATCAGTTCAAGGTTGGCCAAAGCTTGGACAGTGCACACAAGCTAGTAATGCGAGAGTAACATTACTATTGTCGAGCAAGTTGGCCAAGTGAAGCATATGACACATGAATAACCAGAATGAGCTAAGAAAATGACCAAGATGATTGAATCTCAATATTGGTCGTGCATTGGCTCAAGCCAAGAATATTACATGGCCATGTTGGCTGAGACTGATCCAAGGCCAAGTTCAGTAATGCACAAAGGTTACACGTTATGGCTTAAGTGACGGTTATGAGTTGGTTATTAGCTTTACAAGTGTGCCAAAGGTGTGAGACAATAAAGGGCGGTTATAAAGGAAGTTTATAAGCATGGGAGAGTGTTCATAACTACCTTGGAACAGATTTTGAAGGCTGGCTCGAGTTAGAGAAGAAACTGGCCAAGTTGGCACAATTATTGACGGTTATGGAACTGCCTTATGGGACAGATGACTGTCCCAGGCGTGTGCAAGTGTTGTGCACGATTTTGGTCATTAGAAATGTATAAATAGTGCAAAGGCATACGAAACTCAGTAGGATTACATAGGAGATTTTGGGAATCAAATTGAGAGAGCTTTTGCGAAGGTTAAGGCTTGGTTCAAGAGGGACAAGTCTATGTAAGTCCCTAAGTGGGCAAGTTTTGTATATCTTCCCTTTGATGCAATTAAAATGGATTTATTGTGTCATGTTCTAAGTATTCTTGGTTGGCTGTGTTAGAGCACTTATTGGTCGAACTCGCAAACGTTGCTATCTCAAGCTTGTTTGTCAAGTTTAGTTGATCAAAAGTATATACTTGATTTCTAGTCTACTTATAGCTATGTCTCGGATTAGGATAGAGTGTGAAGCTGAGCTTTAGACTTCACGGCATTCACCAATTAAAGAATAAGATCTACTAAGTAGCTTGGAGGAACTTCATCAACAAAAGGTATGTGGAGACTAAAAATTATCTATCACTCAGAAATATATTCTATTCTATATTCTAATGAGAATAAGTCGTATAGCTATATAGACTTTTACATTATACACATTTGATATTTCGAGCTGACTTTATCTCGCTTATCCATTTCTCGAAATATGTGTTGAAAGCTTTTTGCTTTAGCTGTGTTCATCGTATTCTTAACGAGTTTAGTTGGAAACAATTTATTTGTTGGAAACTAAATATTAAGTTAAAAGATGATCATGTGAAAATTACCTTGAACATCTTATATGATTTGTGTGAGACAGTCATTTGATGTTAGATTGGGAAGTTTCGTATTGATCATTCGATCACTTGAAAATTACTTAAAGCTAATGGTATGTGTGGCATTACCATTGTCGTCTTCTAAGGATGTTTCAATGATTGAAATGATAGTTTAGAACAATTACCCATGTCTGGATACAACACGATATGCATATCCAGTATGCGAGCTGTATTGTGATAATTCAGGTCCGGAACTCTTGTTTGCGTACCTAGTATGCGAATGAGTTTACCTGAGTTGGGTCCGGAACAGTTGTTCGCTAACCGGGTTTGCGAACGGCTTGACTAAGCCAAGGTCCGGAGCTGCTGTTAGCGTATCCAGTTTGCGAACACAGTGGTTAAGTTCTAAAATCGGTTATGTATGATTCTCATACTCATGAACTAAAACATTTATGATTTAAGGAATGCAAATTAACTTTTCAAACCATGGCCTGATGTTCATGAATTGATTCTTGTATAAGTACTTTGTACGATTACGAATCAATCCGATTTCGTTTCAATTTGTTCATGAATATTTCTATGAGATAGTGAACAATTGAACAACTCTACTTGAAACACAATTAGATTCAATTGATTATCTATCATGATTGATTGATCATCATATTTGATCTAGAAGTGTTAGATGAATACGGCTAAGACAAAAGTGTTCATATGGCTAACTTCGGTTAACTGTTATTGAGCCAACACAATATACACGTTTAGGTACGGTTACCTATATCTAAATATAAGTATATTTCATTTGTGTGTAACAAGCTAAGACCATCTAACAGTAGAGATTGATTGTTTAATTTCTAAGCAGACTTAGATTGAATCTTAAATCAGGAGTTCATCTAACGGTTTATATTGAATGCTTTATTACTAAGATATCTTAGCTTTGATTGTAAGCAACCCTGATTTGAAAGGATATATAAGGAAGAACTCTAGCAAATGGAAAACCTAATCCCGGCACTTTCCTGTGTCCTAGTTGCAAACTAGAGTCGATTCTCCTTTAACCTAGGTTTTTCCAAAACCATTATTAGGTTAACGACTTGGAGACTTCATTTGGGATTCGTGAAGCCAGATCCAACTATTTTCTCTGTAGTTACGTATTCTGATCTTACTTGTTCTATCATATTGAGTTTTATCTTTTCTAAGATTTACTCGAGATTTATCTTCGATAGGTAAGATATAAAAGGTAATCACAACAGTTCTTCTTCCAGACTCTTGTGATTCCGCAATAAATTCTTCTGTTAACCAGTTATGTTATTATGAGGTGACTAATATTTCTAGGATGCTCTTTGGGAGTATAAAACCGGATTATTAGTTGGTTCCTGTTCACCTTGATCTTTGTATCACAAGACGGAACAAAAACAATAAAGGATAGACATATATGTGGGAGACAGATTTGTTTATAAGTCTTCGACTTTGGGTCGTAGCAACTCTTAGTTGTGGATGAGATCAGCTAAGGGATTCAAATGCGCAGAATTCGGCGTGGTTCTAGAGGCGTAAGGAACGCAACTATACCTTAATTGGTGTGAAACTTGGTTAGGTCTCAACTACATTCCAGTATGAAGTTAACTTGTAGTAGGCTAGTGTCTGTAGCGGCTTAATACAGTGTGGTGTTCAAAGCTGGACTAGGTCCCGGGGTTTTTCTGCATTTACGGCTTCCTTGTTAACAAAATTTCTGGTGTATGTGTTATTTCTTTTCCGTATTATATTTGTTTATATAATCGAAATAGAAATATCTAAGAAATGCAGAAATATGGAAAAAGAAAGTCTCAACTAATTTCAAAAAAATAACACGCCAGCAAAGGACTAACATTAAGGGAAGCTTTAGATTTTAAAAAGGCACACAACGCTTCAAAAAGCACCCCAGCTGTTGTGTATGTGATGACAAGTTTGTCTATATTTATAAATTATAGATCTACAGTCATATAGCCAGTAAGATCCATGTCTTATATACCAAATTAAGTATTCATATTCCTACATAAATCAGTGAGGTGGATAACTGAGTCACCAGGAGGCTAAATATTGTCGAAATATGAGTCTCATGGTCAGGTTACATGAAATAGTACAGTATACTGTGTGTGCACAAGATTGTGCCAAGTCTAGCCTGTGTACATATGTTTAGGTAATATGGGGATTCTGTACAGTGTCTCGTGAACAGTGTGGCCTAGATATTTTACACAACAAGGGTATATACTTGTAACTGTGCATAATCAATTTATAAAAGAGAGGACTTTCTCCTATGAGTGGTTCATACTCTTCCATTCAATCTCTCTTGATTTCTACAGATATTAGTGAAGGCTAATTGTGGTTATTCTCAAAAGGGAATCATACGTTCTGTTAGAGACACTTACATTTTGTGTTGGGTCAATCTATATTTAGTCACCCAGACACTCAACCTCAAATAATTGCAGAGAACTACAAAAGGGTAATCCTATCAATTCAACAGGCATACCGCTTTACCAGATTTTTCAACATGATGAAAAGAGAACTGCAGTTATGGTCTATCATCAGACAGGATTGAGGCAGTGTACATGGAATTAAAAAAATTACTAGATTGAATTTGTTAGTTTTAAGTGTTGTTTTATGCTAAGCCAATTGAATAATACAAGGGCTTTTTTGGAAAAACACATTTATCATTGTACTGCAGCCTGAAGGTTTTCCTTTTGACTGTGGTATTGTTTAAAGAAACTACCTTAGCTTTCCTTCTAAGGCTGTAGCCAACTGACAAATTCCAACGATTAACAGAAATATACCACAACCAAAGATTATATCCAACAAACAAGGTCGGATTTCTATCTGTTCGATTTGCTGATTGTATTGAGAAAGAGAGATAAAGCTCTTTGATATATTTCTTGATTGAGTCTCACTTTTAAGTTGGTGCTCTCTGAATTATATTGGAGTTTAGTCCATACAGATTTCCGAATGAATTATTGGGTGTGGTTTTTATACCCCTGCTTTTTCAATTGGTATCAGAGCACGCAAACACGCTAAGACCTCATAAGTCTGTGTTTGTAACAATCTGATTTCCATGGATAGAAATTTACCTCATTCTAACGCACATAGAAATGTCTTTCAAAGTTTTCGATTATGCCAAATGTCTTGGGCTTACCTCAAAGTATAACTCCTTAGCAGATTCTTCCTAATCCCGAGGTAGAAAACTTATGCTATCAGATTCTGATATCATTCCCTCTAAAGTAACAGTTGACACTATGTCAGAATCTGAGATGAAATTCACCAGAACCTTAAAAAAAGTTGCTGAGATTATTGATGTTCAAGCTTCTAAAATCATATCTCTTGAAGAAAAATATGCTCAGCTCACTGATAAACTTGAGAAGTCTCCTAATAGAGAATGGGAACTCTATGGTATCGTTGAGTCTTTTTCTAACAATATCGAAATCCTCGTTCCAGAAACTACTCTACAGCGCGAAAAGATTAGTATGATTAAAGATACTGTTAATAAAGACCCTACTAGAGAAGAACATTTAATCAAGTCTCATTCATCAGAATTGAACAACTGTCGTGTTGAAAAAGAGAAACTTGTTGCATATCTTTTACTAGCCCAGGAACAGTGTAACTCCTTGAAAAGAGAAAACTTTGTTTTAGTGAGTAAGTCTTCTTTAGTGCCTTTTTCTAATACTCATGTGGTATTACCTAGCAAGAAGAAAATTACTCCTAAGGAATTATCCGCTAAGAAACGTTTGCGTAACTTGCGGATATCTGAAAAGGCTATGATTCAAAAAGGGGATTCATCAAAAGTTTCTTATCCACGATCTTGTTCATTCTGCGGGAAAAGGAATCATAATGTTCTACATTGTCTTGCTAGAAGGAAACAAATTTCTGATCTTCAAAATTTGCTTCTTTTTACAGTCGACAGAGTAAATAGTCTAATGACATTTACAATGGATGACATTCCTACAGAGAACCAGTGTTTATGAGAATAAGTCTGACAGGTTTCAGTCTAAGAGATGGGATTCTCGTGATCTTTATTCTCTGGAACGGATCTCAAGAGGTCCTAGACTTAATCCTCAGAGAAATTCTTCTGATAGAGATTCAAAAAGGTCGTTTTCTAAATCTTCTGAAAGATTCAACCGAAGGAAGGTGAGGAATACATGATTTAAACACTTAGAAGATATTTATTACTCTTCCCTCGATATACTTAATGGGATTACATCTCATTCTGTTACCTAATCTCTAGGTAAATTCATCCTTGAAACTAACTTGAGAGTTTCAAGGATCATATTTGTGGGAGACTCACGTCAGTTGTATGTTATTATCTGATCGTGTGTTTTTTTTTTAAAATAAAGTTGTTTTTTTCATATGTGAATGTTGAGTCACATCTTGACTCCTACTAACTAATGTATCTTATTGATTTTTCATGTGCTCTAATTTAAAGTGAAACTTCTAATTATCGAGCTATGAAAATCTATGAGATGACTGAAAACAGATAGTGTATTTCCTTATTTTGGATCTTAGCTGACCCATTAACTTCCCGTAACCGGTTTGCGAACGTCCGTGTACTATTCTCCTTAAAAGTTTTTATAGGGTTTCTATAACAAGGGATTCCTTTCCTTCTCTTGTTCACGTATGTATATATATTGTGTTCCATCCCTATCAAAAAAATATATATGGAGAACTCTTCAAGATCTCAGGAAGTTGTGGATCTTGATATGGAAGAAGACATCAAAGGATGCAGCTCGGTTCAAGAACTTGTTTTGAAAAAGATGATTGCAAGAAAATAGTACAACTCCTGGATTGTTGAATCTGTCAAGGATTTAATTCATTATCAGAATGACTCAAAGGTCGAATTAGCAAATCTTCAACTGCAAATAAATCATTTAATTGATGGACAGACCAAAATCCTTGAAAAACAATTTTTTTTGATACAGAATCAGAAGAAGCTCATCTCTGATTGTATCAAGTCCGGGCAACTTGCTCGCATTGTTGATCGGAAGGTGAATGTTCTAACTCATGAACATGGAGTTTCTACAGTCAAAAGGATCAAGGACATCAACGATACATGTTAGAGCATAGCTCGGTTGAACTCACCAAACGTTGGTATGTCAAGTTTGGTTGTAATATTTTAGTGACTCAAAACTCATCTAAAGTCGCTTGATTACATACTAGAGTCAACTTCGTTTAGGTTAGACTAGAAAAGTCTAGGACTGTTGAGACATACAAGTATTACTACGAAGACTTGAAAAATGTGAAGAAGAAGCGAACTACAACGACAACATCATCCTTCCTCTTGAGGTTGGTAATATTAACTTGAACTGTTTTATTCCTAACGTATCTTTCAAGTCATGCTATATTGAAAACATAACTGCGAAGCTGTATATACTGTATGTTAGAGCATAGCTTGGTTGAACCCACCAAGCGTTGGTATGTCAAGTTTGGTTGTCATATTTTAGTGAACCAAAACTCATTTAAAGAGTCGCTTGATTATTTACTAGAGTCAACTTTGTATAGGTTAGCTAGAAAGTTATTAGGATATGAGACATACAAGTATTACTCGAAGACTTGAAGAATGTGAAGAAGTAAAGAGCTACAACGACGACATCATCCTTCCTCTTGAGGTTAGTAATATTTTGACTTGAACTGTTTCATTCCTAACGTATCTTTCAAGTCGTGCTATATTGAAAACATAACTGCGAAGCTGTGAATGATTATACTCTAGTTAGACGTAGTATTAAGGAATTATAATACGAAGTATAACGCCTATCTTTTGAACTTCGTATATAAGACATCGACATAATCGTATGAATGTTATTGTGATTATGTATGGGTATGGGTGAAGATTTAGTCCTAGGAAACAATGTTTTACATTCGTTTAAAGGAAGTACAATTTATAAACTTGTTTTATGAATCGAAAGGGAAATCTCTAGGCTTATTGGTATTGTTATTCCTTGCAAATCTTTGGATTACCAATATGTGTGTTTAGTATAACCGCTCATAACTTGTTTATGTATCTTGGTAAAACTATTCACAATGCCTGACTTATGTATCGGTATGACTTTTATTAGTGAAACCAATCTTAAGTAATCACCTGAGATGGTATGATCGATATTTGTAATTGGTGTGACCATTCCTAGTCATTGGGTAACCGATCCTAGAACTTGGTGGGACTAATCACAAGATGTGTAATCGATCCTTGTAGTAGGTTAACAAGTTTTAGTAATTGGTGTAACCGATCCTATAACTTGTGCAACCGATCACAAGTAAGTACCATAAATAGTGGTAACCGATCCTGGTACTTAGTTAGCCATTTTATGGAAACTAGTGTGACCGATCCTAGTAGCCACTTGGAGGTAGAACCGAACTTGTGTGTGGTAGAACCGTTAAACCCATGAATGGTGATTGAATGTTTTTGAACAATCACGTAGTTCTTGGAAATCAGATGAACCAATTCTAAACTCGTTTGGAAGTGTGGCAAATCGGTTCCAAGATTGTAAATATGAAAAAGGATTTACAAAGTAAAGATGTCGACATACTTTGAACATGTGCAGTAATTCTTATCTATTATTGTTCAAAGATATTCCTTAATAACTAAAGGAGCATTTCCAGTAATTGAGAATCTTTTAATTAAGGTTTTTAATTTTATATGCTTTTAATTTCCAGCAATTAAATGCATATCTTTAGAAAATAAAAATTGGTAATGTGCATTTACTAATTAGAGATTTTCTACTGAGATTTCGGTTAATATTTGGACAGAGCATTTCTAGGAATTATGAAAACCGATTTTGGCTTTATTGCATATCTTTGAGAATATTTGGTTTTGGAAATTCCTTGGTGTCCAAACTTCCTTGGTCTATAAATATTGAAGTTTGCATTTCGAGCAAACTAATCCTTAGAGCCAGCAAAACTTCCTAGTTGTGTTGTTACTGGTGGAGCCATCTATTCGGAGAGGAAAGTAACCTAATTAGGCGAAATCTTTTACGACCGCTCGTTTTAAAGACTCCTTTGGGATTGAGAAGCTCTACGAGTACCGTTGGTGGGAAATTAGATAATTGCAGTTTATTATTAGTTTTCGATTGATTTGATTGACTAACGGTTGTTGAACTTTGATTGCACCTAGTTTGCTTATGCTTGGGAATCTTCTCTTCTGATATAAGATTCACTTAAACTAGATCGAAGTATCGACGAGGATCTTTAGACTGTTTGTAGATCTAAAGACGTCTTGTGATAATCCATCGTTAACAGACTCTGTTCTGTGTGTGATTGATCACAAGAGATTCAAGTTGTTTGTGTGCAGGTGTTTATTGAAAATCTAAGAAGATTTGAAGACAAAGAAGATTTCTTATTTGAGTTCATAATCTTTGGTGTGCACAAAACTTGATCGGCTGGGGATCCAACTATAATCGGCTTATCTTTTGATAGATTGGATTGATTAGTTGTGTAGATCGGCATCAATACATTTCTTTGTGATTTATAGTATTGATTGCATAGTCTAAACAATTACTTTGGTAGTTGTTGAATAGATTGATCTAAGAACTCGACAAAGGAGTTTATTGGGATAAACGGAAGAGCCTTTTGTCAAACTCATATCACGTTGTTTGAAAAGAGTTGTTACCGAACAGATTTGTTGTTCCTTTACTATTTGGAATACGAACCAAAGGAATTGTTCCAAGTGCGTGACTTATTGCAAGTTGGAGGCACGGGGATACTGAGAGAACTAGGTGAACTATAGGTTTAGTTGCTTGGTCTCAACTATACGAAGTTGGTTTAGATTTTGTATAGCGGCTTAATTCTGAGAATATTCAATTCTGGACAAGGTCCCGGGGTTTTTATGCATTTGCGGTTTCCTCGTTAACAAAATCTTGCTGTGTCTTTTACTTTTCTACTTCCGTAATTATAATTGTTTTTATTATAATTAGAAGTAAAATACACAAACGTTAATTCCTAATTACTTGATAGCAATCCTATAGTGTTTGGTTAAGTCCGAACCTATTATCAAGTAATCATACTTCATTGTTGTATTGTCTCGATCTCGTATCCATAGACGATCACATGAAGTGTGAACCGATTCGTTGTATTGTCTCGACTCAGTCCATAGACAATAACTTTCAGATAAAGGACTTATAGGTGGAAAAGTTTTAGATTGAGGTATATTTGGGTACCCTCGTCTTTTCAAAAGGAACTCTTAAGTTCTCTAACCTCCAAATATAACTCTCACAGGAGTTCAAGTTCTTGAGGGAGGGTGCATGATACATGTGTATCTTTCTATCCCCGGGAACTAGTGATCCTCAAGACGGATTGAGGATAAACTTGTACTTTAGGTTGGAATACTAATTTAAGGCAGTAACCTAGATAAGGAAATATTATGAGATATAGAAATATTCCTAGATAAGGAATTGTTCCTAAATAAGGAATATTCCTAGACAAGGTAATATTTCTAGATAAGGAAATATACCTAGAAAAGGAATTATTCCTAGATAAGGAAATGGATTCCTAGAAGGTTTGGGAAACCGTTAAAGTTATAAAAAGAGATGTTTAACTCTTAGCTAAGACATATAGAGTGTGGTTTGTGATACAGACACACCTAGATCTAGATAGTGTGGTTTGTGATACAAACACACCTAGACTAGAGAGAAGTTTGTGAGGCAATTAATTATTGTAAAAGCAAGTTTATCAAACAATTTAAGGTTGATCCACTGTTTAGAGAGATTGTGAGCGTAACAAAGAGAGAATTGTAATAGTTTTCTTGTTCATAATCTAGAGAAGATATATTTCTTCGAATCTGGTTTCTACTGTGTCCTATTTTCTAGTTTTCGTATATTATTATTCTAAATTCCGCCTCTATAATACTAGTCACCAAGGTACATAAATCAAAACGTATCAAGTTGGTATCAGGGCAGGGTTCGTTTCTTTTAGGGAAGATTCTTGTGGTTTATGGTCTTCACTAGATCTCTCTACAAACAACTTGGTGAGTTAATCGAAAATTGGAATACGTTGGGAGAATAAGGGAATCAAGGATGACTACGTTAGATGATGATCCTGAGCAAAGCGAACCAAAAACTATAAAAGAAAAGGTGGCAATGCAACAAATAAACATGAAGTTGATTCAAAATACCCTTAAAGAATTGACTGAATGTATTCGATCTCATACACCCAAGTCGAAGGCGAAGAAAAAGATTATGTCTTCATCTGGAGTTTTTGAAGAAAATGACGAGGAAGAAGAAGAACCACTCGAAGAAGATTGCATAATGGAGCAAAGAGTGACTAAGACAAGAGGAAGAGATATGGACGTTTTTCCAATTAGACGTCAAGGTCAAGTTTCCAGCAAACAGAGATGGTTCAGCAGTGTGAAAGAAACTCTTAAGTTCTCTAACCTCCAAATATAACTCTCACAGGAGTTCTAGTTCTTGGGGGGGGGGGGGCATGATACATGTGTATCTTCCTCTCCCCGGGAACTAGTGATCCTCAAGACGGATTGAGGATAGACTTGTACTTTAGGTTGGAATACTGATTTAAGGCAGTAACCTAGGTAAGGAAATATTCTGAGATATATAAATATTCCTAGATAAGGAATATTCCTAGACAAGGTAATATTTATAGATAAGGAAATATACCTGGAAAAGGAATTATTCCTAGAAGGTTTGGGAAACCATTAAAGCTATAAAAAGAGATGTTTAGCTCATAGCTAAGACATCTAGAGCGTGGTTTGTGATACAGACACACCTAGATCTAGATAGTATGGTTTGTGATATAAACACACCTAGACTAGAGAAAAGTTTGTGAGGCAATTAATTATTATAAAAGAAAGCTTAGCAAACAGTTTAAGGTTGATCCACTGTTTAGAGAGATTGTGAGCGTAAGAAAGAGAGAATTGTAATAAGTTTCTTGTTCATAATCTAGAGAAGATATATTTCTTCGAATCTAGTTTCTATTGTGTTCTGTTTTATAGAGATCAATACGTATCATAGGTTGACATCGAAAAGATTGTGGTGTACTTGGCACACTCTTCATTTCACAATTAACAGTTTCTTGACCTTTAAGCAACATAACCTTATTCATTACTATAAATAGAGGACTCTCTACAACTAAGGTTCTCAATCTCTGCACTGTGTCCATCTTATTGCTGCAAGAGTCATTCTCCAAAGACCGAAGTTTCTTCCAGAGACATAATTAATATACGAATTTAAAGACTCCAATTGGGATTCGTGGAGCCCGGTCATACTATCTTTTACATGATTGATCTTTGTTATCTAGAATCTTATCATGATCATCGTAGTTCTTGTATATTATAAAGGTCCGCCTCTTCTGTTATACAACCATTCAAAAACTATTGATTGAAGAATAAAATTAATAAAAACTACAAGGAATTCTCCATCTCTGAACTTGTAGTTCCGTAAGATTAACATCTAAAGGTAGAATCAATTAGTAATCTTTATAAATTTTGAAAAAAAGTAAGGTTGCCTAATTGTTGAGGTTTGCTTGATATCTTTTTTAACTAGAGACCCCTTAAAGCATATAGATTTCCATTACCTTGATTGAAACATATATGAAGAAAATCAAATAGGTGTCATATAGAAAACAGGGTATCATTAGTATTCACGAAGGAATGTGGAAAAACTCCTAGGCTTATAAGGACGTCATCTAGGGGAATCAAATGCGTAGGGACTTGCGAGATCCACGTAAGGATCACGAACGAAGCTAGATTACTTGGAAGGTCAATTCAGTCTCAACTACATTCTAGTCCGAAGTCTGATAGTAGGCTAGTGCTTGTAGCGGCTTAGTACAGTTTTTTTACTACTATAATGTAAGTTTCCTCATTAACATAATTATGGTGTCTTGTATTATTTCATATCTGTGTTATATTTTTTATCTTTTTAATTGAAATATCACAAGTATGTTAAATTAAACTAGATAGTTTTTAACTTAATGGTAAATATCTAACAAAACTTATTTTTGTTGAATTTTGATCTTGGAATACAGATTATACAAGATTTTGTCTTGATCGAATTCAGATCTTGAAAGTTCAAGTACATACTAGGTTGATCTTGTAGATTTGTACCTTAATTGATCATCCAAAGGATTTCTTATTTTTACAATCATGCAAACATATTTTTATACCTGAACGTATGATTGTACAGGGTTTGTTTGTAGGTTCACGAACGAAAAAGTTGGTGGTGTACTAGGTACCCTATCCTTTTCTAAATGTACTCATAAGTGGCATCCGATGGAGAGCCGTAACATAGAATCCGTAGGGATGCAATGAACTTTTATTTAAGACTAAATCATCATATTTTTCATGCATCATATTGATAATTAAATTTAGGTTGTACCTGACGAAGCTCAACAATAATTCTTTGAAGCAAGTTTTGACCATGGGGAACCAACGTGAGATCATGATGAATATATACACATCCATGAAGGTAATATTCATGCATATATAATATTTTCGTGGTAATTCTCGTGCTCGCTATGTCCATTATCTTCTCATTATTTCTTTTGGCTTGGGCATAATTGCAACATAATGTTTCTCTTCATTTTAGCCTCATCCGACTCTTTATCCATTTATTAAAAATTCACCAAATACTTTTGTTGCTCTTCATTATACCGATCCATATCCATTTCCATTAGAAAAATCAGAACTTAGGATCCATTATGCAGAAATTAAATAAAGCAAAATTGACAGATATTCAGTCTTACAACAAATATGTCTTAATTGATCGGGTCGTAATGGCAGATTACCAATTTTGTGTCGTGCGGGTAGATTTTGGGATATTTTGAAAATTTTGGGTTATATAAATTGTACATCATGATGAAGATTGGGTCATAATGAAAAATTCTGCAAAGCTCAGGTCACATGACAAATTTTAGGTTATAAAGCAAATTTTGTGTCTCTAAGTAAATTGTGGGTCATTGAGATGACTTTGGGGCACGTTGGCGACTTAAGGCGATATTACAAAATGGATCACAAGAAGGTTAGATTGAAAACTTTAAATGATGGTAAAGATATTGGGCCATGAGGCGAATTTTTGAGTCACGGCAAATCTCTGATCACTAATATACATATTTTGGGTAGAGAAATTTAGGTCACACTTCATATTTTAGTTCGCGAAATATGTTTAAGGTCATAAAGCAGATTTTGGATCACAATAGCTTAATTGATTTATAAGATTGTCGTTTCATTTTATTATATCCCATACGCTTAACCCGACCTCTAACAAGTATCTTACTAAAAAATTACAAGATACTTGCAAATAGTTGTTTTAACTACTCCAAGACACGAGATAAGCAGACATAAAATCATTTTCCATTAAGTAATCCAAGCAGGGAGCTAGGGGTAAACCAAATACCAAAACACCTACTTACAACATGCACAAATCACCACCACCATTATAGACACCCATACCCGAATGATTTGGCTACTTACATCGATATGCGGAAGAGATAAACCGTACTAAGGAAAGTAGAGCAACGAAAATTTAAACTGGCCTTTGGAGTAAGATATGAAGATGTATGTTGTTGTTGTTTTTGTGAATTACAAAACTATATTAACCAAAAAAGAAAAAACTACAAACAAGAAGAAATAACAGAGAGCTACAAGAAAGATACATGGGATGTTGACTACTCATAACTAAGCAATAAACTAAACTCCCCAGTAAGGGGTCTTTTTTCATCCGTAATGGAAATAAAATTGAAAAGACGAGGGTACCCAAATACACAACAATATTTTATTTATCCACCTATAAGTCCTCTACCGAAAGTGATTGTCTATAAACTGGGTCGAGACAATACAACAAATCGGTTCACACTTCGTGTGATCGTCTATAGATACAAGATCGAGACAATACGACAACAAGATAACTTGTGTGATTGACTATGGATACAAGATCGAGACAATACAACAACGAAGTATGATACTTGATAATAGGTTCAGACTTAACCAAACTCTATAGGATCACTATCAAGTATATGCGGAGTTAACGTTTGTGTATTTTACTTTTAATTATAATAACAATTATAATTGCGGAAATAGAAAAGTAAAAGACGCATCAAGATTTTGTTAACGAGGAAAACTACAAGTGCAGAAAACCCCCGGGACCTAGTCCATAATTGAATACTCTCATAATTAAGTCGTTATACAAAATCTACACCAACTTCGTTTAGTTGAGACCAAGCAACTACCCCAGTTTACTTAGTTTCCTCAGTATCCCCGCGCTTCCGACTTCAATGAGTGCACGCACTGGAACAATTCCTTTGGATCGTATTCCAAACAGTAAAGGAACAACAAATCTGTTTGGTAACAACTCTTTCGATTCTTTCAAGATAAAAATATCTCAAGTCATATGCAAAGGCTCTTCCATTTAATCTAATAAACTTCTTTGCCTGGTAAGATCAATCTATCCAATAACTACCAAAGTAGTCAAGTTTAGATTCACACTCAATCAAAATAAATCTCAAAGAGATATACTGAGAATGCCGATCTCACACAACTAATCAATCGAATAAATTCGATTCTAGTTGGATCCCAACCGATCAAGGTTTGTGTATACACAAAGATATGAGAACTAAATAAGAAATCTTTATCGTTTTCAAATCTTCTTTGATCTTCAATAAACACCTGCACAACACCACTTAAATCTCTCATGATCAATCACACACATAACGGAGTCTGTTAACAATGGATTATCACAAAATGTCTTTCGATCTACAAATAATTCTAAAGATCAAGTCGATACTTCGATCTAGTTTGAGTGAATCTTATATCAGAAGAGAAGATCCTCAAGAATAAACAAACTAGGTGCAATCACAGTTTCAACAACCGTTAGTCAATCAAAAACTAATAACACTGCAAATTATCTAGTTTCCCACCAACGGTACTCATAGAGCTTCTTGATCCCATAGAAGTCTTTAAACGAGCGGTCGTAAGAGATTTCACCTAATTAGGATACTTTCCTCTCCGAATAGACGGCTCCACCAGAAACAACAAGAATGAAGTTTGCCTGGCTCTTAGGATAGTTTGCTAGAAATGCAAAGTTAGGTATTTGTAGACCAAGGATGTTTGGACACCAAGGAATTTCCAAAACCGAAAATATTCTCAAGATATGCAATTAATAGCAAAATTCGGTTTTCCTAATTCCAATAAATGTTTATCCAAAATTTCTGAAATCTCTCAATAGAAAATCTCAAATCAGTAAATGCACATTACTAATTTTTATTCTCTAGAGATATGCATTTAATTTCTGGTAATTAGAGCATATAAAACCAAAAACCTTAATTAAAAGATTCTCAATTTATTTCGGCACAGGATCTCCTTGAGTACCAAGGAATATCTTTGACCAATAAATCCTTATTCATATTTACAATGATTTACATTCATGGAATCGGTTATACCACACTTCCAAACAAGTTTAAAATTGGTTCACCTGTATTCCAAGATAAACATGCATAAAGTCATTATCCATTAGATATTTTTGTTTGGCTTCGATCTTAGACCAAGCGGGGCTAGGGGTAAACCAAAACTTAAAATTCTTTCTCGCAACACACCCAAACCACCAATACAAACCCATTCTCTAATTTATTTATTTTTTGCTACTTGCATCATTTGCAAACGAGATAAACCGAACTAAGGAAGGTAGAAGCAACAACTTTTTAAACTGGCCTTTGGAGTGAGATATGATATTGGCGAAAGTTTTTCATTATAAGTTATCCCATTAAATATCATTTACACTTTGGTATCCTTTTAATTACTAGGTTTGAAGCTTGGATTAAAAATCTAATTTCGGACATAAACTAACATTTAGCTGCATATACTACGACTAAATTTCCAATATCTAAACCTATTCCTGCCACACAACTTATAATATTCCTCAAAAGAGAAATCAATGGAAAAATTCATAATTCCACCAGAGAAGGAAGGTAAAGCCCACATAAAAATTGCAAAAACAGGATTGGGAAAACAAATGATTTAAAGTTTTATATTTTTCTTCACAAAAATGCACCGAGTATCTATTGAGTCTACATAGCACCATAATATTTTTGGGTCATGCGCACCATTGTTGATACATTTCCATATACACCGAGATACAAACAAATAATTGTTTTAATTAGTCTAAATACGAGCTAAATAGACATAAAAGCGTTTCCTGTTAAAACTTCTGATTGATTTTGATCTTCGACCAAACGGGGAGCTAAGGGTTAGACAAAAACAAAAAATCCTTTTCGCAACACACAAAAACCACCACCACCACTACACACACCCATCCCCAGATTATTTGGTGATACGTATGATCTCTGTGTTAGAGCATTGCTCGGTTGAACTCATAAGTGTTACCATCTCAAGCTTGTTGTCAAATTTAGTTGTCAAAATTATATCTTGATTTCTAGTCTACAATTAGTTAAGTTTCGGTCTAGGATAGAGGTAGTTGAGAAACAAATCATCATTTGCGTTATATCGTTTGAAGGCGAAGATCAACCGAAGCTTTTGGAGAACTTCATCAACAAAAGGTAAGTGAAGACTGAACCACCTATTTCTCAAGTTATATTCACTTTTTTATCCTTGAGAGGTTTGTCGCAAAACTAATTAAACTAGCTTGCATAGACAAGAATTTCGAGTCGAGAACTAATTATTTAGTTTAGGAATTTCTCGAAATATAATGACTAAGCTTAATGAACATTTGTTCATACTTGATCAATTTCAGTGGAGAACAATTTATTGTTCAGAACCAAATCATGATTCAAGTTTATCATTCGAAAATAGCCTGGAATAGTGATATGTGTTATTGATGCTATTCGGGAATGTTTTGAATTGATTTAGAGAAATATAAAACTAGTATATTCAGAATACAAGACAGTGTTATCAGTCTTACAAACTGAGAAAACTGTTATATGTCTGAAGCCGTATTACATGTACTCGTACATGTAGCGGAGTAGCTATATATCGACTTACAAATTTGTGTGATACGCATAATCGTATGCACATCATGGGAAGATCTGTTTTTATTTCGTGATCCGGATAAGTATATTTATTCGTATACAAACCATTTTAGAACTGTAGTACGGGAACCAGGTTTAAGTATTCAGACCGGTATGCGAACAGATACAATTCTATGTTCCTGAACCATTTTAGCACCCAAACTGGTACGCAAACTGAAAAGGTTCTGTGAACTCCGGAACCGGTAAAGTTTTAAGGTTTCCAAACAAGTTTACAAACTGAAAAAGTTATGTCAACTCCGGAACTCAGTTTTGCACCTAAGATTGCAAACTAGTACGTGAACTGAAAAAGTTCTGTCAACTCCGGAACTTAGCTTTGCTCATAAGTTTGCAAGCCGGTCCACGTACCATGACTCAACTGATTCACGAACGACTCATGTATTTGTACTTTGTGCATTTACCAACTATGTCGATTATGAATCAATTGCAATTAAATTATTTCATTGAGATGATTTGTATTTGATCAATTCTCTATTAAAACACTAGACTCATTTGATCACATAATTGTGAATCAAGATTAATTTCTTTGTGATCATGAAAAATGAGTATTAAGCTTTTTAAGTTCAAATCGGCTAGTTTCGGCTAACCATGTTGGACATAGTCTTTGTACACGGTTCGGTTACGGTTTACCTAACCAGAGTGTATATCTTGTTTATGTGAATAAGATTTAAAGCTTTCATCTAACGATGAATATTGTTTGCTTGGTTCCAAAGATATCTTAGCTTAAACCTAAAGCAACCTAAGCTTTGAAGTTTATGAAAGGGGAACTCTTGGCAACTGGGATCTGTGAATCCTGACACTACTTTTTGGTGTCTCCTAGTTGTATCTAGAGTCGTCATCTTCAGAAACCCTTTTAGGTTTAGCGACTATCAAAGACTTCATTGGATTCGTGAAGCCAAGTCCAGTTATCTTTTATCTTGATAACTTGTGTATCCTGATATTGTTCGATTGTTGATTTATCACTTGAAAAAGATAAATAGAAATCACAAAGCTCTATTCGTTTCAAACTTTGTGATTCCACAAGTTTTATACTTGTGAGGTGAATAATAATCTAGGTTGCACTTTGGGTTGCATAAGTCCGGATTTGGAGGATAGCTAGACTTCTGTCAAATGTCTATCTATTTCCATCACCTTGATCCTACGTTTGATCTGATCATCTTTCGATCATAAATCAGGAAATCAATTATATAGGCTTAATCTGTGGGAGGCAGATTTGGTTTAAAGTCTTCAATTGAGTTGAAGCAACTCTTTGGTGTGACGTCATCTAAGGGAATCAATTGCGCGGAGTCCTGCTGGGATTCAAGAGGCGTAAGGAGCGTGACTGTACATGAATCAGTGGGAGATTGAGTTCGGGCTCAACTACATTCCAGACCGAAGTTAATTGGTAGTAGACTAGTGTCTGTAGCGGCTTAATACAGTTTGGTGTTCAATCTGGACTAGGTCCCGGGGTTTTTCTGCATTTGCGGTTTCATAGTTAAAAAAATTCTGGTGTCTGTGTTATTTATTTTTCTGCAGTATATTGTTTATCTTTATAATTAAATATCACAGGTTGTGCGTTGATTTATCAT
This sequence comes from Papaver atlanticum, assembly GCA_023531105.1. Lineage (NCBI taxonomy): Eukaryota > Viridiplantae > Streptophyta > Magnoliopsida > Ranunculales > Papaveraceae > Papaver > Papaver atlanticum. The sequence continues at coordinate 2,552,980 of JAJJMB010000948.1, forward strand.
AGTAGATACGTCCGACCTAGTTTGTTGGATACGACATGATTGATCCTTGGACACTGGTCTTTGGTACCGTCCAAGAACTATTTTTGTGATTAGGTTCATGGATTCAATTTTGTAAACGTTCTAATCGCAAGAGAGATAGAGATAGAACTCTAAACACTTTCCTTGAATGAGTTTTAACTTTCGGAATTGTGTTGAGTTTGTCCATACAGATTTCCTACGAAAAAGTTGGTGGTGTATTTTGGTACCCCCAGTGTTTTCACTTTGTACTTTGGTGACTATTATTGTAGAGGCGGAATTCAGAATAATAATATACGAAAACTAGAATACTGAACACACACTAAAAACCAGATTCGAATAAAATATCTTCTCTAGATTATGAACAAGAAAACTATTGCATTTCTCTCTCTTTAGGTAAATAACCTTAAACTATTTACTAAGCTTGCTTTTACAATAATTAATTGTCTCACAAACTTTTCCTTGGGTGATTTTTCTCACAAACCTCCCTCTCTAGGTGTGTCTGTATCACAAACCACACTATCTAAATGTCTTAGCTATGAGCTAAACATCTCTATTTATAGCTTTAACAGTTTTCCAAACATTCCAGGAATCTATTTCCTTATCTAGGAATGATTCATTTTTTAGGTATATTTCATTATCTGGGACTTGTCTAGAAAATATTCCTTATATAGGAATAGTGGCTAAAAATCAGAACTCTTTCCTAAAGTAGAAATTTAACTGTCATTCTCTCCTTGTCTTCTCTTAGTCACTCTTCGCTCCATAATGCAATTGTCCTCGATTGGTTCTTCTCGATCAAACCACAAGTATTCAACACATGGCATGATCATCTTGTCATCCTCACTATCATCTTGTAGTGGTGCATCAAACAACTTCAAGTGTTCGTCATTAGTAACCGAGCACATTTCTAGTACGAAGCGATCCACATCTCAACGGTTTCAACTTCTTACCTTTCCCATCCGATCTTTCCTTATCTAACTTCAACCATACCATGGTTATCATGTTCTTCTAACGTATTCCAATTTTCGAGTAATTCACCAAGTTATTTGTAGAGAGATCTAATGAAGACCATAAACCACAAGAATCTTCCCTAAAAGAAACTAACCTTGCTCTGATACCAACTTGATACGTAATATCCTTGTACCTTGGTGACTACTATTATAGAGGCGAAATTCAGAATAATAATATACGAAAACTAGAAAACAGAACACACACTAGAAACCAGATTCAAAGAAAATATCTTCTCTAGATTATCCACAAGAAAACTATTACAATTATCTCTTAGTTATGCTCACAATCTCTCTAGGTAAATAACCTTAAACTATTTACTAAGCTTGCTTTTACAATAATTAATTGTCTCACAAACTTTTCCTTAGGTGATTTATCTCAGAAACCTCCCTCTCTAGGTGTGTTTGTATCACAAACCACACTATCTAGATGTCTTAGCTATGAGCTAAACGTCTCTATTTATAGCTTTAACGGGTTCCCAAACCTTCTAGGAATCTATTTTATTATCTAGGAATGATTCCTTTCTTGGCGTGTTTGGTTAATAGGAAAGGAATTATATTCCCAGGAATCATATTCCCAAAAGAGGGGAATCCTAAACCCACCACCCCCATGGGTTTAGGATTCTCTTACTTTTTGGGAATCCTATTCCTAACCGCTCTCTTATCCTATTTACCAAACATGAGAATGAAATTGTATTCCTAGGAAACTGATTTCATTCCCTCCAACCAAACATGCCAAGAAATAATACCCTGTCTAGGAAATATTCCTTATCTAGGAATACTGCCTAAAAATCAGTACTCCTTCCTAAATTAGAAATCTTTCCTAAATATAACTTGAGGATTGCCAAGTTCCTAAAAGAGGAAAGATACACATGTATCATTTGGATACTTACATATTATTCTGCAGGAGAGATGAACCGAACTAAGAAAAGTAGAAGCAACGACAATTTAAACTGGCATTTGGAGCAAGATAGGAAGATGTATGTTTTTTTGTGAATTGCAAAATTATATTAATCAAACAAATAAAAAACTACAATCATGAAGAAACAACAGAGAGTTATAAGAAAGATACATGGGGTGTTGACTACTCATAACTAAGAATATACTAGACTCCCTAATAGGGGGCTTTTGTTCATCCATCATTGAAATAAAAAAGTTACTAATACTATTTAGTTTATCTTCTATCATATAAGAATCCAATAAGTTTGGCATTGTGGACATCCAAACATTACGCAAATAAGATTTCCTTGCTTCCAAACCAATTTGTCAGTTGCCTGATTTTTGAATTTGTTTATAAAGATGGAATCCCGAACATTCTGTCATTCTTCCAAAATCCTAATCAATCCCCTCACTGTCCCCTGATTTTTTTCAAAACATCAAAGGTTGTTCCCATTTATTAAAGACAATAATTCTTCTACAATCACTTTCAACCCAAAACTTTAAAACATTCAATTCTTTCATCCATTTTGCTCCCCGCAATATAGTTAGAGCTTCTGTTTTTTCTGGACATGAAGCTTTGAACATTCGAGACTTAGCTCCTTTCTTATATCATGCATCATCTTCAATGATCAATCCAAAACCAGAATTCAAAGTAGAAGAAATCTAAAAAGCATTACAATTTAATTTTAGACGATTAATATTTGGTACTCTCCAAGGAAATTTAATTTCAGGTTCCTTTGCCATCATATGAGTAATTAATTGCACTTAAAAGAAGAGTTGCACAGTATGTTTAGAGATCTCTACGTACATAATAATTGAAGTATGTTGTGAAGTACTTGATTTATCATGAAAGATTCTGTTACATCTCTCTTTCCACGTAAACTAACATATTGCTACAGATACTTCAAATGAATTTCCATTATCTAAACTTGTTCATAATTTCACCCAAAAAAGAAGGTAATTATTCCCAAATACATTTTGCTAAAACAACATTAAAAAAAGCAGATGATTTAAAGTTTCAGATTTCTCTTCACAAAAATAAATTTAGCATCTATTGAGATGACATAACACACTAATATTTGCCTAACAGGCGCAACATTGTTGATACATTTCCATAGACACGAAATACACACAAATAGTTGTTTAAACTAGTCAAAGACACGAGATAAACAAGCATACAATTATTTTTCATTAAATAATTACGATTGATTTCAATCCTAGAACCAAGCATGGAGTTAGGAGTAAGCCAAAAACCAAAGCACCTTCTCGCAACACACAAAACCACCACCACCGCTACACACACCAGATTATCTGGCTTCTTACATCAATTTGTCAGGCGAGATGAACCGAACTATGAACTAAAAAATATATATGCAACGACATTTAAACTGGCCCTTGAAATAAGATAAATGAAATATTGACGGAGGTTTATTTCATTATAAGTTATCCCCAGTAAATATCATTTTTACTTTGGTATTTAAAAAAAAAAAAACTAGGCTTGAAGCTTCGATTAAAATCTAACATTTGAAAAGTTTTGGAGTAAATCAGGAACTGGTTTTCGGAGGGTATATAGAGGACGAGAATTTAGAGTGATATTAGAAGAAAACAAGAGAGAGAGAGAGAGAGAGAGAGAGAGAGAGAGAGAGAGAGAGAGAGAGAGAG
>JAJJMB010000948.1:2556612-2582341 GCA_023531105.1 Papaver atlanticum
GAGAGAGAGAGAGAGAGAGAGAGAGAGAGAGAGAGAGAGAGAGAGAGGCGACGATTCCATAGAAGGGTTGAGGAAGGTAGTTCTGAAATTGAATGATAATCCCTACAATTTGGTTTATACCAAGCACAATAGCGTATTCCATGACTGGATTAAGAGCATTGAGTTGAACAAGAAAGTTGGTATGAGTAGATGTCGATAAAGAGATTATTTTGTGTTATAGGGTTTCGGCTGGGAATTGTTTTATTGTTTATCAGAATAAAGGAGAATCTGAAACCTAACATCTATGATTTTGTTTTTGAAATTGGTTATAAGTTTGTTTGTGATCGTTCAACAGCTAGTATCAGGGAGGAGAATTTTTAAAACCATGAAGCATCTTGTCATGGATGGAAGAACAAACAACAAAGTAATGGTTTCTGCTTTGGAAGATCTTAGATGTTCCAAGGATTGACTCAATACTATCGCACTTGGTCAAGTTGATTCTTATGCCCTTCTGGTTTCATTCTTAGTGATTTCAGGTGAAATATTGGGGTTTGTGGATTAATACGTAATAATCAGGTTCTCTTATTCAATTTCTTTTACATTCTTTCTTTTCTAATTTCCTTTCGCACTTCATTCCCTCTCTCTCTAATATGCTTACTAGGGTTGGTCGACATTAATTTTATTTCTTAGTCCAATATTTCTTAGATTTCAAGATCCTTCATCACACTATTCTTATGTTGTTAGTGTGTAGTGAAAAGAGTGATACAATTTTATGATAATAACGATTTTAACTTCTTTGTTGCTGGTGGTTGAGTTGAAGTAGAAGATGTTGAATTTCATGAATCAAAAGAGGAGTGGGAGAGAGATAAAACAAAATTAACAAATGGTTACATTTCTAAAATACTTTTCATATATTTCATCAAATTTTCCTGATGCCTTTTATAGGCTACAAACGGATCATAACCAAAGACCACTAACACATATATGTGTATATAGTGCACTTCCGTAATACTAGGACTCTTAAGTTATATGACCAATTCATCCCATAACCATTATACTAAACACATTTAACTCCTTAATACTAGGATCAATCTACAAATTTACTAAGACCAAATCTTAGGCACGTTTAATTACTTAATCCGTGTTTGGATTACATATCTAACACCTTCCCTTAATTCAAGCACGGTTAATTAGATAAAACATCATCATCATAGATTTCAGTAATATCTTTGATTGTCACCATCATTATCATTATCATCATCATCGTCGTCACGATCTTCATCATCATCATCATCAATGTTAGTTGATTAACATCCCGCATCATCTCAACTATCCTAATGTTATTACGCAAATCATGTTTGCATCTTCATCATTATAATGATCACCAATATTCATCGATTGTTACCATTGTTAGCCAATCAACATCCCGCATAATTTCGACTAACTTAACATTTTTGAACAAACATTTTAAACAAAAAATCTTCACCTAAAATATTTTCATAACAGCCTTTTATTCTCAATATAACTGTAACTAAATATTTTTAATAAAAACAAAATCTCAGTCAATTTTTTTTTTCTTCATTGGAAACCCTTGTTTCCCAAAGACCTTTTTTTTTTTTTTTTTTTTTTTTATCATCTCATAGTTAGAAACCCTTGTTTTCCAACTTTTTCTTCGTTACAGATAGAAAGGAAAAAAACATTTGTGTATTTGGAAATTAAGGGTTTCCAAGTGAAAAAAAAAAGTTTTTGAGGTAGAAAACATCTTCTGCCCAAAATAAACCCGACATTTCTTTTTTTTTTCTTCTTTTGAACTCTTCTGATTTTTTTTTTCTAACATTACTTTTCAAACCAAATAAATCAAAACTTTTAACACAAAGTTTTCAAAAACAATTTTTCTTAACCCTCTCTCAGCTAAACTCAACTCTCAACCCCATCTATGATACCATGCTGAGTTTCATGGATCAATAGAAGATTGAGAGAGAGAGAGATAAAACAAAATTAACAAAAGATTACATTTCTAAAATAATTTTCATATATTTCATCAAATTCTTCTGATACCTTTTATAGGCTACAAACTGATCAAAACTAAAAGACCACTAAAACCTATACATGCATAATACACTCCCGTAATACTAGGACAACAATAAGTCTCCTGAGTTATATGACCACTTCTCACAACCATTATACTAAACACGTTTAACTCCTCAATACTAGAACTTGCCCACAAGTTTACTAAAACCAAATCTGAAACATGTTTAATTATTTAATCTGTGTTTGGATTACATATCTAACATAAGATGCATCTTCTTCTGGTGGTTGTGGTTTACTTTTCTGAAGACTTTTAGCAGTTCTTGAATCCCAAGTCAGTCTGTATACTTTTAAAGGATCAAGCTATGGGTAATAATAAGCACCTTGATAAGGTTGCAATAATGGATAGAGAGTCAGTATGTTGTTTGTTGGTAGTGTTTCGAGTCAGTCTATATCGTTTGTTTTCGATTATCTGAGTTAGCAGTGTTTCGAGTCCATGTACTCTTTCCCTATCAATGAAATGCACTTTTTAAAGCCATGGTTTGATTACTATTAGAAAACATCTCTGACCTCATTTGTGTTCCTTTTTTTTATTGTTTGTTGCAACTTCTTGTTTCTAAATATTAACTAAGGGTAATATGTGTAAGATTTATTTCTCATGGGTGTTGTGATTATTACTGAACATCTTATATATGAAGATATCCCATCAAAGTTGTGTGTTATTCTAAAAAATGTGAAGCTAAAAAATCTTCAAAAACATGTGAGAACATCGAATTCTCAAAGGAAAGCATAACACAAAATATCACGGAGACACCGCGAAGCAAGTTGATGAGCAGGCTACTGAACTTGGAAGCTCTGATTTGTTGAGAAAAAGGCCATGGTTTCACAGCTCACGAAGGGATGTTGAAGTTCTCAAAGCTGAGCTTCTGGCCCTGTTTTTTGCAGAATGAATAGGAAGGCTTTATGCCAATGAGAAGACAACTTCGTCTACATTGAAGATTGGACAGTAAAAAGGTCAGTACACACATTGTGTAAGAAAGACAAAACTTATCTGTTTATCAACATTACTTATCTTTGTTCTGTAAAAGTGTGGTAACTTAGTATTTTATCCTACTTCTATATATGTGACATATTTGTAGGTATAGAGAAGAATATTTATGTACCTATCTGAATTTATAGACACCCTTATTAGTGGCTTGGATCTAACTAAGCACTAAAATGCAGTTAATAACTTACTAGTTGTAAAATGTTACCTATAAGATATTCATAGATTCAAGCTCCCACAGTCCTACTTATAATGTTCTATATGCATTGTGAGAGTTCAAGCTTGCAGACTAAATCTAATTTGAATCAAGAAACCTTACATATAGTTGTTATATGGATTTAAACGACATTAAAAGATGTCAAAAAGATGATAGAGTTAACTATGAAGCCCCTGAAAAATCAAGCAATGGGAATATTCTTGCCAACGCCAATCGATAAGTTGATAAGTAATGTTGATATTTATAGTCTTTTTTTTCCTTTCAATGTGTCATTTCCTGATTGTTGTGTTTTGGTGTTTGGGGGTATTGTCATTTGCTAAAAACCTTAGAAAACGATAATGGAACTTATATGACATGCTGGAAAAAAACTGCATTTGCAGTTGTTACTATTGGTTGGTGTTTCGCCATCTTAGTAGTTTTTGTCTGGATGAATGGTTTTGAAGTTAGCTTTCGGAATTGAGCCTGTTAAATTCATAATGACTGTAACGTATACCCATCTTAATGCTGCTTGTAGATGGTGGATTTTTAATGAAGGATAAAATTGTAAAATTATAGTTTTGTATATTTGTGACCTAGCTTCAGATGAATACATGAAATTCATATTTCATTGGTTTAGACATGAAAGCTCATGTTACGATGATCTATGACTGATCGTATAGCCTCTTCAGAGCACAAATACATTATTATTGAAGTCTCTCAGTCGAGCTTTCAATATTCCGCGTATTTCATCATTTAAATTGTGCAATTCACTTTATACTGTGCGATGCAGTCGTAACGGTAATTATTGGAGTCTTTCAGCTGAGCTTTCAATATTCCGCGTATTTCATCATTTATACCGTGTAATACGATATCCACTTCTATATAGAATCGAGAATGATTGGACGGCTCCTAGATGGATTGGCCACTAGTTTAGAGCGTAACGTCTTCAAGATGTCGCAAATATTCCCTGACTATACATAATAAATGTTCGGAACGAGTATGATGCATGTATTATCTCACACCTCAATTGTCGAATAAATATAATGCTCCTAGACAGATTGCCTTCTAGTATAAAACCATCAATTAATTAATTCTAGTGTAATATTCATCAATTGAATTCCTAGAAAATATTATATTTTACCATAATATTTTATTACCTCAATAATTGTCTTTTCTCAGTTGAATTTCATGGATTAAAAATAAATATTAACCTTTCGGGCATATGGGCCACCACCGAGTAAGCCCCGAGAAAATGGTATGGGTGTACTTAGTAATAATGCTCAAACGAGCACCTAAAAGCATGGACAAACGAGCATATGGAAAGTTTACCAAAATAGGTGGGAGAAAAACAAAAGGAAACGCGGGACCGAGTCCACCAACCGTCCAGCCATGCCGCAATCTTGGAGGACGATGAAGTCCGCAATGTTGCAGATAATCCACCAACAAAGGATCAATCAAGTTTCATCACTCGTGAAGACTTGGAGTGCTTTTTGGAGAATCGTGGAAAAGATAGGACATCATCGGTCCACCGTCACCAACCTCCATATCCCTCTGATGTGCAAAGAGTTCCTCTTCCCAAAGGTTACACTTTTCCAACATTCACGTTTTATGATGGAATATGCAACGCTTGAGAAAACGTCTCATGATTCCTAGAATTATTGGGCGAGCATGAACACAACCACGTCGTTAGTCTGAAGGAGTTTTCAAATTTTCTGACAGGCTGAGCATATACATGGTACAACAACATCGCACCAGGGAGCATCACCAGTTGGTGTGAAATGGTTAATGCCTTTTAAAAGAAAATACTTTTTCGTTACGGAATAAGTCACTCACTCTGATTTAGGAAGAGTGGTCTAGTGGAACAATGAACATCCTAATGATTTTGTGAAAAGGTTCAGGGTCTAAGCCTTGGATTGTCATGACCAAAACGTCACTGAACAACAACTCATAGATTTGTGCATCAATGGAATGATCTCAGTTTACAAGTCCTTATTGGAAATCATGCCGGCATGAACAATAAAATCTCCTCCAATTATTTCCGGTATCCATGCCGGCATGAACAGTTAAATCTCCTCCAATTATTTCCGATATCCATGCGGACCATGCCGGCATGAACAGTAAAATACTCCCGGTTAAGGGTGTAAACGGATGCGGATATGGCACTATCCGCATCCGAATCCGAAAATACCATATACTATCCGAGTTCGATTCGAAATCCGAACGGATATAGTAATTTTTACTTCGAATTCGTATCCAAATTTCTATCCGGAGATCAATGTTTACAAAATAAAAATTATCCGATCCGAAATCATAGGAAAAAATAATAATAAAATATTTTTATTTTTGCACAAGATCAATGTTTACATAATAAAAATTAATTAGAATTAAAAGAATTATCTATGTTTTTTAATAAAATTTAACAAAATGCCGAAATATAAAGGAAAATAAAAAAAATAGATACGATCTACACTTTCCTAGGTTTAAAAAAAATATATATTAATACATCAATTTCGGATACGGATATTTCGGATGCGAATACCTCCATATCCGAATCCGTATCCGTATCCGATTAGTTACATTTTCGGATAAAAAATCCGGATATCCGAATCCGAAAACTACTTTCGAATAATATTTGATCTTTCGAATACGAATTCGAACGAATACCGGAGTTTTCGGACATCCATTGACACCCTTACTCCCGGTATACCCCGATCAATCCTTTTATTATAGCCGCCTGGATAATTACCCGATTTGGTCCTCCAATAAATCTTACCGAGTCGTGTAAAGATATCACAGTGGGGAAAGTGGCTGCGCCCATAAACCCTCCTTGTGTTCTCTCTCTCATCAAGGGGTTTTCCCCCTCTTCTTCTTCCTGTTTCTGCTATTAACAACTCAGCTTAATAAATCCACGGCACTGTCTCAAATCAAAAGTTGATAATAATGGCTCATTTTCATTCCACTATGCAAGCGATCGAACAAGCTTGTACTTCCATCCAGGTTCCCTTTTCTCGATTTTCTTTAATCTTTAATATTTTTAAGGTTTTCAACCTAATTTGCTTTGATTTGAAACTCTATTACTGTGATTGGATGATGATTAGGGTTTAATTAGTATGCTCTGTAGTAAAAGAGATTTCTAGTGCTTTTACGGGGTTACTGATTGAATGACTGAGAAACAGAAGAATTTCTTGAACTAAAATATAATTTAGGGACGGACGTAATATCTGATCATTGCCAAATTTACTATGAATTAATACTCCAACGTAAGGATATGAAAGTGATTAACATCTATTGATACCACTATATTGATACTTCTAACAGCCTTGACTGAGAAACTTTAGGTATTGACATCGGAGGAAAAAAGATAAGAAAGAGAACTGGTGAGGCGGGGAACTGTTTGATTGATTATGAATTGTCGGAATTATTTGAGTATACTAGAAGCCAGAGAGCCACTTGGTTGATCAATTACTAAACTGTCGATTAATTGGTATCTAGCTTCCCAGCAACTATGTTGGTATTTAATAACCATTGTTTGGGTTGGTGGAGAAGGGGGGAATATGCAGACCTCTTTGAGTGTAGTATAATGTGAACAATATAAATAATCTAGGGTTCTTTTGATATAAAGAAGAAAACTAGTATCACTAAGTATTGCGTTATATCATCTTGCGGTACCCTTACTACTTAGATTGTACTTAGGCGTTAGGGAGTGGTTGTATGGGAATCCGTAGGTATAAGTTTAAGTATCTCAACGGCATCAATTGGCTGTATATATAAGTTTTGTACAGGAGAGTATGATTAAATTCAGTGGTGTCCCTGACTTTTCTTTTATATTTTATAATTACACATATTACCTATGAACCACATCGTGTGTGACCTATTGTTGTTTGAGTAATCTTTATTGGCTTGAAATATTTCCTCGACTGAATTTGTAGTACTAATTTTTATATATCCTGTGCTCTTATGCAGATGCATATCAATCCAGCACTTGCTGAGGCAACTATTTTATCTCTACGTCAAGCTCCTCAGCCATATCAAACTTGCCAATATATTCTTGGTAAGCGATGAATAAACTGAAACTTTTATCCGGCTATTACTTCTAATCAGGGACTTATAGTTGTGGGAAATCAACTCTTTGAAGCCAGAGATGGGAACGTGAAATTGAAATTTTCAACAAGTCCAAAGTTAGGAGCGCCGTGGGATAAGTGTGTTAGTTAGGTTATAAATCTTAATAGTAGGTGAACTAGTTGAGTCGAAGTTAGCTTCATGTGAGAGTTTATGTTTCTATATTGTATTTTCGCATATATCATATTAGTTTAGGTCCCAAATAAGGGTCCTACTGTCCTAGTTGTATATAATGACCACCCATATAAGATTGGCCAGGAAAAAAAAATCCATCCGAACTTTGGTCAATCTCCTACTAACCTTATTAGATTGTGGTCTTTAGTTGTTTTTGAGTCCTTACTAGTTCCCCTCTTAACTTTTGTCTAGATCGTACGACTTCCTCCGCAACTACTTTTCCATCATTACTGTTTAGTTGTAGGAGATACCAAATCAATGTAACATAGGGATGTCTTCTTCCGGGTCATGTACTTCCCTTTCAGTTGAACTTCATTCATTAAGATAATGTTTAAATTTGTTCAGAGAATTCTCAGGTGGCAAATGCGAGGTTCCAGGCTGCCGGAGCGATCAGAGATGTAGGTATAAGGGAATGGGGATTTCTTCCAGATAATGACAAGAGAAGCTTGATAAGGTACACATATAGCCATATTTGATCTTTACATTGTCATCCACACCTTTTTTAGGTATTTCAGTTGAAGCTATAGATAGTGTCACTAGTCTTTAGTATTCCCAACTGTAGGGTATTAGATTTCTAGTGTACTTTTTGATTTGTTGAATAAGGAACTTGACATATAAGTTTCATCATTGTGTATATTTTTTGGCAGTTTTTGCTTGCGATTTGTTATGCAACATGCGAATTCATGTGAGGGTTATGTTCTAGCAAAGGTTTCGGCAGTGGCAGCTCAGTTTTTGAAAAGAGGCTGGTAAGTTACTATTTTTGAATATAGCCAACTGAATGTCATGCAGACACATCTGTGAATGTCTTGCTTGAGTGGGAACCAGATCTATCATGTCTTGTTTAATTATCTCTCCCTCAGATATCATTAGAAAGTCAGTTTTTCTTTTTCGCATGTTGTCCATGCAGCTATCAAGGTTCAATGTGTTGTTTAGTGGTTAATGGATCAGTTAATGGAAACTATGTAGTGAACGGCAGCTCCTTGGCCCCCATTAGGACATTCTGTAGACAAAATATAGATGAGATGTGTTGACGAAAATGGATTGAGACATTCAAATTGGCGATACACCTATAAATGAAATTAGACTCTTTTAGTGTTTGACTAAGGTGTTGGTTGTCAAACTCCAATTAGGTTTTAAATCAATTTAGTACCCAACACGTAAGTGGAATGAAAGAATGTTGCTAAGTTAAAGTTTGTTTCATCCTCATTTAGATGACTGCCAACTTGTTAATTGGATAACTTCGGTTGGTTTGTGTTTCTTGTCTTTTGTTAGACCTGTTCCTGTGGTACAATGTCTCGTGGTCTAGATCATCCCTTTGTATAAGTTATCTTAATAGAAAAGGGAAAAAAGGCGAAAGTGATTGGAAATCTGTTTATTTTTACTAGAATCCGTTGTCTTTCATATATTTCTTGCATTATATTCTTCTCCTACTTACCTCTGTTATTTATCGCGTTGTTACCGCTTTAACAAGAAAAAAAGAAAGAAAAACAAAACAAAACAATCAAAGTAGAAAAGGCTTCATAACTAAGCGTGCATGTCAACTATCCACTTTCACAAGATAAGTTGTAAATTATGGTTTCTAATACTTTTTTGTCCTTCATGTAGGCTAGATTTCCTGGTTGCTGAGAAAGAGGCCTTTCTTTTCGAGGTATCAATTTGCCGCATCCCTAGGATTTTAATGTTCCCTTCTTCATATTTTTCATGTTTGCATGCCATTATCTTTTGCTCGCGAATAACCAAATCCATACTAAAATCAAGGATTGTTAATACCTTCATGAGTGCGTCTGTTTTTGCGTCTTTGGTGAATGATCTAATTTTCAAGGGATTTGGGCAAAAGAATCTGATTTTCATTTTCTTTGCGTGGTTTTTTTTCTGTACATCTATGATCCATGGAATGTAATTATAAATTATAAAATTAGCCTTTTTTTTTCCTCAGAAACTCTTGCATCTACTCTTTTGGAGCAGAACAATTTTGTATTAATAAGAGGTGTTAAGGAAAACAATTCCAAATGGTAGACCTAGTTTCATGTGTAAGATACAATAGTTCTTTGGAGAAGACTAGTGACCAAGTGTTCAACTTAGAAGGAAATTAATTATCCGACTAGCTCAAGGTTAAAGTTCTTGTTGTCTGGCATTAGATAATTCTTACAAAAATGTTTGTAATGTTCCAAAACAATACCTGAAGTAACCTCATCTTATTTGAGATTGTTTGGTCTAGTAACTTCTAATTTTAGAATTAAACAATAAAAACATGAAAACATGATTTATTTATTTTTATCTTTCTGCCTGCTACATAAATCCTAACCTGTGATTGGGTATAGTTAGCAAGATGGAGTGATATCTAACAGCTAGCTGGGATACACATTATAAAACTCGAACTATTTTTGTTTGACTATCTTAAGAAGCATCCGAGAGTTTGAACTACAGGTGAATCAGGCTGTTCTTGGCATTCATGCTGTGGCTGCACAATTCACTGGGATCAATTTTCTAGAATCTATGGTATTTCTTAGGTCTCAACATTATTTATATACTACTGCTTATTGCTGTTACTTTTATTTTTATTCTATATATATCTAGTTATTGTTATGTCTGCTTGTGGTTGGATTTTTTTTTGGTAGTCATAATTCGGTCGCAGTTTAGGATTAACTTTCTTGTTTCAGGTGTCAGAATTTTCTCCCTCTACGTCATCTGCTATGGGCCTCCCAAGGGAATTCCACGAGCAGTGCAGGGCTTCATTGGAACATGACTATTTAAAGGTCAACTTACTGTTGCTATCCTTGAGCATATCCATAAACAGTTTTATCTTGGCTACTTTAGTTCGTTTTAAAGTATAGGCTATTTCCTTTTCTTGAATGTGTATTCTTAAGGTGATTTTATGTCAAGGCAGAAATTCTACTGCTGGGCACGAGATGCTGCTTTAAGTGTCACGAAAAAAGTAGTAGAAGGTGATTCCAGTGTACCCGAAATTAGAGTTTGCTCCGCTGCACTGCACCTCATGTATCAGATTCTGAATTGGGATTTTCAATGTGACACAAATACGGCTGGTGGTGCAAAGGATAGAATAAACATCTTCTCCTCTAGTAGACATGAGGCGACAATGCTTAAGAAATCTGAATGTGTCTTTGTCAAGGTAACAGTACAAGTCCCTCTTTTTCTTGTAAAAAAGATTATTACAAAATAGGCTTACTGGAAGCTCCATTAGGCCCGTAAAAAACCTCGCTGCAGGTTACCAAATAAAATTGTGGGGGGTTAGTTTGTACCCTCGAAACAATTTTTTAACTTCCTATTTTTTCCACTTCTCTTTGCAACTTGTAGCCTGGGCCAACATGGGGGGACATGTTGTTATCAAGTGGTCATGCTAGTTGGCTCCTGTGTTTGTATGGGACGCTGCGGCAAAAATTATCAAGCGATAGACAGTGGCTTGACTCCCCGCTGGCTGTTTCGGCCAGAAAGCTCATAATCCAGTTGTGCTCCTTGACAGGGACGATATTTCAATCTGGTAAGTTTCATGTGTCTCCTCTCTTGATAGTTTCAAGTGTCTCCTCTCTTTAGCAGTCTATTAAGTCATGATTATTCTACATTATTTGTTGTCCACAGTCATTCATATATTGCAGGTTGTAATTTTTATAGATACTTTTATGCTAACTTTTTTTCCTTAGTTATAAATTTAACTAACTTTACCAAAATATTATCCTGTGGATACTGTAAGAAACATTTGTAATGTCGAGGTTGTTATTTTTAGTATATACTTACAAGGGATAACTTGTTTTTTAATCTTATCAACTCTTGGTGCTCATTCTAACTAGCTTTACCAGAATAATGGTGCCAAATATGCTTTAAGTAAGAACAAGTCAGACAAATGATTGGATTATTTTTTATTACTAAATAGTAAAACTTTCCTCCACAAGGACAGTTTTACTTTTCTCTAGTGCAACTGTACAACTTCAAGTATGCGTCTAATACATGTTCACGCTGTTTGAGCTTCTTCAAGTGACTTCATGTTTTTTTATGGTTCCCGGGCTTGTTAAAAGTTGTTGTTGTCGTCTTTGTAGTTTTAGTTTTTTTTTGAAGTGGCAGGTTTTCATAAAAACCATGTAGTAACTAGGGATTTTCCTCCATTAGTGAATAGTGACCGAGAAACTGATGGGTTGAAGTACCAAAATGTTAAATTAGATATATTCCTTTAGCTGCATGGTTCTGATATATGAAGCATCAGCCTGGTATAGAATGTCAAACAGTTACTCAAGAATCAGCTATTAGTATGTTATGCTGTTCTCAGTCCAGTTTATTTATTGGATTCATTTGTAATTCTAGATAATGGTCAAATGCAAGAGCATCACTTGCTGCAGATGATTTCCGGGATTCTGGAATGGATAGAACCTCCTGATGCTGTATCATTGGCTATTGAACGTGGAAAATCTGAAAGGTTGTGCCTTGGAAACACATTTTATGTTCACATGATTTAATGTGAGCGAGTACCCTCAACTATCTCTTTATTTGATTCAGTGAAATGCTTGATGGTTGCCGTGCATTGCTTTCTGTAGCAACTCTGACTACCCCTATGGTGTTTGATAAGCTATTGAAATGTGTAAGGTCAGACTCCTGAGTTGAAGTGTTTTACTATTTTTTATGAAGGACACCGTTTTATACTTGATTGCTGAAGTGCTTGTAACGGTCCTCTTTTTCCATAAATTTTCAGGCCTTATGGAACTCTTAGCTTGTTATCTTCCTTGACATGTGAAGTTTTCAAAGCTCGTATAACTAGTGATACTGATGATGAAACGTGGAGTTGGGTGGCACGGGATATTTTGTTGGATACATGGACTGCACTGCTTGAGGTGATTCGTAGAGCCATTTTTTGCTTCCTATTGTGGATTTGGCTGTGTTTGATATGCTTACATTTGGTTGCAACTTGTAACGTGGTTTAGATTGGCTTATAGACACCTCATGTCTATTATTATTCCATAATCTTGAATACATATAAGCTCATTCTTAGTGTGTCGGAAACACTTCGAGCAAAGAAACACTTACTGTTGGTTGACAGGGAATGACATGGGATTTTCATAATGCTCCTTATTTGTTTGTTAGCTAATTAGCTCTAAATTGTATTGTTAGATGTGATAAAAACTTGATTTTATCTTCTGAACAGCCAACAAATATTTCTAGTGATACTGCTCTTCCTCCAGAGGGGATAAGTGCTGCATCTGCTGTGTTCAAGTTGATTGTAGAATCTGAACTGAAAGGTACCTCCAGAATTCTTCATGGTTCTCAAGTTCTAGTGATATAATCTATATATATTTATCTCCAATATTGTGCCTTCCACTTCAGTATTTCCCTTCTATGCAATTAATGTTTCCTTTACATACTTTACTAGCTTAAAATGTAACATTTCGGATATATTGAATAGTTGCTGCCACATCGGCCTTCGATGATGAGGATGTCTGTGACTACCTTCGTGCTTCTATATCTGGTATATTAGCCTTTCAGAGCTCTGGCTGAATACTTGGTGAAACTATTTTCATTATGTTCTATTTATGCTTCTTATGGTTTGCGTGTTTGTTGGCTTGAATATAGCTATGGATGAAAGATTGAGTTCGTACGCTCTTATAGCACGAGTAGCACTCAAAGATACAGTTCCATTGCTCACACTGCTGTTCTCTGAGCGCGCAACACAGCTCCATCAGGTGCTTTTGGTTTCTCGACTTCCTCTCCTTCCAATTTGTCGTTTATCATGTTAGTGTTTTTTCTTTCTTGCAACAAAACTACGCCCAAGTGTAGGAAATAGTAATGTAGTAAACTTGGGTAAGGATTTTAGGGACTAAATAGTAATAGGCACTCTCTCATTTGGTCGGTTCTGCTTACCTAGGAGTTATCATGTACCTATAAACATTTACAAGCCCAATTTGCACTTTGTTTCTGCTACCCGCTTTTAAATTATGAGTAAAGTACTCCCTTCTGATAGTCTGAGTTATTATTAAGTTGAAAAAGGTAATTCAATTATATACAACTTGTTATCTTACTCAGCTACAACATTGTGTAGGGAAGAGGCACAAATGATCCAACTGCTACACTCGAAGAGCTTTATTCACTATTACTGATAGCAGGTCATGTTTTGGCGGATTCTGGGGAGGGAGAGACACTCTTGGTAAATTATCTGCTGTACTTTTCCTTTCAAAAGGCCTGTTATTAAAAAGTCATAGTTAAAATACATTGATAAAGTGCTGCAGGGCAAACAAAATTCATGCTCATATACATGGTTAATCTGGCACAACGCAATGCACATACTGTTGCCATTTTCCGTTCACTAGTTTTTCAAGAGTAAGAGTAATACCTATGTTGTGCAAGGCGTCGCCTAGGCGCCAAAGTGGCCTTATTTTCCACTGGACGCCACGCAGCGGGTAAGGAGATGCCACTTTTAAAAGGTGACGCCCAGGCGGCGCTTTTCTAGGCGCCCAGGCCAAGGCGCCAGTTGGCTGGGCACTAAAGTGGTATTTTTTTTTTCAAAAAATGGAAAACAATATCTCCAAAATCTTTTGAAAATCTTTGTCATTAAGTTATACATTAATATTTGAAAACCCTAAGCCAATTATGTCAAGAAACATATGATTGCTAGCTGTTTTTGTTAATTATTGAGATTCAAAAAAAGGAAAAAAAATCTTTTCTGCAGATCTCATTCCTTTAGTTTTATAAGCTAATATAGAAAATCCTAAGCTAATTTTGTTAAGAACGTATCATTTATTAGTTGCTTTTGTTAATTATTATGATATATATTCCTGCAATTAATATAAAAATCATGGAAACTTATGTGAGAAGAACTATAGTTGTATACGCTGCGGCTCGGGATTTTACACCCGACGCCGCGCTGCGCCTTACACCTTGTATACTCTTACTATTGTTCCCTGGGTAGATGTCCCATTCTTCAAAAACAACGGCTAGCATTCATGACCCTGTGAATATTTGCTTATAATCTGGGACAGAGTTACTTTATATATGCATGTGCGTGTAACCACGTTTGCTAATTTTAGAATTACATCTTATAGTAAAAGTGCCCACTAATTTATAATTCACGCATAAACCATGATTTTAGTAACGGCTATTTATGTGATATACAGGTTCCAGATGCACTACAAACCTGTTTTACGGATGTTGGTGAAACTGAAAACCATCCCGTAGTTGTACTTTCTGTGTAAGTTTCAAAATTTTACTCAAAATGAAAATTTTCTGAAGTCCCTCACATAAAAGCACAAGTAAGGAACCAAAAGACCAGGAAGACCTAATTTTACCAGGCACCGTTTGATGCACCATTAGTTGTATACTTTTATAAGACAAACTATCTCAGAATGAAGTATTACTGTTACATATTTTTGCTACTTGCTAGTAAACTTGATGCTAGTTTCTCTTATTTGAAGGCCAACAGTGTGATACCCTCTTAGAAATAAATGGCACTATAGTTAGTTTTATTTGATATTGAGAGCAAAACTTTGATACCTGAGTTTGGAAATGAAAATTTAAACCACATACCTATTGTATGATTCAATCTGATAATGCAAAAGTAGTCCTAGCAAAAATTACCATTATATTGTTTCTGGTGATGATATAGCAACTAGTATCATAATCAAAAGTGAACAAGGAGATCCTTAACCAGAGCGAATAGAAGATTATTTTATCTTATAAAATAATTTAAAAAAGAGATTAAGAACTAAACTAGCAATATGAGATAGATTTAAGAACTAAACTAGTATCCTTAACCAGAGAGAATAGATTGTTTCTGGATGGGTTATTCAATAATTATTTTAGTCATCTATCCTCTGAGATTTAAAAAAGAGATCCTTAAACAATATGACTAAACATAGCAATGGGAAAATTTAAAGAGACCAAAATATTCCCACTATGCCAAAATAATGATACCAGCTCTAATTTTTAAGTAAAATAAAATAAAAATTAACATCAGGCAGTAAATAAACTAAAAATTGTTTAATCCTCCTTCCCTTTATCATGCATTTTCGAATTATGAACTGCATTGTCCCGAATAATCAAGATATTTTTCAGACTCAACTCAGTAACTGTGATACCTTGTGCAAGTGTATTAGACTCGAAAGCAACATGCCTTTTGTTTTATTCCCTCCTCGGTATATCAAACCCATTCTTTGTGATTCTTGCAGCTCCATCATAAAGTTTTCCCAACTGAGTTTAGATCCTGAATCAAGAGCGGCCTATTTTAGCCCTAGGCTTATGGAGGTAATTTAATCGTTTCGTATTTTATCTTTCAATGTAGATTGTAGAATATAATCTGCTGTATGTTGAATATTTGAACAATGGTTGCTACAGGCGGTTATATGGTTTCTTGCAAGATGGTCTGACACATATTTAATGCCACTTGAAAGCGGAAGAGGAAATAACTGCAATCCAGCTGACAATGAATACCAGAATGTATCACAAATCTCAAGAATGGCTTTGTTAAATTTTTGTGGAGAGCACGATCAAGGAAGAGCCATTCTTGATATCATTGTTCATATTTCCATGACAACACTTACTTTGTATCCTGGAGAAAATGATCTGCAGGTACCAAAATGCATCATTTATTCTTTTTTTTTTTTGGGTTTGTGGTGTGGCTGTAGTTGATTGAGGGATAAAGCAAAAGTATGCATCTACTTGAGTGTCTTGAATTTTGATAAGAAATTGGTTCGAATATTGTTATCACTGTTATAGAAGTTTTAAGAATATTATGAATCATGATTCCTTTGTTATTGACCTTAATTTTTGGAGTAGTAGCGTGTCTGCATAAATACAGAATGTTTCTCATGTTTGATCATGTGCCTATCGTAGAACGTGTGATGACTTTGGCACTTTATCTAGACAGTTGCCTGCTGAGCACCTATAGCACTGCATATAAAAAATAGGTGCACAGTTCAAATTAGTTCGATTCTGGTGTGCATGCTACTGGATTCTTGTTGAAATCAGCAAATGAAGAATGGCCATTTAGGTCAAAACAGAATCTGTAGGTGATACATAAAAAGAAAATTTATTGTTTTCTTAAATCTTTGAAGAAAAACTTCTTAATTGGAGTATTTCTTTTTAGAACTGCTAGTATAGAAACAACAAACATAGAAGAGACATTTATCTCTGCAGAGCATGTCAGAATATTATTCTGATGCCAATTGAATTTGTGATATTGTCTTGCATGCTGATTGTGACTAACACATGAAACATCAAATATGCATCTTGGACTTTGAGTTACTAACTGTCAACAAAGTTTATTGATAAAGTATATGAACTTTATTGATAAGAATATGGATTAAGAGCTGAGGTTTCAGGTTGCTCCTTTTATCTTTGCAGGCACTTACTTGCTATTATCTACTTCCTGCACTTGTTCGGCGGAAAAATGTCTGTGTACACCTTGTTACACTGGTGAGATTTGAATTATTAATCAGCTTCCAAAACCGTAAAATGATCCGGTCCCTTCATAACCTCTATTTTACATCTTTGTCAAACTGCTGTTGAACTTGCATTTACATGCAGGATTCATGGCGTAACTTAGCAAAAGCATTTGCAAACGAGGAGAGTTTGTTTTCGTTAAGTGGCCGTAATCAAGTAAGAGTTTGTTTTCGTTATGTTTCAACAATTGTTTCACCTGTTATCTAAATCGACTAACCAAAACTGTTTACCTTAGCGTTCACTTGCAGAAACTCTTGTCCGCTCTGCTTCTGGCATGAGGAATTCAGAGGAATCCAATCAGTGAGTTATCAATCTTAGATTCTTCACTTCTTTTGCTTATTTATCCTTTATTCATGTGTTGAACCATCAAATGATATTGTTAAAGGTATGTGAGGGATCTCATGGGACAGATGATAGCACGCTTACTAGATTTATCTGGTAAGGACAACCTCAAATCAATTGCTCAACAGCCAGATGTTATTCTTTTGGTAAGAAAATGATAGCTTATAATGTTAATTTCAATAAATAAATAAAAAAGTCTTTCTTCCATATGTATATGTATATATATAGTTGTTTCACAATTGCTTCGATGGAATGATTCAGGTGAGTTGTTTGTTGGATCGGCTAAGAGGAGCAGCATTAGCCACTCAACCTCGATCTCGGAAGGCAATATATGAGATGGGTCTCTCTGTGATGGGCTCTGTTCTTACGCTTCTGGAAAGCTATAAACATGAGGTACTAGACTTTTTTTTCTTCTTTTTCCGATCCTATTCTTGAACATTAAAACTTGTCGCCGCATTTTGTATTCCTAACTTTTCCTTGAAAAAACTGTTTTCCACCTATGCAAAGGATTTACTCATGTACTATGCTAATCCTGAACCTGCTTTTTAGTCTGCAGTTGTGTACTTGCTACTTAAATTTGTTGTTAGCTGGGTGGATGGACAAGTTGTTTTCCTGGAACCAAAAGAGACCATAGTTGTTGTTGACTTCTGCATGCGGTTGCTTCAACTTTACTCTTCCCACAACATTGGCAAGGCAAATTTTCTCACCATTTTAGTTTATGTTCTTTTAAATTCGACTGTTGAGTTCAACCATGTAGGAAGAAGGCTTTATTTTTTGGCTCAAAATTTGACTGTTGTCAGTTGTCACAAATATTATATGGGCAAGGCAGGGTAGTGGACTGTCAAAATGAGTTAAATGATGAGATAGAAGAGTTGTAACCACTTATGAAGTTGCACGCCTTAATTCTTTGCCTCAAGGATAATACACAAGCTGATTAGTGGAGAAAAAAAGGTTTCACTGTGAACCTAAGTCATGACATACTCTCTTTTTACACAAGCTCTTACATGATTGTCTATTTGTAGTAATCCTTTTCCAAATTTAAGTACTAAGTTCGGTCTTATAGTATCCCAGGTTTAAAGTCCTCATGTAAGATATATTAAAACTTAGCAAACAAAAGATTATTTTGGAGAACGAAATATGAGATTACTCAAATTAGAGGAGAAGGAAAGGAAACAGGCTTGTTGTTGAGTCCTACACATTAGCAAGCAGGTTTGTCAAGTCTGAAATAAAGTAAAGGTGTTTTTGGATAATGGGTACAGACTCCCACAGATTTAGGCATCTGTGGACCAACTATTTGGGTAAAATCTCCTTTAAAGATCTGGTCATATTTGGGTTCTCCTTAGACTCCTACTATTTGATTGGAATAACGGCCCCTTAACGCGGTGGACCTAAGATTTCCTTAATAATCCTTGTTAGATTAGAAGGTTGAAAAGTAATAATTTATTGATTATCATATCTCGATTTGTTTTTTAATTTTTAATGACTTAGAACAGCTCTTTTATGAAATAGATGCCTTCAGTTCCCCTCAATTATGATTACTCCATGTTATGTCCCGATGCTGGTGTTCTTTCCTGACATCATAATCCTACTGTTTCTCAGATCTCGCTGAGTGTCTCTAGCAGCTTGCTAAGTGAAGCACAAACTGAGAAGTATAAGGATTTACGTGCTCTACTTCAGCTCATCACAAGGCTATCTTCTAAGGATATGGTAATTAATTTCTGAATTTCCATTCTACATTTTACGAAATTAATGATGACCTAACAATGTGTGGTAATAAATGCAGATAGATTTCTCTTCAGAACCAAATGAAGCAGACAGTCCCGACATTGGTCAGGTAACATATAACGTGCTGTTTTTCTTTAAAAGAATATTTCACAGAAGAATCTCTAACCAGGTAGCTATATGCAGGTCATCTACTTGGGTTTGCACATCGTAACTCCTCTGATATCGTTGGACTTGTTGAAATATCCTAAACTTTGCCATGATGTAAGTTACCTATCCATCATGATAAAACCATTTTATCAATTCTGCTGAAAAAGATCCTTAATGTGGTGTTTCCTTTCCAGTACTTTGCGTTGCTATCACATATGTTGGAGGTATATCCTGAGAAGGTAGCGCAACTAAATGTGTCAGCCTTTGCTCATATAGCTGGAACACTCGATTTTGGTCTTCGTCAACAGGCACGTCTTTTTTCTCTTCCTCCATTTTGTATTCACTAGTGCTTACATCAACAGTAAACAATTATTCACTGAAAAATTAGCTTAGTTCTTTTATTTGCAACTACCAATGGATTATTCAAGTTGTTCCAAGGCGACGACATGCAATCCATTCTTAATTGTGTTAGGAGGATCTCCATAATGAAGGAATTAGCCACTTTAGGAATCAGTCTTCAAGCTAACCTAACTGATTTTTACATTATTCTGAAGGAGGTTAGCGCCAGCATATTCTTTATTATACTATAACATAGTAGGGAATAGCTGCAAAAGAAACTCAGATTCAAGCTAGTTAGGAACATTTGTGTGCAGCAGTTGGAACTCTGTGGGTTGTGTGGTTCACGATGCTAGATGTCACTGTATTTATAACCTTTGATTCTGACAAAGGCTAGGGATTTTCTGTGATATGGAATGTTACGAATCTAGAGATTTCTTGTAATAGGAATCTTGCTCTGTTAAGTAATTTTCTCCTAATAATAAGAAGAGATGTTTTTCATTTTCTTTGTTTTCTTCTCTGGGTGTAGGCTGATCATCTGGTTGTATTTTTGACTGCTAATCTATTTGGGGTCTAGGCATCATGTAGTTGTATTTTAAACAGGTTTGCTGACATGGCATTCGTTGACTGGTTATTTAATAATGTCGCACCTTTCTGTGTTGGTTCTGCATATTGTGGTCACCCTTCAAGTGGAGATAGGTAGAGGTCGGAGTTACTTTTCACACCAACTTGTTCTCGTGCCTCATGCTTGTTTGAGGAGACAAAACATTTTAATGTTAACTCCATTTAATGTTTAACTCCATTTAATAAGTTGTGTCGTTATAGAACTAAACCTATAAAGGGGAACAAAGCATTTAATGTTAACTCCATCTGATAAGTTGTGTCATTTAATGTTAACTCCATCTGATAAAGGGGAACAAAGCATTTTAGAACTAAACCATAGTGTCATTATAGGGTGAGGATACATCTAATTCTCAGTCTGACAGCTTTGGAAAACCCTTATTGTGTTAAGTTGCTTAGCTCCTCCTATCATAAGCAATCTGAGTGATGCGTGTTCATAGCACTATACATAGTTTGCTCCGTGGCTTTGGTTTTTGGTGCTTTAAAATCTTGATGTACTGATCTCTGTCTTTCTATATTTGGTTTTGAATTTTCACAGGACACCGAAGTAGTCAACATGTGCTTGGGAGCTCTAAATGGCCTAGCTTCTTTCCATTACAAGGAGATAATTACTGGCAAAGAGGGATTGGGCCTACATGCTGCAGGCCAAGCTGACCCAAGTCGTAATTCTCAGGAAGGTGTTTTAAGTCGATTTCTTCAGTCACTGCTGCAGTTATTGCTCTTTGAGGATTACAGGTGATAAAATCTTCTATGTTAAATTCTAAGGCATCCTTTTTTTTTCCCGACTGAAATAGGTCAGTTTCGTAATCTAATGAAGCGTTTGTTCAAAACGAGATCGTTAACCTTTATTTTAGTATGGGATAGATGCACTTTTTCTTCATATGGCGCTGACTTTGTTATTAAATTCAGCACTGAACTTGTCAGCGCGGCAGCAGATGCTCTTCTGCCTCTCATTCTTTGTGAACAAGGTGTATACCAGGTAACCTGTTTGGACCTTTTAGTCTTGTTTGACTACATACCTGACGTAGTTCTGGTGCTACATTGTCATGTATGCACCCTAGAATGTGGCCTAAGATTTTTTTATTTAGCAGGATCTCTTGTTCTTTTTGTTGTAGAAGTTTGAAGATATGAAAGGAATGTTGTTGGATAGTTTGTTAATGCTCTGTTTTGGTTTACGTTTGTGCAGAGATTAGGGAATGAACTAATAGAGAGGCAGTCAAATCCAGCATTAATATCTAGGCTTAGGAATGCATTACAGGCTCTTACAAGCTCGAACCAACTATCATCTTCTCTCGACAGGATAAATTACCAAAAATTCAGAAAGAATGTTTACAACTTCCTGATTGAAGTCCGTGGATTTCTACGGACAATGTGATGGTATAGAACTACTCTTTAAATGTATATTTAACTAGAAATAACCCATGCAGTAACGGCAGTGGTTCGATCCTGTTTTCTTCATGTTAAAGAAAATATTTGTCGTGCAGCCATCTAGCATTTTTGATATTTCTGACCAAAAATCTAAACTTACAATCTAGCGGATGTTTTTTATCACATCAATTTTTTTTAACCTATAGGTTGGTAGAGTCCGATGCATAATCCAAATTTTCAGCAAAGGAGGAAATAAACTAATGGAAAGAAAATACACAATTCATTTTTCGAAATGATAGGAGGTTCCTATCTAAAACTTTGTATCTTTATTTTTAATTTGTATAAGATCCACAAAGTAGACATAAGAATACAAATCATATGAGATCAAATCTTGGTATCACCGATTGAGAAAAGCAAAAAAAAGAAGTTAGTCTTATTTTGTTTTAATTAAGAACACACTTTCATTAATAATACATTAGAGGAAAATTATTACCTAAGAAGCTACCAACAAAACTAATATGTTTCAAAAAAAATAAAAATAAAAAATAAATGAAGAAGAAACTCCTTTTTGAAGTTCTTGTAATAGTTTAATGCAAAGAGAAAAAACAAAAATTTCACCATTTTCGTAGTATCTTGGAACCTGTAAGAACAGAAGCAATTCAAGAACAAAAGGAATTCAATAAAACTTAGCAGATTATACATATAGGAGAAAATAAGAGAGCTTTAATTAGCCGGAATAAATGAAAAATATACAACATGAAGAAAAACAAAAAAGGGTACATGAAAATGCTTTATCATCTCTTAATCAGGGTAATCTTGCATTAGCCTTAAATACAAACAGGTAATACTTTTTTTTCAAAACCTTATTCCATAACATAGTCTAAAAAAAATATCCTTATACAACTTGTGAGAATTGGATTATAAACAAAATACAGCCCGTCAAATGTATGAGAAAGTTACTTACGCGGGTAAAAAATTCGTTAAAGAAAGAAAAACATAAAAAAGAACTCGTTAATAGAGAATTCAACCAAATACAGTCGTGAACGAAGAAACACAAATCTCCTATTACCGTGAAAGAAGGTCCATTTGCAATAGGAAACGAAATAATAGTTGTATCATACTTCAAATCAATTCAAAATTATAATTAAATACATAAACCCCTGACTAATGTCTGCCACTCCATTTTATTCATTATCAAAACTCAACGAATTTTTTTTACCGGATATTAATGGATTGGAATCTTTACCGGGATAAGTGGATTGAGATTTCTATAGAGTTTTAAAGGTAATTGTATTGTGATATTAACAGAAAATAACTAAGAATAAAAAAAAATCAGATATAGATATACTAAGGAATGAAGAGTCTCTTTTAAAAGAAACGTGTGATGAAAAAATCATAGAAAAACTCATGCATGGTGAAACGTCCAAATAAATGGGCTCTTGACGTGATTATTACTGTCAAATTAGATATTGTTTTTGCTCTCTTTCTTCAGGAAAACGTATTTTGT
Organism: Papaver atlanticum; assembly: GCA_023531105.1. Lineage (NCBI taxonomy): Eukaryota > Viridiplantae > Streptophyta > Magnoliopsida > Ranunculales > Papaveraceae > Papaver > Papaver atlanticum. Next base: position 2,579,635 of record JAJJMB010000948.1, read on the forward strand.
TGGGTGCAAAACATGAAGAGTCTTCGAATATAAAATGAGAAAATCTGCAATAAATATCCAAGACACATCTCTTTCATCGAAATGTTATGAGAGCACCTTCCATTCGCATGCATCAAATTAGGAAGCTTTTGACAATTGAAGTTTTATAGAAGTCAATAGTTGTTATTTTTCTTCTCCTAACATCATCGAGTTTACAGGAATAATCCTTTTTTTTTTATCTCTTTCTCTCTTTTTTTCTCTGCGGTAACGCCGATAAGAGAAACTCCTCAGAAATCCTAGATTGACGGCGACTCAGATTTTCTCCCACAGGAGCGGATCTAAGCCGACAACAACTTTAAACATCATCCTTGTCTCTCTCGATCGATCTTTCCCTATATTTTGATGCTAGAGTTAGTTTTTTCTTTTTCATTTTTTTAGTTCTTTTCCTTCCTCTGGTACTGTTTTTCTTCTCTAGGTTTGATCTATCTTTCCCTTATTTTGATTACAGTAGTAATAATGCAAGGATTAGTTCTAGTTTAAATTTGGGTTTTTCTTGTTTTAGGTTCTGCTTGTCTGTTTCAATCATGAAGAGGTTGCTTTGTGGAGAAACTTCTTCTACTGTAGCAACAAGAACTACCTTAGCATCGGAAACTAAAACAACAATATCAATAAAAAGATCAATCCCATCATCAACTTCATCAGCTCCAGCAATTGTTACCAAGACTTCAACGCCGATTCGACCCGATTCAGACCTTCTAATACCGATTCAGAATAAGACCTGTGTTACTGCTACTTTGAAACTTTTGGTTGCTGTTATTTTGAAACTCTTGGTTTCTGTCACTTTGATAATCTTAGTTCTTATAACTTTGATTCACTTGTTCTTAGCAAAACCCGGTTGCATCTAAAATTGATCACATTGCTGCTATGTGCAGTGGTGCAAGCTAGTCATTTTTGGTTAGTTTGGCCACCTGATGTGGTTCTTGCTTTTAAAAAGACTTGGCTGGATCATTCTAAGATCCTACTACTTCTATTTGCAGTGATGCAAACTAGACTTGAATAGATAGTTTGGCCACCTGATGTAGTTTGGTCTTTCTGTAACTCTAAAATGGTTGATAGGTTTGAATGGGCAGGATTGTTAAGCAAGAACTGGTGGAGATACTATAAATTTGGAGGTTGTGTAATGATTTTGAAAATCCTTGTAAGGTTTTCCGATTTCCAAAATCGACTGTATGAAGGAATGTGTGAAGGATTTCCTCTTTTTATGAAAAAAAAACATCATCGAGTTTCCCAAAACTAAGAACTTTCCTAGTTTTTCATGCCTAACGTGTCTTTATTTCTTTCTGTTAGTCAAATTGTTCCTATTCTAAAAGGATGCATTTCTTTTTTAAAAATTAAGAGATTCATTCAGCTAAATGGGTTTTGAATTCATTCTTTGATTTTCCAATCTTCTCACTAAATTAATTCAATCCATTGTTTCGAATTGTATGGGTGCTTCTAATGCTCCAAAACCATAAAGGAGGCCTTGACGCACACCAAATGTCTCCATATTACTAAGGTATTTCAATACACTTTTTATTTTTATTTTATTTTTTATGAATACTATTTTGGATAAATTTCTGATTTTTAGGGTGTAGTTGGTTTTGTGATGAATTATAAAAAAAAAAAAAATAGGCATGTTATCCTTTTTTTTGTTTGGTTCACGTTTAAGCTAGAGTAAACGTTTTTTTTTTACTCATCTTGTTGATGAAACTTTTAAAAATATACTCCCTCCGTCTCAAATTAACAGTCCTAATTGACTTTATCAAGATATTAAGGAAATCCTATAAAATTTCACGTTTAAGCTAGAGTAATATACACCAAATGTCTCCATATTACTAAGGTATTTCAATACACTTTTTATTTTTATATTATTTTTTATGAATACTATTTTGGATAAATTTCTGATTTTTAGGGTGTAGTTGGTTTTGTGATGAATTATAAAATAAAATAAAAATAGGCATGTTATCCTTTTTTTTGTTTGGTTCACGTTTAAGCTAGAGTAAACGTTTTTTTTTTACTCATCTTGTTGATGAAACTTTTAAAAATATACTCCCTCCGTCTCAAATTAACAGTCCTAATTGACTTTATCAAGATATTAAAGAAATCCTATAAAATGTCGTGACTAACCCTTGACTAGCCCTATTTAATGTTGTTACCAAAACTAAAATTAATAGTATTAAAAATTATAAATTGGATAGTATTAGGATTTTAGGAAATATTTTAAGAAAATAAAAACAAACTTATACTGCTTTTATTATGGAGTCCATAATTAGAAGGGGATGTAAGAATAAGTAGAAGTATTATTAAGAATTTTATAACTATCCATAAATGTTTTTATTCAAAAAAGGAATGACAATTAATACAAAGATATTGAGTAAATTTTTTCCTTATATATGGTGATAATATTTAAGATTTTGGATTAAGTTTATATTAAAAATGATGGGAAAATAATCGTTTGGTCCTTTTTTAGGTGGTCCCAAGTCAGTTTAGTCCATTGGGAAAATACCTTTACTGTTTGGTCCATAATTATTTAAAAATATAAAACAGACAAAATACCCTTCCGTGTTAATTTTTACTTATTTTCTTGTAGCAGTTCATTCGTCAAAATGAACTCCTGTTAATTTCTACTTATTCGTCAAGACATATAAACCAGAGTTCATTCCAGAAATGAACTCCTGATAAAAACCTA